>CAUYUJ010005443.1:0-61344 GCA_963575745.1 Prorocentrum cordatum | reverse complement strand
CCGTCTCGAAGTGGGACCCGACGAAGGCCGCGAGCTACGCGCTCTTCGCTACGTTGGGGAAGGAGTGGCTCGAGGAGCAGTGGACAGCGAGGAGAAGCATCTCAGAGGGGCTCAACAGACAGGTTCAGGAGTCGAGGATGCAGGAGATCGAAGCGATTCGAGCACAGGAGCAGGCCATCAGGGCCCGAGAGCAGAAGAACGCAAAGCATGAGGCTGACAAGTTGAGGAAGCAGTTGCGCGCTGCAGAGGCGCGGGAGATGGCAGCGACGAAGCAGGCGTCACCAGAGGAGGCGGCCGACGGCACCAAGAAGGGCAAGAAAGGCAAGCCGAAGGCGGCAAAGCCAGGAGCAGGAGGAGGAGAGGAGCGCAAGCCTGAGCTGACGGGCGACGGCGGCCAGAAGAAAGCAAAGCACAAACACATCCAGGATACCCCATTGCCGTCGCTTGCTCCTGACGCCCGTGATGATGACGATGATGCTGAGAAGCATGGCGCTGAGAAGGATGACACTGAGGCTGAGTTGCTTCCTTGTTTTGTTGATTTGCATCTCTCGTGCGTTCAGGCAGGCGCATGGTCCTAGATAACAGTGGTTACGATTTAGCGTGTTGCCACCAGCACATCCAGAAACGATGCATTGACAAGTTGGGGTGGCCAGGGAAGTGGCTTAAACCACGTTCTCGCCCAACCCCTCCCTCCTTCGAGGAAAGTAACACCCTCGCCCTACCCCGCTCCCCTGGACCTGAAGACTGGTCTGCTAGGTTGAAGCGTCCAAGGTTTCCCGCAACGGCTCCAAAACGACATCGGACTGCAACTGGGCCTCCAAGATGGCCAACTACAACGCACGCACGCCCGAGCTGCTTACAATATGCCCTAAGAGCCCCCAAGACCGCCCCCCAGACGGCCACACATGGTCAAAGAGCCCCCCACTGGAGGGCCATCAAGAGGCCCACGGTTTCATCAAAACCCAAATTACAAATGGTTATCAATGCGTTGTGTTGCGTTGCCTTTTTGCTTGCGGTGACCCCTCCCGAGGCTTCAAGACGGATCCAAAGCTGCACAAGATAACCCCAACATATGCCCCAGAAAAAAAAAAGGCCCGAGACTGGCCCGCGAGCGCCCAGAAGCGCACCAAGAGCCCCCCTGAGAGCTACCCAAGAGGTGCGTGTGGTTCTGGCTCCGATTGGGGGATGTGCGAAGGGGGAGGCGGGGAGGGGGAGGGGGGTTGCAACGGGGGTGGGAATTGCAACCCTCCCCTCTCTCGGCCGATGTCCTCCCCTCACCCGTGTCAGCATCATCCTTCTACTCATGGTCCGTCCCATCCTCCGCATGCGATTCATCGTCCGTCTCCCAGCTCCCTCATGCATGCGTCCAGTCTCGTCCTTCGCTTCCCTCATTTGCTCGGTGTGGCCGTCCTCTCATATGCCGCCCTGAAGAGTTGGTGAGACTTGTCATCAACGTGTCCGCCGTTGCTGTGTTGCTAGTGTGCAATGTTCGCCTGAGTTGTATTGTGCGACGGTGGTTTGTGAGTTGCCGAGTGGTTACAGCGATTGCGTCCAGTGCATGTCTTGTGCCTATGATCGTCGTGAGCGCCTTGTCTCCCGCTGCGTCGTCGCAGGCTGCGGGCCGCTCCGATCGTCCTGCTGCTGGCGGGCGCGATGGCGGCGGTCGCGAGGCTGCCCGCGCCGCGCCCGAGCAGATCACCATAGGGGACGAGAAGGGCATCGGCGGCCTTGGCGTCGAGGCCCTCCAGAGCGAGTGTGACGGCGCAGATGATGAGGACGAAGAAGATGAAGATGAGGAGGGTGACGGCCCAGAGGCCGATCAGGCAGGTGCAAAGCAGCCTAAGTGCTGAGTGAACAATCGCCAGATATGTAGGTAGGACGTTAATGCTTGCAGCCAGTCCGTCTCATGGTGGGCAGAGGTTCTGGGGTTGCTCGCGCGCGAGGCCGCGCGCACTTGTTGTGATGAGTACGGCGCATAGCTCAGAACCGCACCGCTGACCCCGAACACCCCATCCAGAACCGATGCTCGCGAGATAGTCTTTGGCCACTCCTTGCTGGGGCCACTTTGGGCGCTGCCACAGTGTGCCCCCCCCCCAGGTAGGTGGAGTGAGGAGGAACATCACGTACAGAAAGGGTAGAAGGTGTGTGATGCAAGCGTTGGCCCAGGGGCCACTTTGGCCCAGAGGACTGGCAATTTAACCATCGCGTGCATTTTGCTCGCGAGCTGCGTGGTGCAAGGGCATGGCTTGCCCAACCATGCATGCGGCAATCGTGTCGTGGCCGCCCGCGCGTGTACTCTCAGAGCTGCAGCTTGCTGTCTGTTGCTCGTCTTCCCGCCGCCTGCGCCTAGCAGGCGCCGATATTTGATGCAGCACAGGCGGTGCGCAACCGTCTGGGAAAGCACGTTGAGTGCAGACAACGGCGTCTTGAGATGCCCTGCGCCAGAGAACGTGTCATTCCCGCTCGGCCTCACCCTGGCTCACCACCTCTCACCTTTGTCATCGGCCTTTCTCCGCTGCCTCCTGTCCCATCCCATGCATTTCTCCTATGTCTACTTCCCCCATCAGTTCCCGCCCTGGAGGTGCATTGTGCCTGGTTGTGCTGCTAAGGTAGCGAAGCGGTGCATGGACCTATTGGTTTGCATTTAATGGTGATGCTTCGCGTGCCCCTACCAGCCCATCCAGATAAGATGACTAGACAAGATGCCTTGGTCAGGGATGCGTTGCAACATGCAATGTGGCAGCATGCAGCGCAACCGAGAGCCTCGGGGTGGCCCCGAGAGTGGTAGTGGTGTGGGGGGGGGGCAATGTTGCATCAAAGGGGATTTGGGATGAGCCTTAAGATGGTTCCAATAAGCCCCAATAAGGCCGCGGGATGACGCCAGGAGGGTCTCAAGGGGGACCCCACGAGTGCCACCTGGTCGTGACTGCCCTTGTCTTTGGCTGCAGGGGGGGGGGGGGTGCTCCTCTTGGGCTTGCCCAAGGGCCCTGGGGGAGGGGCCCTTAAGGGTACAAGCCAGGCTCATAGACGTGCCCAGGAGGGCCCAAATATGGGCCCCGAAGGGAGCTCCTTGCTGGTAAGGTCCTTGCCCTCATCGTTGACAGCAGGTGTGCTCATTGTGGGTCCCTCTTGAAGCATTCTGAGGGCCTTTTCGGTGCCTGGGGAGGGCGCCCGAAGGGCTTTAAGAGGGTCCCAAGAGGGCCCCAGGAGAGCCCCCATCGAGGCCTCAAGGGCCATCCAGCTGTCGAAACGGCGACTATCGTCATTTACAGCAAGTGGTTCCTCCTGGGAAGGCGCCCGAAGTGCCCGAATGGTGCCCAAGACTGGCTCAATGAGGGCCCCGAGGGTTGTCAAGATGACGGCCCTTGCCCTTGACAGCAGGGGTGCTCAGTCTGGGGTCGTTCGTGGGGCCTTCCTGTAGCTCGATTGGGACCTTCGTGGGGCTCTTTTGGCGCACCCCCCTCGTGGGGCCACCTAGCCCCCCCCCCCCCTCCTTCGCCCCGAAGCCTTGAGAGTGCCCCGAGAGGCCGCCAGGGAAGAGTTAACCTCATAGACGATCCACGCCCAGAAGCGGAGGTGCAGGGCAATTGCAAGGCATGGCAGGGTCATGTGCAGGGTATTGCAGGGTGTTGGAATGCATTGCAGGTTCGTTTGCAGGGTCTGCTAGGGCCTGGTTTGCAAAGTATAGCAGGGTCGATTAGCAATGACTTCAGGATATCGCATGACCAGCTTTGCGCCCCCCCCCCTGCAGGGTCTTGCGGACGCTGCGGCGAAGTCTAGGGGATAGAGCAGTGTGAGGGGTTACGATTGTAAGCTGCAAGGGCTAGCTACTTAAACCACTTGTGCCCAGAAGACTGCTGGACTTATATGATAAACTGCGCTTGGGTGCGGGTCTGGCGGCTGCTCTGTCGCCGCCGCCGACGCCTCGTCGCGGCCTCGACGCCGCCCGCTGGTTTTGCATTGCTGGAGTGACTTATAAGGCCTGTAAGGCTCACGGGGCTGGATGGGGCTCGCGAGGCTTGTACAGAAGACTCATAAGCCTGATGTCTTAGACGGTGCACGTGGGTTACGTGGTCTATATGTGGTTTCAATGCAACGTGTATGATTCAAATAATTGGGAATCTTGGTCGCGCTGGTACGTCTTATCTGTAGCATCTGCGTGTATGCCGTCTACGGTGAAGTGGGGTCATAGACCTTGTGGGGCCATGTCTAGGGTTTACGGTGGGCGTCTGTGGGGTCGGAATAACGGAGTTATTGCTTGGCACAAATCCGCCCGCGCTGTGAACGACCCCGCGGCTGGCCGCGGGGGCGCCCTCGCTCGGCTGGTCGGCCGCGCGCTGGTCGACCCTCTTCCGCCTCCCGCTCGCGTCGTGTGGTGCAGTGCCGTGCAGTGCTTCCTCCGCCTGGCACTGGGGCGGGATATAAATACCGTGCCGTGTGTCGGGTTTCGGCCCTCCGCCCTCTGGGGGCTTCGCTCGGCCCATAGTGGCTTCCTTGCGGCCCATAGTGGCTTCGTTGCGGCCCATCGCGGCCTGCTGCGTTCACGTGCCCAATGGGGCCCTCTCTTCTGGTCCATAGTGACCACGAGCTGTCGTTGGCACGCTCTCATTCGTCACCATGGCGCGCTGGCATGCAAGAGAGCGGGCTTCAGCTGGCGTGGTTCTCGCTCGTGCCCCGTGGCGCTGTGATTGCGATGGCGATGCTTGCCTTCTTGCAGTCTGACTACATGTTGTGGTGCGCTCGAAAGGGGACTGATATCAGTTTCAAGGGCGCCCATTGATTGCCTGGCAGCCAATGGGCTGACGATGCCAGAAGAATTGGCCAATCTTCAATTCGGCGATTTGAAGGATGCCGATGGCGCGACGGCGCTGACGAAGGGCGTCCTGCGGCGCGCTCTGGATCGCGCGACGGTGGCGGCAGCCAAGGCGAGTGCGCCGGGTGCCGCGGGGCCCGCGCCGGCTTCGGCGGGTCGTTTCGGTTCGGTTGCTGCAGAATCCTGGGCCCCCGCCGAAGGGAGAGCATGTCGACATCGGCGCTGGCCTGGCCCAGATCAGCTTGAGGGACCTTCCGGAGTCCCTGTGGCCGAGGCTGCCGCGCGGCTTCGCCCCGGCGCGCTGGCGCGTTTCCATCGTTCGCTCAGGTCAGCGAAGACCGATGCGCTGGCCACCGAGGTGCAGCGCGCGAAATCCCGGGGAATCGCGCGCCCGTTCATTTATACTGAGCTCGCGAAGTTCCAGCCGCTTTGCGCGCGCGGCGCGGGCGGCTCTCCCGACGATGACGAGCCCGAGGCGAAAGAGGCGGCCGCGTTGGCCAGAGCGTTCGGACGGGGAACCGCGGCGGAGAGCCAGCCGCTTCTGGCGTGGACGCCATGGCACCAAGCTTACGACGCGTGGAGCGTGGCGGCCGCGGTCACTGATCAGATTTCGTACACGAGCGCCATGTCTCACAAACACGTTGTTCTCCAGGCGAGTCGACATTGGCGCCCGTCCGCTGGTCGCCGAAGTGGGCGCGCTTGCCCAGGTTGCACTGGATGCCCCCCTGCAGGGACGGAAGGCCCAGGTTGCCTTGGTCTACAACCGCCTTGTGCGGAGGACGTGGGCCGAGCGTGCCGCCGCCGGCGCGGCAGGCTTCCAGGCCGCAGCTCCGCGCCATGCTTCGGCGCGTTATTCTCGGGCGCGCGTCGGCGCGCAGCGCGGGCTGCCGAACGGTTGCGGCGCTGGCGCTTGACGTCGGGCTGCCCGCGTCGGCGGGGAAGCGGAATATGATCGGGCTCTTATGGCCGCGTCGCCGAATGCCCTTCACTTGCGTTGCGTTGCGCCACCGCTGTCGCGCAGGTTGCCGCGCCGGCCGGCAAGGGTGCAGGGAAAAGCGCCGCGGCAGCGCGCGGGCAGAGTGCGAGCGCCGCGAGCGCCGCGGGCGCCGTGGGAGCCGCGGGGGGCGCCGCCGTCACTCCTGGAAGAACGACCGCGATTCCAGAGCCGACGGGTGGCAGTCCCGATCCTATCGCGGGGATTACAACAAGCGCTCCTGGGATTCGCGAACGGTGTATTCTCCTCAGAAGAAGCCGCGCGCCTGACGCCCGCCGGAGGCACGCGCAGCCCGCGGCGCGCGGCGATGTGCGGGACGCGCGCCGATGAGGACGTGCATCGCGCGCCACGTTGGCACGTGAATAACAACGAATGGGCGCCAACCTCAGCCACCGTCCCGTGGGACCCGCAGGCGCGCGCGCGCGCGCTGGCAGGAGGGCGACTAACCAGGGGGTCTTTCCTTACCACTTGTTGGGCCAGTCAAACAGCAAAAAGTTCAAATTGACGGTCAATCCCGTGGAAAGGTGACGGGAGGCGCGTTAGCGAAGCCCCCCCCCCGGCAGGCTCAGCGCTCGGATAGCCCTAGTGGCAGGATGCGATGGGGCCCAGTATCGCTGCCACATGGGATTATCAGGCGCTGCGCGTTGTGGCACGCGACGCTCGCGGGCTCGCGCGCCCGGCAGAATGCTGCCTCGAGTTGCAATGCACGCGGTTGCGCGCTGGCCACTGCCGGCTGCTGTCACCTGCCGTCGCCTGCGTCTGCTGAGGAAGCGCCTAAGCTCGCCTTTCTTGTAGAGGTCCTCTCCCGTTCTCACTCCTTCGAGGACAAAGAGGCCTTTGAAAAGGCCGTGGTGGTGCCCGGCGATGTTTTGGCGGCGATCGATTGGATTGCTGCGCGCTCGGAGCGGCAGGTGTGCCGTGAGCGGCGAGCGACTCTCGAGCGAATTCGGGCCAGGGACGCCGAGCTACGCGCCTCTGGAGCGACGGCGGCCTGGTTCGCGGGCTGCGATGCCCATGTGCGCACAATCGCAGGATCGATCAACGGCCCTCTTCTCGTCGAACTGCTCGACGAAATCGGTTACGAGGACGCGGCCTGCGTGGAAGTCTTTCGGCGCGGCGCGCCTCTCGTGGGCCCTCTCCCGTGCACGGGGAACGGGCGTCCGGAATCTTTCCCTGTACCGCTCAGCCTGCCGGACTTTGCCGCGGGCGCGGAGCGAGGCAACGCCGCGCTGCTCGGCACGCTCAAGGAGTCTAGCGACTCCGCCGTGATTCTCACCAAAACTATCGCCGAAGCGGAGCTCGGCCGAATGAGCCATCCCACGCCGCTCAGCGCGGTCGAGCTCGACGGTGCGGTTTTGTCGCCGCGGTTCGGCGTCCGGCAGTCGAGAGAGGACGGGTCCGAGAAGCTGCGGCTCGTAGATGATATGTCTCGCTCTCGTATCAACGCGGCGTCGCAGCCGACGGAGCGTCTCGGCCATGAAGCCATCGACGCTCTGTTTGGCACTTGCAAGGCATTTGTGACGCGCGTGGGCGAAGCGCCCGGGCTCTGGAAGGCGGACATAGACGCCGCGTTCCGGCGCGTGCCGCTGTTGCCGGAACATCGCGCCCTCGCATGGGTCGCGTTCCTCGTGGGCACATGCGTCTACGTGGCTCAGCACTTCGCCGCCCCACTCGGAGCGACTTCCTCCGTTCACAGCTGGGAGCGCATCGGCGCGATGCTGTCAGCGCTGGGCCGCAGGCTCATTTTCGTCCCCGTCCTCAGATATGTGGACGACTTCTTCTGCCCCGAACGTAAGAAAGGGCTGCGCGACGCAATGCGACAGTTCGCCGAACTGGTAAGAATCATTCTGGGCCCGAGCGCTGTGGCCGACGGTAAGCTGCTGTTCGGCAATCCGCTCGGGGTCCTGGGCTTGTCTGTGGCGATTGACGAGCGTGGCCTCGTGTGCTGGCCGCCGCCGGAGAAGCGCGCCCGGTGGCGCGCCGAGATCGCTGCTGCTCTTCAAGAGGGCGCGCTCGAGCGCGGGCGCGCGTCCAAGTTGGCAGGCCGCTTCTGTTGGGCTTGGGCTCCCACACCTTCGGGCGGTTCGGGCGCGCGTGCTCCCGCCGTTGTTTGAGCACGCAAAGGCGCGCCATCTCCTAGTTATCCCGGCGCACCGCGAGGTTTCTGCCTGCAATTGGTGGCACGAAGCGCTCGACAGAAATTTCACCACGACCGCGAGAGGGCAGGCGCCAGACGGCAGGTCTGTCAATGGTCTCCGACGAGCGGGTGAATCCAGCTAGGAGTGGCCGCGGTTCTTTTCATTGACGGGCGCATTGTCTTCACCGATGTCGCCCCGCCTGTGCCTCTGCTTCGGCTCTTCAGGGAAAGGCGCGACAATCAAATCGGCGGTCTGAGGTGCTCAGCATCGCGCTGGGCCTGGCCACCTTTGAGCCGCTCCTGTCGGGCCGATGCGTGAACATCTTTTCGGATAATTCAGGCAGCGAGTGGGCCGTCCGGTCCGGTGCGGCGAAGCAGTTTGACCACAATAGCCTGGTCCACTCAATCTGGCGCATGGCGCTGGATGCGAATTGCAATCTGCACGTTCAGCGTGTGGCGTCGGTGGACAACATCGCCGACCTGCCGTCGCGCGAGTCATATTCCCTGCTGTATCGCTTGGGGGCAGAGTGGATTCCTCCGGTGCTGGACGATGCCTGGTTCGATCCGAGCGCGTGGCTTCCTCATCGCCGGCCATGACCGGCTCGGGCGCTGGGCGTGCGTGCAATGGATCTGGCCTTCACTCCTCGGTCAGGGTGCGCCCGCCAGGTCGGGCAGGGGTTGGCGTCCTCCCTCGCGCACGTCGCGGTCGCGCTTCGCCTGTGGGCGCGCGAGGGCATCTCTGGTTTGTCGGCGCACCTGGAGAATGTCATCGGTGTTCGCGCGATGGCGCTGGCTGGATTGCTCGCTCAGCTTCGCGCGGTTTGCCCTGGGGCACGCCCTCTTCCTGTGTTCGCCGCTGCCGAGCTGCTTGCCGATAACGGCGCCGACGCCGTGAGCGATTTGGTTGGCGTCACCCTGGCAGACTTCAGGGGCGCCGCGGCATTATCTTGCGACGCCCGCGAGGTGGTCCGCGCGGCTATCGCGGCAGCCCAGCGCGGCGGCGCGCCAGCCGCGCTGGGCAGGGGCAGCGCGGGCGCTTCTCCTGCGCCCGCCCCGTCGCCCGGGATTGCCCCCAGGTCTGCTTGCGCGTTCCGCGTTCGTCGCGGGCCCCCCCTTGTCGGCCGTCGCAGGACCGACATCGCGACGCGGTCGCCCTCGAGCGAATCCGTCTCGTCATCCTCCACGGTGCGCGCGCGAAATTGCGGCATGTCGCTCGCTGCGCTAAACGCGGGCGCCAGGACAGCGGCAGGGCGCATGCAGCTCCCCCGGAGGACCCCGTGTCCGCGGTCCGGTGGGCGCTCTCAGTCGCTGGGCGCGAGGGTCGGCGTGACATGCGCGGGCCGCGGGCCGAAGCTGCTCGGGCCAGAGCCCTCATCACCTCCCGGCGGCCGGTAAAGCGTGGGCGCGCAGGGCCCGGGTGAGCGCTCTCCTGGGCGCATGCCCGCGCTCATTGCCCGCGCTCAGCAGCGGGTTCGAGTGCTGGGTTACATTCGCAAGGGGCGTCTTAAAGCGACGGGGGAAGGAACTGCCGCCCACCCTGGAGGGGCTGCTTCTGTGGTCCACGACCTTCAGGTGCGCCGGGACCTTCAGCCATTATGTGACTTACGTGAAGAAGGCGTGCCTCGTGGCATGCCGGCGCGCGCCCGCCTCTCATCTTCCGGCAACGCGCGCGTCCGCCCGCGGCGGCAGTTGGCGCGCAAGGCCAGTGGAAGTCTTCAGGCACCCGGCGGTTCGCGCCGCTAAGAACGCCATGCTGTTGCGTTCGGGTGGCAGGCGAAGGCGCGCAGGCCATCAGGGCCGCGACGTCGCCCGGGCGGTGTCGCAAACTGCGCGGGGTGAGCAACATGCCATTGTCAGTCCGCCATGTTGTGCCTGGCGGCCTACGCATTCCTCCTTCGGCTACCCTCGGAGGCCCTGCCCGCGGTGCGGGTTGAAGTTGGCGCGGCCGCAGCTTGCGTGGCCTCCGCGTTCGTCGTCGGCGATCAGAAGATCGAGCTGCACCTCTCCAGGAGAAAGAACCGCGAGAGCCGCTCGGAGATGGCACGGCAGTGCTGGTGCGACGAGTGCGCGGTCACCTGTCCCGTACACGTTCTTGGGGCCTGGCTAGTTGGCGAGCCAGCTCATCAGCCCATCTGGGCTGCGTGGTCCCCAGGCGCGGCACGTGCTCGGCTGCGCCGCGCGCTGGGCGAACTGGGGCGCCACGACGCGGAATTCATCGGCACTCACGCGTTTCAGGCGGCGGGCACGCGCAGGGACACCAGTGCCAAGGCGGACCGGTCAAACGGTGCTCCCCGCGCGGCCGGCCGAGAGGCTGGCATCAGCCCCGCGTGGATGAAATACCTTACCGTCTCCCGGCTCGAGCGGCAGTCGGTCGCGGAAGCCCATTTGGCAGAGTCGTCCAGCGACGATGGCGATGGCTGAGCACCCCGCGCAGTCTGGTGGTCGTGTCTGCACGGCACACACGTGGGCGCACCCCCGGCACGCGGGGGCAGGGGGTGGCAGCGCCGGGCGTGGCCCGCGGGAGCGCCGTTGCAGTGGGTGGTGCTCCCCCACGGGCCCGACCGGCGTCTGCCCGCTTGGCCTCGGAGAGGCCGCGCGCTGCGGGGCAGATGGGTCGGGTCCGCACCCTCCGCTCCTGGGGGAGGCTTCCTCCTCCCCCCCCCCCAGGGCCGAGCGAGGCGAGTGCAAGCGCCAGGATTTGTGGGGTCGGAATAACGGAGTTATTGCTTGGCACAAATCCGCCCGCGCTGTGAACGACCCCGCGGCTGGGCCGCGGGGGGGCGCCCTCGCTCGCTGTCGGACGCGCGCTGGTCGACACTCTTCCTGCCTCCGCTCGCGTCCGTGTGTTGCAGTGCCGTGCCGTGCTTCCTCCGCCTGGCACTGGGGCGGGATATAAATACCGTGCCGTGTGTCGGGTTTCGGCCCTCCGCCCTCTGGGGGCTTCGCTCGGCCCATAGTGGCTTCCTTGCGGCCCATAGTGGCTTCGTTGCGGCCCATAGCGGCCCGCTGCGTTCACGTGCCCAATGGGGCCCTCTCTTCTGGTCCATAGTGACCACGTGCTGTCGTTGGCCCGCCCTACCCGCCCTGGGGGTGCCGGGAAACGTTAAGGTATTTCATCCACGCGGGCTGATGCCAGCCGCCCGCGCGAAGAAGGTCGGTGACCGGTCCGCCCCTGGCAGCGATGTCCTGCGCGTGCCCGCGCCTGAACGCGTGAGTGCCGAATGATTCCGCGTCGTGGCGCCCCATTTCGCCCAGCGCGCGGCGCAGCCGTGCACGTGCCGCGCCTGGGGACCACGCAGCCCAGATGGGCTGATGAGCTGGCTCGCCAACTAGCCAGGCCCCCAGAACGTGTACGGGACAGGTGACCGCGCACTCGTCGCACCAGCACTGCCGTGCCATCACCGAGCGGCTCTCGCGGTTCTTTCTCCTGGAGAGGTGCAGCTCGATCTTCTGATCGCCGACGACGAACGCGGAGGTCACGCAAGCTGCGGCCGCGCCATCTTCAACCCGCACCGCGGGCAGGGCCTCCGAGGGTAGCCGAAGGAGGAATGCGTAGGCCGCCAGGCACAACATGGCGAAACGGCGACCCTCGTCACTGACGCGCAGGTGCGACACCAGACGGGCGACGTCGCGGCCCTGAAGGGCATGCGCGCCTTCGCCTGCCAGCCCGAACGCTTCTCGATGGCGTTCTTAGCGGCGCGAACCGCCGGGTGCCTGAAGACTTCCACGGGCCTTGCGCGCCAACTGCCGCCGCGGGCGGACGCGCGCGTTGCCGGAAGATGAGAGGCGGGCGCGCGCCGGCATGCCACGAGGCACGCCGTCTTCACGTAAGTCACATAATTGCTGAAGGTCCCGGCGCACCTGAAGGTCGTGGACCACAGAAGCAGCCCCTCCAGGGTGGGCGGCAGTTCCTTCCCCCGTCGCTTTTAGACGCCCCTTGCGAATGTAACCCAGCACTCGAACCCGCTGCTGAGCGCGGGCAATGAGCGCGGGCATGCGCCCAGGAGAGCGCTCACCCGGGCCCTGCGCGCCCACGCTTTCCCGGCCGCCGAGGAGGTGATGAGGGCTCTGGCCCGAGCAGCTTCGGCCCGCGGCCCGCGCATGTCACGCCGACCCTCGCGCCCAGCGACTGAGAGCGCCAACCGGACCGCGGACACGGGGTCCTCCGGGGGAGCTGCATGCGCCCAGCCGCTGTCCTGGCGCCCGCGTTTAGCGCTGCGAGCGACATGCCGCAATTTCGCGCGCGCACCGTGGAGGATGACGAGACGGATTCGCTCGAGGGCGACCGAGTCGCGATGTCGGTCCTGCGACGGCCGACAAGGGGGGGGCCCGCGACGAACGCGGAACGCGCAAGCAGACCTGGGGGCAATCCCGGGCGACGGGGCGGGCGCAGGAGAAGCGCCCGCGCTGCCCCTGCCCAGCGCGGCTGGCGCGCCGCCGCGCTTGGCTGCCGCGATAGCCGCGCGGACCACCTCGCGGGCGTCGCAAGATAATGCCGCGGCGCCCCTGAAGTCTGCCAGGGTGACGCCAACCAAATCGCTCACGGCGTCGGCGCCGTTATCGGCAAGCAGCTCGGCAGCGGCGAACACAGGAAGAGGGCGTGCCTCAGGGCAAACCGCGCGAAGCTGAGCGAGCAATCCAGCCAGCGCCATCGCGCGAACACCGATGACATTCTCCAGGTGCGCCGACAACCAGAGATGCCCTCGCGCGCCCACAGGCGAAGCGCGACCGCGACGTGCGCGAGGGAGGACGCCAACCCCTGCCCGACCTGGCGGGCGCACCCTGACCGATGAGTGAAGGCCAGATCCATTGCACTCACGCCCAGCGCCCGAGCCGGTCATGGCCGGCGATGAGGAAGCCACGCGCTCGGATCGAACCAGGCATCGTCCAGCACCGGAGGAATCCACTCCGCCCCCCAGCGATACAGCAGGGAATATGACTCGCGCGACGGCAGGTCGGCGATGTTGTCCACCGACGCCACACGCTGAACGTGCAGATTGCAATTCGCATCCAGCGCCATGCGCCAGATTGAGTGGACCAGGCAATTGTGGTCAAACTGCTTCGCCGCACCGGACCGGACAGCCCACTCGCTGCCTGAATTATCAGAAAAGATGTTCACGCATCGGCCCGACAGGAGCGGCTCAAAGGTGGCCAGGCCCAGCGCGATGCTGAGCACCTCCAGACCGCCGATTAGATTGTCACGCCTTTCCCTGAAGAGCCGAAGCAGAGGCTCAGGCGGGGCGACATCGGTGAAGACAATGCGCCCGTCAATGAAAAGAACCGCGGCCACTCTAGCTGGATTCCCACGCGCGTCGGAGAGCAATTGGACAGACCTGGTGTCTGGCGCCTGCCACTCCCGCGTCGTGGTGAAATTTCTGGCGAGCGCTTCGTGCCACCATTGCAGGCAGACTCGCAGGTGCGCCGGGATCCTAGGATGGCGCGCCCTTGCGTGCTCAAACAACGGCGGGAGCAGCGCGCGCCCGAACCGCCCGAAGGTGTGGGAGGCAGCCCAACAGAAGCGGCCTGCCAACTTGGACGCGCGCCCGCGCTCGAGCGCGCCCTCTTGAAGAGCAGCAGCGATCTCGGCGCGCCACCGGGCGCGCTTCTCCGGCAGCGGCCAGCACACGAGGCCACGCTCGTCAATCGCCACAGACAAGCCCAGGACCCCGAGCGGATTGCCGAACAGCAGCTTACCGTCGGCCACAGCGCTCGGGCCCAGAATGATTCTTACCAGTTCGGCGAACTGTCGCATTGCGTCGCGCAGCCCTTTCTTACGTTCGGGGCAGAAGAAGTCGTCCACATATCTGAGGACGGGACCGAAAATGAGCCTGCGGCCCAGCGCTGACAGCATCGCGCCGATGCGCTCCCAGCTGTGAACGGAGGAAGTCGCTCCGAATGGGGCGGCGAAGTGCTGGGCCACGTAGACGCATGTGCCCACGAGGAACGCGACCCATGCGAAGGCGCGATGTTCCGGCAACAGCGGCAAGCGCCGGAACGCGGCGTCTATGTCCGCCTTCCAGAGCCCGGGCGCTTCGCCCACGCGCGTCACAACTGCCTTGCAAGTGCCAAACAGAGCGTCGATGGCTTCATGGCCGAGACGCTCCGTCGGCTGCGACGCCGCGTTGATACGAGAGCGCGACATATCATCTACGAGCCGCAGCTTCTCGGACCCGTCCTCTCTCGACTGCCGGACGCCGAACCGCGGCGACACAACCGCACCGTCGAGCTCGACCGCGCTGAGCGGCGCGGGATGGCTCATTCGGCCGAGCTCCGCTTCGGCGATAGTTTTGGTGAGAATCACGGCGGAGTCGCTAGACTCCTTGAGCGTGCCGAGCAGCGCGGCGTTGCCTCGCTCCGCGCCCGCGGCCAAGTCCGGCAGGCTGAGCGGTACAGGGACAGATTCCGGACGCCCGTTCCCCGTGCACGGGAGAGGGCCCACGAGAGGCGCGCCGCGCCGAAAGACTTCCACGCAGGCCGCGTCCTCGTAACCGATTTCGTCGAGCAGTTCGACGAGAAGAGGGCCGTTGATCGACCCTGCGAATGTGCGCACATGGGCATCGCAGCCCGCGAACCAGGCCGCCGTCGCTCCAGAGGCGCGTAGCTCGGCGTCCCTGGCCCGAATTCGCTCGAGAGTCGCTCGCCGCTCACGGCACACCTGCCGCTCCGAGCGCGCAGCAATCCAATCGATCGCCGCCAAAACATCGCCGGGCACCACACGGCCTTTTCAAAGGCCTCTTTGTCCTCGAAGGAGTGAGAACGGGAGAGGACCTCTTCAAGAAAGGCGAGCTTAGGCGCTTCCTCAGCAGACGCAGGCGACGGCAGGTGACAGCAGCCGGCAGTGGCCAGCGCGCAACCGCGTGCATTGCAACTCGAGGCAGCATTCTGCCGGGCGCGCGAGCCCGCGAGCGTCGCGCGCCACAACGCGCAGCGCCTGATAATCCCATGTGGCAGCGATACTGGGCCCCATCGCATCCTGCGCTTTGCGAGCGCGAGCGCTCGAGCCTGCCGGGGGCGTTCGCGCGCCTCCTGGCCCAGCGGGCGGGCGGCCCTCGCGTCGCGATCGGACCGCGAGTGTTGACTGGCACCCAAGCCCTGGACGACGCGGCAACAACGCGGCGCCCTCCTGCCAGCGCGCGCGCGCGCGCCTGCGGGTCCCACGGGACGGTGGCTGAGGTTGGCGCCCATTCGTTGTTATTCAAGTGCCAACGTGGCGCGCGATGCACGTCCTCATTGGCGCGCGTCCCGCACATCGCCGCGCGCCGCGGGCTGCGCGTGCCTCCGGCGGGCGTCAGGCGCGCGGCTTCTTCTGAGGAGAATACACCGTTCGCGAATCCCAGGAGCGCTTGTTGTAATCCCCGTGATAGGATCGGGACTGCCACCCGTCGGCTCTGGAATCGCGGTCGTTCTTCCAGGAAGTGACGGCGGCGCCCCCCGCGGCTCCCACGGCGCCCGCGGCGCTCGCGGCGCTCGCACTCTGCCCGCGCGCTGCCGCGGCGCTTTTCCCTGCACCCTTGCCGGCCGGCGCGGCAACCTGCGCGACAGCGGTGGCGCAACGCGAACAAGGGATTCGGCGACGCGGCCTTAAGAGCCCGATCGTATTCCGCTTCCGCCGCGCGGAGCAGCCCGACGTCAAGCGACAGCGCCGCAACGTTCACCTGCGCGCCGACGCGCGCCCGAGAAAAACGCGCCGAAGCATGGCGCGGAGCTGCGGCCTGGAAGCCTGCCGCGCCGGCGGCGGCACGCTCGGCCCACGTCCTCCGCACAAGGCGGTCGTAGACCAAGGCAACCTGGGCCTTCCGTCCCTGCAGGGGGGCATCCAGTGCAACCTGGGCAAGCGCGCCCACTTTGGCGACCAGCGGACGGGCGCCAATGTCGACTCGCCTGGAGAACAACGTGTTTGTGAGCCATGGCGCTCGTGTACGAAATCTGATCAGTGACCGCGGCCGCCACGCTCCACGCGTCGTAAGCTTGGTGCCATTGCGTCCACGCCAGAAGCGGCTGGCTCTCCGCCGCGGTTCCCCGTCCGAACGCTCTGGCCAACGCGGCCGCATCTTTCGACTCGGGCTCGTCATCGTCGGGAGAGCCGCCCGCGCCGCGCGCGCAAAGCGGCTGGAACTTCGCGAGCTCAGTATAAATGAACGGGGCGGCGCGATCCGTCTCTGGATTTCGCGCGCGGGCCTGGGTGGCCAGAGCATCGAGTCTTCGTGACCTGAGCGAAAACGACAGAAACGCGCCCAGCGCGCAGGGCGAAGCCGCGCGGCCGCCTCGGCCACAGGGACTCCGGAAGGTCCCTCAAGCTGATCTGGGCCAGGCCAGCGCCGATGTCGACATGCTCTCCCTACGGCGGGAGCCCAGGATTCTGCAGCAACCGAACCGAGACGACCCGCCGAAGCCGGCGCGGGCCCCGCGGCACCCGGCGAACTCGCCTTGGCTGCCGCCACCGTCGCGCGATCCAGAGCGCGCCGCAGGACGCCCTTCGTCAGCGCCGTCGCGCCATCGGCATCCTTCAAATCGCCGAATTGAAGATTGGCCAATTCTTCTGGCATCGTCAGCCCATTGGCTGCCAGGCAATCAATGGCGCCCTTGAACTGGATATCAGTCCACTTCGCGCCACAACAGGGTCAGACTGCAAGAAGGCAAGCATCGCCATCGCAATCACAGCGCCACGGGGCACGAGCGAGAACCACGCCAGCTGAAGCCCGCTCGCTTGCATGCCAGCGCGCCATGGTGACGAATGGGAGCGTGCCAACGACAGCACGTGGTCACAATGGACCAGAAGAGAGGGCCCCATTGGGCACGTGAACGCAGCAGGCCGCTATGGGCCGCAACGAAGCCACTATGGGCCGCAAGGAAGCCACTATGGGCCGAGCGAAGCCCCCAGAGGGCGGAGGGCCGAAACCCGACACACGGCACGGTATTTATAACCCGCCCCAGTGCCAGGCGGAGGAAGCACGGCACGGCACTGCACCACACGACGCGAGCGGGAGGCGGAAGAGGGTCGACCAGCGCGCGGCCGACCAGCCGAGCGAGGGCGCCCCCGCGGCCAGCCGCGGGGTCGTTCACAGCGCGGGCGGATTTGTGCCAAGCAATAACTTCGTTATTCCGACCCGACAACCACTCCAACGCCGCGCTGAGAGCCCCGGCGCCTTGCCGCTCGCGCAGCGAGGCCACCGCGCGAAAATCGCGCACCGAGGCCCTCGCCGAGGCGGCGCGGCCGCGCCGCTCCGCGCGTGCCACCAGCACGCGCCACATCGCGCAGCGAGGCTCCACTCCCTTGGCGGCACGAGATCCCACTGCGAAAACTGCTTTCCGAAGCCCCCGCTAGGCGCGACGCAGACGCGCTGTCCCCGCGCGCGCCGATCTGCGCGGAGCCTCTACCGCCCCCACCAACAAATGCCCCCCCGGCCCCCTGGCGCGCCGCCCGAGGGGGTGCTCCGCGGGATGGTTGCAACGGAATCCCGTTCAATGCTGCGGAGCCGCCGCGACTTCTGCGGGGACCACGGAAAACCCCGCACAAAAGACGCTACCCTGGAAAACCCGAGGGTTGGGGGAGAGCGCGGGGAGCGCTGCGCGTTGGGTAGGCACGCGCCCGCGGGGGGGGGCGAGCGGCGCACACGTCGCTCGCCGCTCCCCGCGGGAGCGCGCGGGTGCAGCGACACCCCGCGCCCCACCCCAACCAAAGGAGCGGCGAAGGGTGAGGGGAAACAAATGCCGCCACGGCGGCCCGCGACGCGCGCACCGAGGGCGCCAGCCTCGCGTTCGGCCGACAAGCGCCCTCGGGGCAGCGCGCGCGACGCGGGGGTATATTTACCCTCCCCCCACCGCAGGGAGACGTGGACAAAGAACACGAACAAGACGAGGAACACGAAGTCCATGAAGACCTGAGGCGAGCCACCCCAAACGCACCCCCGAACCGACCCAACCCGCCCCACCACAGGCACCGCGGCGAACCGCGGCGCCAGCGGCGGGGCGGCAGGGGTAGAAGGTTCCCAGGTCCGCGTTTTTGTGACAACGAACAAAACTGCGTTGTGTTCTCGCCCACAAAAGACGCTACCCTGGAAAACCCGAGGGTTGGGGGAGAGCGCGGGGAGCGCTGCGCGTTGGGTAGGCACGCGCCCGCGGGGGGGGGCGAGCGGCGCACTCGTCGCTCGCCGCTCCCCGCGGGAGCGCGCGGGTGCAGCGACACCCAAGGCCCTTGCTGCACCTGCGCGCGAGGAAAACCCAACGCTGTTCTCGCCGAAGGTGTTCTATAGGCTCACAGCCACCTCAGACCTTGTCTTCGTCGCTGGACGAAGCGCCGCCGTGCGCTTCCCTGACGGCGCTGTCCTCAAGCGCATCCCTGTCTAAATATGACAGGAAGGCGGCGGACCGCCAATCTCCGGCGCGAAGGATGTCGGCCAGCCGCGAGCCACGCACCGCCATGTCTTGGGCGTGGCCCCGACGAAAATCGCGGGTGCGATAGGCATCGTGCCGCGGCACCCCGAGCTCTTGCAGGGCCGCTCTCAACGCCGATAGGACAGCGTCCGGGCGGAAACCCGCAAAAGGCTGCTGGGCCGCGCTGTCGGCGCAGAATTTCCCCAGCGCGTGCACGGGGCACGTTGATGGACAGCGCGCGCACCAGCACGTGCGCGTCATCGTGAGCGGCGTGGCGCGATTCTTGCGCCAAAGCAACGTCAGCGAGATCGAGCCGTCATGCAGGCGTAGGCAGCTCTTCGGCTCGACCGCCCGTGGCGGATCGCCGTCCCGAGCGACGTGCATCGGCAGTGCTTCCGACGGCAATCGCAACAGGAATATGTACGCCGTCAAGAAAAGCATCTGCAGCTCGCGCCCCGATTGGTTGCGTTCGAGATGCTTCAGTAATCTGGTGAGGAGCGCCTCCCGAATAAACATCTTGGGCCTGGCCTGCCAAGTGTTTCGCGCTTGCACCGCGCGAGCCGCGCGCTCGACTGCCGGGTCGCTCAGCGCGTCCAGCGGGACGCGCAACAGGATGCAGACTAATCTGACGAGCGAAATATAGTTGTCGAATGTTCCTTTACAACGGAAGCATGTGCTCCACAATGCAAGGCCCTCGGGCGACGGCGGAATCACTTCCCCCGCGTCGCAGCCGAGCACGGTCATGGCGAAAGTCGCCCAGCAGCGGAAGGCGCTGACTACGCTGGGCCACGTTTTCGGGCAGCTGCCCAGAATCGCGGCGACCCGAGCCGAATTCGACCCTTCGCTGAAGCTTCGCTGGGCGAGGCCCTGCCGCAGGGCCTCGACTTCACGGCGGGGGCCCGCGCGCGGCTCGATGGTGCACTGGCGCGCTATGCTGACGGCCAGCTCAAGGTCCCGCACAGCACCGCAAGCCGCCGAAAGCTCATCGCACTTGGCAGCTCGCCGCCTGGCAGGGCGACTGCGGCTGCGGCACTCGCGCTGATGCACGTCGGGTGCAGGCGGAGGTTCGTCCTTTGCGCCGCGCACGACGGCAGATGGCTTCTTCGCTTCGTTAATTAACTCTGACAGCGCTACGCGCAGGGCGTCAGGGCTGACGCCTCGTTCCCCTTCTGCGGCAGACACCGGTTCGAACCAATCGACGCGCGCTAGCTGCAGATCTCTGAGATGCGTTATGTCCTGGCGCCGCAGCAACTCGATCAACGCAAAGGTAACCATGGGTGAAAGCTCTGGCAGGACGCCGCGGACCTCATGAAACAACGCCATGGCTTATCGCTCGACTGAGCGCCCGTCGCTGGCTGCGCTGGGACCGCGCGCTGACGCATAGGACAACCGACCAGGCGCCCATCGATGGGGCCGGTTAACGACGCAGCTTCCACTGTCGGCTTTTGGCATCAACTCGCGCGGGCCGCCCTCGCAAGGCACGCGCGAGGCATGGCTCGCAACGGGCTCGACGCGGGACAGCGGCTCACTCGCCTTCGTTGCTTCGTGCCGCCTTCGATGCGCAACGGCGCTCGCGGGGCGCGACGACGCGCGACGGCGCGCTCCCGCCGGCAGAGCGCGGGCCAGAAACGTCTCCGGTGCGAAGAACTCAGCCGCGCGTAAGCGCGGCGTCACGAAGTTCGCCCCAAGAACACGTAGCAACTCGTACTCCTCCCGCGACGGAAGGTCGGCGATGTTCTCTGCTGATGGGACCCGCGCAAACCACGGCGAACACCGGGTGCGTGCGATGAGGAACCACATGGCGTGAATGATGCGGGAGTGGTCCCAAGCGGAAGCGCGACCGCTCCGCACTGCCCCTTCTGCGCCCACATTGTCGGACCAAATCACCACTCGGCGGTCCGCCAGCAGTTCACTAAAGGTAGCTAATCCCAGCGCTATAGCGAGCAGTTCTAACGCCATAATCTGAGAGTCCCGGCGCGGCGCCAAGTCCTCCAGCAGCTCCTGGTCTGGAGGGGCGTCGGACCAGAAGGCGCGACCATCGACGAACAGCACGGCGGCGAGCCGTGGATCGGACCCGCCCCTTGCGTCAGCGAACAAGTGCACTTCTTGCCGTTCCAGCTGCGCCCACGGCTTGGACTGATGGATGCCGAGGGCCAGCACCTCCGCCCACCATGACAGCGCCAAGTTGAGCGGGGCGCGAACGACACCCCGTCGCGCATTCTGCTGCGCGAACAGGGGCTGCAACATCGCACGCCCTAGCCGCTCGAAGCAATGTTGACCTGCCCAGCTGAGAGCGCCGGCCAGCTTGCTGGCTTGGCCGGCACATAGTGTCCCGCAGTCGAGCGCTTGCTTGATCAAGAAAAGCCACTTGCGCACCTTCTTGGGCGCGGGAAACAAGTTGATCCCGCTGAGAGAAAAGGACACATGCAGGCCCAAAATCTCCAGCTCGTCGCCACATTCCAGCTTCTTATCGGAAACCGCTCCTGGACCTAGGAGCAGGCGCACTAGTCTGGCCAGCGATGCCATGGTATGCTCTTTAGTTGCGGGTGCGCACGGCCCAAAGAAATCGTCCACGTATCGGAGGGTGGGAATCTTTCAGAGCTTGCGGGCGAGGTGCGCCAAGGCAGCTCCGACTCGGCCCCACCCAAAGACGGCAGCCAGGGCGCCGAACATCAACGCCAGGTGACCAGTGACCCAAATGTCTCCGTCGTGCAAATACGTGCTGTAAGCTGCCCACCTGTGGCAAGGCCGACATCGACACCGCAAACGCCGGGTTCCTCTGGAACCCCGACACGAGCCCCCAGGTCGATGCTTTTAACGGGGGGGGGGCACCCGGAAATCCCGAGCCTGTGTTCAGGAGCGATAGGCACACGCCGGTAAGCGGAGTCGACGTCAGCCTTAAACAGTGCCGGTGCGTGCCCGCGCAGACCGTGATAGCAGCGCAGGGCGTCCACCAAAACGTCAGCCCCGTCCAGCAACAACCTCTCGGCGGGCTGGCACGCCGAGTTGATGCCCCCTCTCGATTCATCGTCTACTACGCGAACCTTGGGCGCGCCATCCGGCTTGACGCCCTGCACAATGGAGAAACGCGGGGACAGACGCACCCTGCCCAAGTCCGCCTTGGCCAGCACAACCGGAGCGGTCATCCGCGACAGAGACGCATCGGCGAGCGCGCCCTCGTGGATCGCAGCCGAGTTCACGTCCTCTCGCAAGGAAGACAAAATGGCTCTATTGTGCACGGGGGAGGAGGTCAGCAACTCCTCGGACGACGTGGGCTCCGGGAATTTCTTTGCGGGCCCTCTGCCCGCATGGGGCAGCTTTCCGAGCAAAGGCGCGCCGCAGCGGAACAGATCAGCCGCGGCCGTGTCATCGTAGCTCGTCATGTCGAGCAGAGCAGCTAAAGCGGCCCATTCACGTCGGCGGACACGGCGCGCGTCGCGTCGTCAGCGCCGGCGAACCATTGCTCGACGGCCCCGTCACGTCGTAACGCTTGTCCCACGCTTCCAGGCGTGATAGCATATTGTCGCGCAGACGCATAACCTCTACGCTGTCTCTGGACGCTTCCCACTCTATGGCGCAGCGAACGTCTTCCTCAATCCCGCGCGATGGCGCGATGTGAAATCCGTCCTTCATTGCACAGTTGATAAATTCTATTTTCTGCACGTCGCCAGCGTCAAGCTCTCCTACAACGCGACAGATTTTTTTTTTTTTAACGCGCGCGCGCGGGAGCAAAGACGGATACGCGATGGGGCCTTTCGACAAATGGGCTTGCACCCCGCCCACCGCGGGAGCGCCCGCGCCGGCAACTTCTTCCAGTGAAACAACCGGTGTAGGCTGCGCCCCGCGCGTCCACACCGAATTGGTAGCCTGCGCAAGCGCGACGCCTCCGCGCGCGACATACCTGTAGGTGCGCCGCGCTACCAGCCTCCTGTCCGCGGCATGCTTCACATGTCACCGCTGGACTCTCAGCTGCGCCTGCGCGCCGTCCGGCTACCGCCGTCGCGCGCGCGCGCACCGACCCGCGCCTGCGCGGCGCAGGAACGTTGAGCAGCGCTCGTGATGCCTGGCTCTCTTGGCCCGCGGCTCCCCGTACTCGCCGCGGTCGTTCGGCGCCGCCGGGGGCGCAGGCGGGAACTTGCCCTTGCCGCCGCACTTGGCGCCCTTGCCGCCCGCCGCCCTTGGCGCCCTTGCCGCCGCCCTTGCCGGGTTTCCCGCCGCCCTTGGCACCCTTGCCCCCGCGGGGGGCTGAGCGCTCCTGACTTTCGCGATCGTACGCGGCCTCCGCCTCGCCCAAGAGAGTCACATCGATCGTTGCCACGACAGTTTCGATGTCGAGGGAATCATCACCGGCGCGAGACCTCTCTGCCCAAGTGCGCCGGCAAATCTCCTCGTATACGAGCCCCAGCGCGCCACTCCGATTAGCATTAGGCGCCTGCGCGGCCACCTGCCGCGCCGCGCGCGCATCGCACTCGCGCCGCTGGATCCGCAGAGCAACGGCGATAGGCGGGCCTTCATGACGTTCTGGCGGTGGCGACTCGTCGCAGCCAGCGTCATCTGCTCCGTGCAGACGCAAGCGATGGCGTACCTACGCGCTCGGACGACGCCGTTGCTCTTGGGTGCGCGCCCCGCGCGCAGACGCGTGCACCTGTCGAAGGCGGCATGCCATTGCGTGAAAGTGAGCGACTTCGCTTTGACTGGGTTTGCTACGCCGAGCGCGCGCGAAAGGTCGCGAAGATCCCGAGACATGGGCGGGCCCTCATCAGCCTCCTCTTTCGCGCTCTTCGATTCTGCCCAGGACGGCAAGAACTTCTTCAGGTCAGCGAACACAAATGGCCGCTTGATGCCGCGACGCTGCATCCGCTTCACGTCCGTCTCGAGGGCGTCGACCGCCGCGGACCGCGGCCAAAACGCCTGGCCCACATCCTTCAGAGCGCCTCCTTGCAACTTCGCCTGAATGTCCACGTGGCACATCGGCTCAGGTGCTGACCCGCTCCCGGCCGCGCTGCCTGCGCTGGCCGGATCAGCCGCGCGCTGTTCCTCCGCTGTCAGAGACTTCGCGGCAGCCAGCACTCTGGCTAAGAAGGAGCGCTTACCCGCGGACGGGTTGCCCTGCAGTGCGCCGGGATCTGCAATCGCAAGATCACGCACTGACTCCAACTCATTGTCCTGCGCGCGAGGCACTGGCGCGTCGTGGCGGCATTCGCAGCCGCTCGCGGCGCCTGGCATAGGGCTGCGCACTGCCGAAGCCACTCGGCGCCGCGGCTTGTATCATCATGGGCCGCAAGAAAATCAGCCAGGCTCATGGAAAGCGTGGGCGTTGCAGCGCACATCGCTGGTGCGGCCGCGGCGCTCCCAACGGCGTATGCGGCTCGCGTCTTCTGCCTGCGCGCACTGCTGGCTCCGTCGCGTAACAACGATCATTGCGCGCGTCTCCTGACGAATGTCAACATGCTGGGCGGCGGAAACCGGTCGCATTGACGCGGTAATATTGGCGTGGTCGCACTGACACGGTCGCGCTGACACGGTCGCAATGACGCATTCGCTTTTACACAGTCGCATTGATACGGTCGCGGCGAGACGGACGCGTTGACATGGTCGCAACGGCACGGTCCCCTTGACACGCCCCACAAGACACGGACGCAGTGACGCGGAGTAATTGGCACGGTCGCAACGACACGGCGTAATTGACGCGTTGCGTTGACGCAATCGAAAAGACGCGGTCGCATTGACACGGCCTTACAGCCGCTGTCGCATTGACGCGATCTTACTGGCGCGGTCGCGTCGACACGGCCCAGGCACGGTCGCATTGACACGGCCGCATCGACACGGTCACATTGACGCGGTCATACTGGCACGGTCGCATTGACACGGCCATAGCACGGTCGCATTGACACGGCTTAATCGACACGGTCGCACTGACACGGTCGTATTGGCACGGTCGCATTGACACGGCCCAGGCACGGTCACATTGACACGGCCTTATTGACCCGGTCTCACTGACACGGTCGTATTGGCACGGTCGCATTGACACGGCCAAAGCACGGTCGCGTTGACACGGCTTTATCGACACGGTCGCACTGACACGGTCGTATTGGCACGGTCGCATTGACACGGCCCAGGCACGGTCGCATTGACACGGCCTCATTGACACGGTCATACTGACACGGTCATACTGAAACAGAAGCCGCCACGGCGGCCCGCGACGCGCGCACCGAGGGCGCCAGCCTCGCGTTCGGCCGACAAGCGCCCTCGGGGCAGCGCGCGCTGCGTGGATGTGGGGGAGGTGATAAATGAGAGCATAGGACGGCGCGCGGGGGTAATATTTACCCCTCCCCCCACCGCAGGAAGACTGACAAAGAACACGACAAGACGATGAAACACGAAGTCCCATGAAGACGAGGGGCGAGCACCCCAACGCACCCCCCCAACCGACCCACCCGCCCCACCACAGGCACCGCGGCGAACCGCGGCGCCAGCGGCGGGGCGGCAGGGGTAGAAGGTTCCCAGGTCCGCGTTTTTGTGACAACGAACAAAACTGCGTTGTGTTCTCGCCAATAAAAGGCATGGGAGTATCGAGCCGGAGCACTGGTTTGGTGGGAAAGCCAGCTTTCGGCGGCGAACAAGAGCAGCGGGCCTCAGTAAAAAAGAACCAGTATCGAACGGGCCAGCTGGTTTGCTGGGAAAGCCAGCTTTCGGCGGCGAGCAAGAGCACCGTGCCTGAGTAGAAAAGGAGGAAGTACCGAGCGGGAGCAGGAGGAGTGAAGCTTCGGAAGAAGGAGGAGGAGAAGGAGGAGGATGAGGACGAGGAAGCAGGGAGAGCAGGGCGAGGAGGAGACAAGAGGAGGGAGGACCAGGGAGGACAGGACGAGGAAAAGGAGGAGGAGGAGGAGGGGGAGTATGAGGAGGAGGAGAGGAGGAGGAGGAGGAGGAGGAGGAGAGGAGGAGGAGGAGGAGGAGGTAGGGGAGGGAGGATGGGGAGGATGAGGAGGAGGAAGGAGGAGGAGGAGGAGGAGGAGGAGGAGAAGGAGGAGGACGACGACGACGACGACGACGTCGACGACGACGACGACGACGTGGACGGCAACAACCCAGCGGGGCGCGGCGGCGGCAAGCCCCCCAGAGGCGATGCCGAAACGAGGGCCCCAGTCTTGAGTAAAAGGTGAGGAAGTATCGAGCGGGAGCGCCTTTGTTGCAGGGGGGGCGTTTGCGGCGCCGAGGAGAGAGCGCCGATCCTGGGCAAAAGGGTAGGAAGTATCGAACTGGAGCGCCGGTTTGGTGGGAAAGCGGGCTCTCGGCGGCGAACAAGAGCATCGGGCCCGAGTAAAGAAGGAGGAAGTCTCGAGCCAGAGCGTTGATGTTGGGGGGCCGGTTTTGGCGGTCCCCCAAAACGCCTGAGCGTGAATAGGAAATGCAGCTGGCGCCTCGGCGAGAACGCCAGGGCGGATTTGGGGGGTCCAACAATAGTAATTGTTTGGCAACAACAACTACAACAACAACAACAACAACAACAACAACAACAACAACAACAACAGCAACAACAACAACAACAACAACAACAACAACAACAACAACAACAACAACAACAACAACAACAAAGCAAGGGCGGCCAGCGCCGACCCGTCGGGACCCCCCCCGGCAACAACCATAACAACGACCCCCTCTCCCCCCACAACACCAAAACAACGCCATTGAATTCCATTTGTGTGAACATCTGCGGATCTCCTCTCTGGCACCCACGAATCCCTGCCGGCAAAAAAATGTGTACACCGGCGAAGCGAGGAATTCGCAGGAATCCTCAGGAATTCCTGGGAATCCTTAGGAACCCTTAGGAATTCCTAGATATCCTTCGAATTCTTAAGAATCCTTTCGAATTCCTGGGAATCCTTAGGCATTCCCAGGAATCCTTGGGCATTCCTCGGAATCCTTACGAATTCCTAGGAATCCTTACGAATTCCTAGAAAACCTTAGGCATTCCTAGGAATCCTTCGGCAATCCTAGGAATCCTTAGGCATTCCTAGGAATCCTTAGGGATTCCTAGGAATCCTTAGGCATTCCTAGGAATCCTTAGGCATTCCTAGGAATCCTTGAGCATTCCTAGGAATCCTTAGGCATTCCTAGGAATCCTTACGAATTCCTAGGAATCCTTAGGCATTCCTACGAATCCTTAGGCATTCCTAGGAATCCTTACGAATTCCTAGGAATCCTTAGGCATTCCTGGGAATCCTTTCGAGTTCCTAGAAATCCTTTTCGAATTCCTAGGAATCCTTTTCGAATTCCTTGGAATCCTTAGGCATTCCTAAGAATCCTTAGGCATTCCTAGGAATCCTTCGGCATTCCTAGGAATCCTTACGCATTCCTAGGAATCCGTAGGCATTCCTAGGAGTCCTTACGAATTCATCGGAATCCTTAGGCATTCCTGGGAATCCTTAGGCATTCATTCCTAGGAATCCTTAGGAACTCCTAGGAATTCTTACGCATTCCTAGGAATCCTTACGAATTCCTCGGAATCCTTACGAATTTCTAGGGATCCTTAGGAACTCCTAGGAATCCTTAGGCATTCCTAGGAATCCTTAGGCATTCCTAGGAATCCTTACGATGTCCTAGGAATCCTTTCGAATTCCTAGGATTCCTTTCAATTGTCCTAAGAATCCTTTTCGAATTGCAAGGAATCCTTTACGAATTCCTCGGAATCCTTAGGCATTCCTAAGAATCCTTGGGCATTCCTACGAATCCTTAGGCATTCCCAGGAATCCTTACGAATTCCTGGGAATCCTTACGAACTCCTAAGAATCCTTAGCCATTCCTAGGAATCCTTAGGATTCCTCCAGAATCCTTAGGATTTCTTTGGAATCCGTGGGAATTCCTAGGAATCCTTCGGAATTCCCAGGAATCCCTAGGAATTCCGAGGCATCCTTAGGAATTCCTAAGAATCCTTCGGAATTCCATGGAATCCTTCGGAATTGCTAGGAATCCTTAGGAATTCCTAAGGATCCTTCGGAATTCCTAGGAATCCTTAGGAATTCCTAGGAATCCTTAGGAATTCCTGCGAATCCTGAGGAATTCCTACGAATCCTTCTGAATTCCTAGGAATCCTTCGGAATGCCGGTTGTTGTGAGTGTTGTGTGGGGGACACGGGTCGGGGCGCCCCGCCCTTACTAACAACAACAACAACAACAACAACAACAACAACAACAACAACAACAACCGTTTTAAGGCTGTACGCCCTTACTTGCCCGCGAGTCATTCAACACGTATACCCTACATCCTCGAAACCCGCCCTCTTCGTCTTCGATCACACCCCTTTCGGGGGAATTATTTTTCTTTGCTGGGGCCGGCGGGCTTAGACGTACGGGCAAACCGGAACGGGCGGACAATCCTTCGGGGGCGTACATCTCTCTGCCCGCCATTGGAATTGGCGCGGGCCCTGCAAGAGGAGGAGGGGAAAAACGAGGGAGAGTGGGAGGAAGGGAGGGGGAAGGACGAAGGAAGAGGGAAGATACCACGTTGTGAAGGCGTCCTTGGCGCGCGCGTGGTTCCTGAGCGCCGAAACGCAATTCCAGAATAATTTGTCAGGACGTCGCACGCGAGAGCGCAGACCTGAGTACATTGTGAGGAAATCTCGGGCGGGAGCGGGGGCCCTGACTAAGTTGCGAGGAAGTCTCAAGCGGGAGCGCCATTCTTGAGCAAATTGCACGGAAGTCTCAGGCGGGAGCGGGGGTCCTCACTAAATTGCGAGGAAATCTCAGGCGGGAGCGCCGATCCTGAGTCACTTGCGCGGAAATGTCAAGCAGGAGCGGGGGTCCTGAGTAAAATTCGAAGAAGTCTCAAGCGGGAGCGCCGTTCCCACGTAAATCGCACTGAAGTCTCAGGCGGGAGCGGGGGTCTTGATTACATTGCGAGGAAGTCTCAAATGGGAGCGCCTTTCCTGAGTAAATTGCGCGGAAGTCTCAGGCGGGAGCGGGGGTCCTGAGTAAAAATCGAGGAAGTCTCAAGCGGGAGCCGTTGTTGTTATAGCTCGGGGGGCAGGGGCACAGTTTGAGCAGGAAGACTTTCCTTGAGAAAAAACCAGGTGCGAGCCCCGGGGGTGGCACTCCAATCGAAAAAAATCAATGTGCACCGGTGGGGGGGGATCAACAATAATTATTTCTCAAGAATGAGAGTTCAACAACAACAACAACAACAACAACAACAACAACAACAACAACAACATCAACAACAACAATTACTCCGACGGTAGGACCCCACATGATAATCTGTTTAGCTTACCCTTTGCCCTTTCCTCCTGCCCCTGGCGGACACCCTCTCCTCTCGCCCCCTGCACTGCCCTCTCTTCCCCCTTCTATTTCTCTTCCTCCTCCTCTTTCTCCTCCTCCTCCTCCTCCTCCTCCTCCTCCTCCTCCTCCTCCTCCTCCTCCTCCTCTCCTCCTGCCTCCTCCTCCTCCTCCTCCTTCCTCCTCCTCCTCCTCCTCCTCCTCCTCCTCCTCTCGCGCCACCTCCTCCTCGTCGTCGGCCTCCCTCATGCCCCTTCTCTCCTCATCCCCCTGCCTTTTCTCCATGTGCACCTCCCCTTCCCCCTCGTCGGGGCAAGCAAATCAATTTTCCTCAGCGCCGTCGCCGCCTCGGCCAGCGCCTCGGGAAGCGAGCCCCATAGGGAGGGGGCCCCCGCCTGAGACTTCCTCGCAATTCACTCACAGACGAGGCCCCCGCTCGAGACTTCCTCCATATTCAGGCCTCAAGAGCCCAAAAGTGACGACAGTTACACGTTTCGGATGACCCGCTCGGAATTCGAAACATGAAGCGCGGACCCCATAGGGAGGGGGCCTCCGCCTGAGACTTCCTCGCAATTCACTCACAGCGAAGCTCCCGCTCGAGATTTCCTCCATAATCAACTACAGACCCAAATGACTCGCAGATACACGTTTGCGGTGACCCGCTTTCGGATTCGAACATGAAGTGCGGGCCCCATAGGGAGGTGCCTCCCGCCTGAGACCGCCTCGCAATTCACTCACCGACGAGGCTCCCGCTCGAGACTTCCTCCATATTCAGGTCCCAAGAGCCCAGCAGTGACGACAGTTGCACGTTGCGGATGACCCGCTCGGATTACCAACATGAAATGCTGGCCCCATAGGGAGAGGGCTCCCGCCCGAGAACTCCTTACAAGTCACTCACAGACGAGGCTCCGCTCGGACTTCCTTCCATATTCAGCCTCAAGAGCCCAAAAGTGACACAGTTTACACGTTTTTCGATGACCCCCTCGGATTACCAACATGAAAAATGCGGGCCCGCCATAGGGAAGGGGCTCCCGCCTGAGACTTCCTCGCAATTCAACTCCAAGACGGGCTCCGCTCGAGATTCCTCCATTTCAGGCCTCAGGGGCCCCAAAGTGACGACAGTTACACTTTTCGGATTACCCGCTCGGATACCAACAATGAAATGCGGCCCCATAGGGAGGGGGCTCGCCTCAGACTTCCTCGCAGTGTCACGTCAACAGACGAAGCGAAAGTATGAAAATAGAACTATTTGAAAGTGCTACCGCTCGAGACTTCCCTCCTATTCAGCTCAGACCAGAAGTTACGACATTACACGTTTCGGATGACCCGCTCGGAATTACAACATGCAGTCGGCCCCCATAGGGAGGGGGTCCCGCCTGAGACGAAGCTCCCGCCTGAGACGTCCTCCAGGTGAGTATGTGAATGAGTGAGCGTGTGACAGAGTGCGAGTGATGATGATGATGATGATGATCATGATGAGTATGTGAGTGACTGAGCGTGCGAGAGAGCGCGAGTGATGATGCTGATGTTGATTATGAGAGAGTGTGAGTGAGTGTGTGTGAGTGAGTGGTGATGATGATGAGTGAGTGAGTGAGTGTGCGAAGGCAGAAGAGGAGAAGGGGTGGGGTGAGTGTTCCTGCGCGGGGTGTGCAGAGAAAACAAGAACCCCACTTTGGATGTGGGGAACAGCAACAAAACAACAACAACAACAGCAGCAGCAGCAAGTAACAATCATTTTAAGACTGTTCGCCCTATCTGCTCAAGTAAAGATGGGAGGTGTCGAATAACGCGAATTTCCCAAACCCTCGATACCCGCCCTTTTCGTCTTCGATCGAACCCCTTTTGGGTGGTATACCTTTCTTCCCTGCAGGCTGGGCCCCGGCAAGCGGCGGGGCGGCCGCGGACCGTGCCTGGCCAGCGCTGATTGGCGGGGCGGCCGCGGACCGTCGACCCGACCTCAAGAGGGACGGACAGGAGACCGACCACGACGACGACGACGACGACGACGTCGACGACGACGGCAACGACGGCGACGGCGACGACGAGCGAAAGCGAGAGAGAACGACAGCAGAGCCACGAAGGACACGAAGTAGGCCACGAGGGCGACACGTGGGACACGAAGGAATGCGTATGAGCCACGAAGAGCGCGACGAGCGTGGGCGACGAAGGGCAGATAATGCGGAGCATAGAAGGGCAAACGATGGGGCCCCTGAGGTATCACCTGGGCCTACGTGCATACGATGCGGGGCCACAACGGCGAACTCGTGGCACGAAGGGCATGCACATGGGGCCACACCGGGCGCACGAGCGGGGCCACGAAGGGCATACGTAATGTTTGGGCCGCGGAGGGTACTGACGGGGCCACGAGGAGCTAAGCGAGGGGCCACGAAGGGCAGCGGGAGGGCAGCGGAGGGCAGGCACGGCGACACGAGGGCAGCGAGGGGGCCACGAAGGGCGACAGCGGGGCCACGAAGGGCATGCATATGGGGCCACCACGGTCGCGAACGAGCGGGGGCCACGAAGGGCATACATATATGGGGCCACGAAACAAAGCGAGGGGGCCACGAAGGGCTGCAACGGGGCCACGAAAGGCAGCGAGGGGGCCACGAAGGGCTGCAACGGGGCCACGAAGGGCTGCAACGGGGCCACGAAGGCACGAGGGGGGCCACGAGGCTGCAACCGGGGCCACGAAACAAGCGAGGGCCGACGAGGGCTGTCACGGGGCCACGAAGGACAGGCGGATGGAAGGCACAACGAGGGAATGCAACGGCCACGAAACAAGCGAGGGGGCCACGAAGGGCTGCAACGGGGCCACGAAACAAAGCGAGGGGGGCACGAAGGGCTGCAACGGGGCCACGAAGGGCAGCGAGATCCCGATTCCTAGGTAATCTGTGAAGGAGTCCTAAGCGTGAGCGCGACTCCTGGGTGCCTGGGTGTCGGGAGCGCGGCGCTGAAGTAAATTGCAAGAAATTCCAACGCAAGGGCGCTATTCTTCAGTAAATTGCAAGCAAGTCTCCAGCGAGAGCGCGACTCCAGAGCGCAGGAGGAGCGATTCCTGAATGAATCGTAAGGACGTCCCAAGCGAGAGCGCGATTCTTGAATAAAATGCGAGGAAGTCTCGGGCGGGAGCGGGGGTCCTGGCTAAATTGTGAGGAAGTCTAAAGCGAGAGCCGTTGTTGTTGTAACCCGGGGGCCAGGGGGCCAGTTTGAGCAGGAAGACTTTCCTTGACAAAAAAACAAGGTGCGAGCCCCGGGGGGGCACTCCAATTGAAAACAACAATGTGCACAGGTGGGGGGATCAACAATCATTATTCTTCAAGAATGAGTTCAGTAACAACAACAACAACAACAACAACAACAACAACAACAACAACAACAACAGCAGCAGCAGCAGCAGCAGCAGCAGCAACAACAACAACAACAACAACAATAACAGCAACAGCAACAACAACAACAACAGCAACAACAACAACAACAACAACAACAACAACAACAACAACAACAACGACGACGACGACGACGACGACGACAACAACAACAATAACCGACCGGAGCCAAACCGATCGAACGCATCAGACTGCGACGCAGCCGAGCCGACCGAACAGTGGATGCCCTGGACGCATCAGTTGGTCCAACAGCTCCCTCCGCCGATCCCCTCCGAGCAGAAGCAGGAAGAACAGGTGGCAGGGGAACTAAATTGCTGGATGTGTCTTGCCATTCAGGGGCCTCCGAGGTCTGTGGCCTGGGGCTCGCATCCAGCCCTTCTAGCCAGACCATGCTGTCCCTTGTCCCCGTCCTCGTTCTCCACGTCATCATCCTCGTCATCCTCCCGATCCGTCGAAAACGCCTCCCGGTGTCTCCAGAGGTCTTGGCAACATCGCAAGGAGGTTGTGCTGGGCAGCGGGCGGGTAGCTCCTCCTCCTTCTCCTCCTCCTCCTCCTCCCTCCCTCCCTCCCTCCTTCCCTCCTTCCTTCCCATTATCCTCCCTCCCATTATACTCCCTCCTCCCTCCCATTATCATCCCTCCCTCCCTCCCTTCTCCCTCCTACCCACTCCCTCCCTCTGTCTCCCTTCGTCCTCCCCGCCTCTCCTCCATGCATCTCTCCCTCCCCTCCTTCCGCCCACTTCCCACTTCTCCTCTTCCCTCTCCGCCTCCTCGTCCTCCTTTTACATTCCCGCTGCTCCCAGCCTCTCCATGTTCCTCGTCTTCCTCTGGATGTTCTCCGTCCCTGCTCTTCTTCCTGTCACTGAGCCCTCCGAGGCCACCTAGTCTCGCACGACGCGCCCCGTGATGCGCAACTCGCAGTTACCTTCGCGCCATTTCGCGCCCTCGAGCCGCCGCCAAAGAAGAAGGACGCCTCCCCAAACTCCGGCTCCGATGCACGAAGCACGATCACCTCCGTTCCCCCGGGAGTCCCGAGCTCCGACGTCGTGTTCTCGCTCGTCTTCGCAACGTCGCCCCCCAAAAGTCTGGACCCCATCCCTCGGGGCCAGATCTCTGTCCCGGGCCTCTTGCTAGCGGGCCCAGGGCCTGGGGCCCCTTGAACGCCCCCGGGCGCCGAAGAACTGCCAAAATTACTGCCCGTCGCCGTTATTCCATGACGACGGGCGGTGGGGGGCCCTTGCTCCGAGTCGGCGGCGATCCCAGGGGGGGAGTGAGAAGGGGCGGGCCTTCTCAGAAGGCTCGGAAGTCCCCAGGCCTTCTGGACAGTTCTTGAGCCCTTCCCTGGAGGCACCGAACACTTCTCAGAAGGCCAGAGGGCTTCTGAGAAGCCCCGCCGCCATCTGAGAAGCCCTCCTCCTTCTCACTTCCCCCTCTCGCTCGCCGCCGAGTGTTCTTACAGTCAACCCGCACGGTGAGGATGAGCGGCTTTCCAAGGTGACCCTTGCATCCTTCCTCTTCGGCCCATCCGTGGCCGCTCTCGCTGACCGTGCCGCGCTCGCGAAGTGTCGGCATGGCCCTCGAGGGCCCTTGCAGCCTCGTCGTGCATCCCCCTCCTCGCTCGCCGCCGACCGAGACGATAGGAGGAGGAGGAGGAGGAGGAGGAGGAAGGGGAGGGGGTGGAGGATGAGGAAGAGGAAGAGGCCTGGCTGGTACGACACGGGGATGCCCGCGCTCACCATTCCGCCCGTGGAGGCGAGCTGCGCCGGCTCCGCCGCCTGCACTCTCACGGCGCCGCCTGCGGCGCAGGAGCCCGCGCGGGGCGCCGCTCGTCGGGCACGCCGAGGAGAGGACGACGAAGATGAGGAGGAGGAGGAGCGCCAGTACCCAGGAGGAGGAGGCGTAGGAGGAGGAGGAGGAGGAGGAGGAGGAGGAGGCGGAGGAGGAGGAGGAGGATTGAGGAGGATTGATGAGGTGAGGTAACGGCAATTGGGGGTCAAAACTATACCTTATGGGTGCAGCCAGACCCCTGCGTAGGGCATATGGATGCAGGATCCTCGCGCCGGGCTCCGAAGGTCTCGAGGACTGCCACTCGGCGCAGCCAACGTGTCCGTCGTTCAGCAGCACCCTGGTGTCACCGCCATGGTGCGTGGCGGGTGCCCACCTGTGCAAACCACCCAGCAACCTTCAGCACTGTCCTGCACCCGATGGAAGGATTGCTCGCAAGGGCCCCGCGAGCCGCTCTCGCAGCCGCACCCGCAGGATCCTCCGTCTGTTCCACCTCACGGCAAGGAATGCGGGAGCCTCCGATTATACACGAGGGCCTGGCAAGCCCGAAGTGGGGGGGCAGGTAGCCTGGCAGCTGAGGCGTCGGCGGAGAGCACTCCGTTGCTCGACCGAGCATGTCACATGAAAGGAGGCGGACAGAACAGCAGGCTTGCGGCGTACAACCCCTCCTGAGGCCCGTGCAATAAGGCAAAACCTCAGCGCACTTGAAGATTTTCAGACTATACGACCTACCTGTGCCCTAACTGACCTACACCTTGCCTTGGAGTCGTGGTAGTGCTGCCTCCTCCGATGCCTGCACGGCAGCGTCTAGTACAGATTGCACGCACGGCCATCACCAATGTTTTGCCCTCGCGGTCGGAAAAAATGCATCCATCGTGGCCAGTCGGAACATGTTGCTACTGTCTCGCTGCCTTGCTGTAATCACTGCCTCAATTCCTCCCACTCCTCCACCCGTTCGAGCGACATGATTCATGAGGATGAGGAGGAGGAGGAGGAGGAGGAGGAGGAGGAGGAGGAGGAGGCGTCGCGCCTGTGAGGCTGCTCGTGGGCGGGGCGACCGCAGCGCAGTTGGAGGCGAGCGGGGTTTGCTGACCTGGTCGCAGCACCACGGCAGGAGCAACCGCAGCGCCGTTGGAGGCCAGCGGCACCGACTGCGCCTGTCGCACCACCACGGCTGGGGCAACGGAGGCGCCGCTGGAGGTTGGCGGGGCCGGCCGCATCACCGCGCTGCCACCTGGGGGTACGCACTCGACGTCAAATGCTCATGCTGAGCTGGATAGATGCCCGCTGCCCTAGACGGGGGCACAAGCGAACACGAGCCAGAGTCTGCGCACGCTGGCTTCCCAGAGATACGATGCCTGGATGTTGTTTCCTACGGGGTCCCCAGAAGTCCCGACCCTATCCGACCCTTCCCCGCGGGCCAACGTTTCATCCCGAGCCATTCTGAAGGTCCCGGGGCCTGGCGAGAACCCCCAGAGGCCGAAAACGGCCAAACACCCCGTCGCGATTTTTTCACGACGCAAGCATGTCTGGGCTCCTCCGCCCCTTGTCATGCAAATTTCTTGAGTTGTTATGCCGCTAGCCCTTCTGGCGATGCACGCATGCACGCGTGCCTCTCAATGATCCTCCTCGGCGGCGGCATGTCCATCCATTACCCTGCTTGTTTGATGGCTTCGTGCTGCGAAATGTGCAAGGACAACTTCTTCACATCGACTATCCAGAACGACGGGAGGACGGCGTAGAGGAGAAAGGCGAAACCGATGAGAAGAAGGAGAGGGTAATGGGGCAGAGGGGACCAAGTCGTGGAGGAGGTATACATAATCATCAGACCGGCGGGCACCACGCCCCTGCTGTGAGTAGACCAGTCTCAAGGGTGATCATGATGGGGTGAATCTGAAGGGAAAAGGGAAGGAAGAAGAGGGGAGGAGAGAGAATGATGATGGGGGGTGGGGGATGGATGGTGGATGGTGAATGGTAAATTCTGGATGATGGATGAAGGATGGTGGATGATGGATGGTTGATGGTGGAAGGTGGATGGTGGGTGGTGGAAGGTGGATAATGGGTAATGGAAGGTGAATCGTGGAGAATGGGTGGTGAATGGTACGCAATGGATGACGGCTAGCGGATGATGAATTATGATAACGATGGTGATGATGATAATGATTATGATGATGATAAACATGAGAATGATGATAACGATGACATTTATGACAACGATGATAATGATGGTGATGATGATTTTGATGGTGACTATGATGGCGTTTCTGAACATGATGAGGATTATGACGATGATGATGATGACGATGACGATGACGATGACGATGATGACGATGATGGCGATGATGACGAAAATGATGAGTTATGGCGACGATGGTGATGCAAGTGATGATTACAGGGATGGTAACGATGATAACGACGACGATAATGATAATGATTATGGTGGTGATGCTGATGATGATGGTGGTGATGATGCCGTAACGACGAGGACCACGACGACGAAGACGACGACGAGGATGGTGATGATGACGACGATGCTAATAATAAGAAGTAACATTATTTCCTGAGAAGAAAACACACACACACACACGACGATGAAAACTGCCAGCATCCCAACTGATGGGAAGGGGACTCCACCATGGGACGGGGATTCCACCATCACAATAGGAATAACAAGAATGATGATGATGATGATGATGATAATGATGATGATGATGATGATCCCTCCATCACTATGCCAGACAACCCTGCAGCGGCGCTCTCCCTTTTCATCCAGGCGACACAGCATTCGGCAAAGGCTTCTCGAAAGGCATTGGCGCCCTCTCCCTGAGAGCAAAGTGAACGGATGTCAGTTCCTCAACGGGGGGCCGGGCGGAAGACCAAGATCAGAAACTTCAGGATAATATAAAAGAAAAGAAAGCGCGTAATAGTATGAAAGCTTGAATGCTGGCATTCAAGATAGAGCTCAGCATCTTAACTTGTGGGCAGCTGAGCAGAATCAAAAGGGTGGCCCGCGGGTGTGGGCCAAGAAACTGCGGAGATGCGGCGGCGCGGAGACAGGGATACATATCTCAGATGGGACAATCCCTCCCTCACGATGCCAGACAACCACGCAGCGGCGCCCTTCCTTTTCATCCAGGCGACACAGCATTCAGCAAAGGCTTCTCGAAGGGCTTTGGCGCCCTCTCCCTGAGAGCGAAGTGAACGGATGTCAGTTCCATATACACCGAACAGGAGTCTGGCCGCAGGCCGCCCTGTCAAGATACGAGACTATTCTGCACGCATCAGCGTTTGAAAAGCAGGCAGCAAGAGCGGAACACGATTTGGGGGGATACAGTTCGGCCGTGGAGGTGAGGAACACACCACGGCTGTCTTTTCCGACAAGCTCGACGTGCTTATGCTTTGAAAACTCGCAAATACCATGCTTGGACGTTCACAGTCGGCCACAGCATGCGAGGTCAACATACCAGTGCCAAAAACACGTGCGTTTGCGCCATGGCGTGCCATAAGCACAAGAACCCATAATGGTTTCCCGCACCTGGGGGTGGCCACGGAGCTGCGCTATCGGCGGCGCCATCCACAGCCTTGAGGCGCGAGGATTCTCGAGCGAGCCGGGAAGCTGCATGTGCAAGCAGCTGCGAATTATGTTGGCTGATGCTCTCATGAGCGTGTTGCCTACTAGGATATTATCCCTGTCTTTTGGGGTCGCACTGGCCACGTGAGAAGTCCCCAGGATATCATCGTTGCTACGCAAGGCAGGTGGACCATTCAGGCGATCACGAGCCCGACTCCAGCTGCCGCACGGAGTCCCGAGGCGCAGGCCGCACAAAAATCCTGCGGTAATCCACCACCGATCAACTGGACATTCGCACGCATGGCAAGTGTGAATTTCTCGCCACGCTTCAGATCCCACTCTAGACACAGCCGCCCTCGGCGTCCAAGGGCGCGCGCAAGGTGCCCGCCCCCCGAGAAGATCTCGAGAAAGACAGCTGGCGGCCGCGGGCTCAGCGGAACAGCTGCGGCACTGCCAAGGTCCTGGAGCGCCCGAGGAGGATCTCGCCGCACATGAGGTGGCAGGCGCGGCAGCGGGCCTGTAGGCCCGCGGGGAGGCGAAGCAGCTGCTCTCGAAGTCGTCCTCCTTTCTCGCACCGTCTCACGGACGAGTCCGAGAGCCACCTTCCTCTCTTCTTGATTTCCACCAGCATCCTCTGGCCGCTCGCCCGGTCGTCCGACGCGCCGGCGCGCCGCAACTGGCACGGCACAGGCGGCCCGAGGATGTTCAGGCGCAGCTCGTTCACCACCTCGCCGAACAGCTTTGCGTAGTGGAGCTGCCCCATCCCGATGAGTGGCTCGCCTGGGTGTGCTGTCCGCTTGAGCTGGGCGAGGAACCTGCACAGCGGCGCACCTCGGGTCGTCGAGCACGATCGAGTCGTCGAAGCGCCCCGTCTTGAACGGCTCCCCCTCCTCGAACCTGTTCAGCTGGAGCACCCAGTGAACGCGGCCCTCGCCCGCGAAAGCCCCCGGCGGGAGCAGGTCCGCAAGCTTCACGGCGGCCAGCCCCCCGGGCCGCAGGTAGCAGGTGGTCGCCAGCAGCGCCCCTGCAGCGGCTCTCCGCTCCCCGCGGGCACACATGGCGACCACGATGGCGGTCGCCACCTCCACTGGGATGGGCAGCCTGGCCCGGAGTGGCGACAGCCTTAGCCACCCCTGCGCCGCCAGGCGCGCGCGCGGCAGCCTGGCTGGCCCGTGGCGCTAGACCTCCGGCACGAAGAAGCCGACCGCAGTGATCACCTGCGCCCCCGCCCCCGCGTCGTGGCCCTCGAAGTACGGGCACTCCAGGTACTCGGCCAGCGTCGCGTCGAAGGCGCTGGGCGGGCTGAGCGGCAGCATATGGCACTCCGCCCAGTCCTGGAGGCTCTCCCACATCTTGGAGCACTGGAGCCTGGAGCTGGGCGCCACGGCGTGCATCTCCAGGACCACCCTGCGGGCCCCTCTCTCGTCTCCGCGGGCCGCCAGGCGCAGCGCGGCTGTGCGGCCCATCCTCACGACGGGGCGCCTTTGCCCCACACCCCTCCTGGCGCCCTTCAAGGCGCTCGTAGCTCGGGGCAGCTGGTCCTCGCACGCTGGCGCGGACACTGTGCTTCCGCTGGCGGGCCGCCAAGCGCGCAGGCCCCCCTGGTCGGAGCCGCGGCTGAGGCCCGCAGTCGCCCGCCCAGGCAGAGCACCAACGCGCGACCACTTCCTGTCCAGCACCTTCGACTCTTTCTGGAAGGCGGTCCTCACCATCGTCGCGGCGGTCAGCGCAGGCCAGCCGGGACGGTGCGTCCGCTGGGTTCCACTCAGACGGGCACCAGCGGAAGGCGGGGACCACCCCGCTCGCCAGACATAGCGCGGCCCACTGTCGGCAGACCGAGCACAATCCTGGCGAGCTGCTCCGCCCCTTGCACAAAGCCAAAATGGCCGCCATCGAGTCGGTGATGCAGAGAAGACGGGCATGGAACGACCTCGTGTTCCGCAGACGGTGCCTGAGGGCCCACACGAGGGCCCTACCCTCCAAGACGGTGATGTGCTCCTTCATCCCCCACTTCCCCGCATCAACGATGCCCCAAGGAAGTCCCAGAAGATGTCCATCATCATGAGGAAAGAAAGGGAACTCAGATCCAGGAACGCGCGTATTTCCGGGAAAACGAGCCTTCGACTGGTCCTCGGGCCCCTGCATGTCGTTCTCGGCGAATAGCTCGAGAAACTCAAGGATCTCCGGACGGTCCAGCTTGGAGCCCTTGGGGGTCGTAGGTGAGGGCGAGGTACGAGGCGACGAAGGCGGGGGCTCCGCGCCATGCAACGGAGGGGGTGCTTCGCATTTCTCCTGCTCTGGCGGCGAGGCATCTGGACAAGCAAAACCTACTGCTTCACGAACGCTGACCCGCTCGCCTCCGTTCTTGAACCTCCATCTCTCATTCCACTTCCCGTGCTCTCTGACGACGGAGGCGGGGAGGTGGGCATCGACCACTCCTCGCCCTGTCTCGGAGGCGTCGGTGCAAGTGACGCAGCTCGACCATTCGCGGCGCCAGGGCCTGACCTGCAGTGCCAGAAGATCCCGTGCCCATCGCAGCTCCCGGCGCACCGACGGCCACACTTTGTGGAACTCAGTTGGGAATTTCTGAGAAAAGGAATAGACGGCATTCATGCAAGAGAGGGCCGGCCGCTGCACTAGCGCACAAAAAGTGAAATGGCCTACGAGCTGCGGAAGCTCATGACCCGAGAACTTGTTCCGCGTCAGCGCGTGCTCCAGCGCCAGCCGCAGGCGCCAGCGGCGGCGGTCTGTGGCCTGAACGCCAGCCTGCTTGCCTCCACGCAGCTGCCAGCCGAGCAGCTCCAGCTCCTGGGTAGCGGCGACCTCCTCGTGAGGCTGCAGCCCTGCCGCGCGGAAGGCACCTGCTGCCCGGGCCACCAGCAGGTTGGCGGCCTCGGCAGAGTGGCCCACCGCCACGAAGTTGTCGACGCACAGGCCGATGACCCCTTCTCTACCGACGGCAGCACCCTGTTGTCGGTCAAGAAGCCCTCCACGTCGAAGTCCGGGAAGGCCCGCGTCAGGATGCGACAGTGGGCGAGCTGCGCCCAGTAGAGCGCGTGCGTCCACCCCATCGGCATCGCGGCGAACCTCGGCTGGAGGAACCCGTCCACGGCCAGGCTGAGCACGTCCGTCGGAAAGTTCAGATTCTTCACGGACACCTTCGGCCGGCCGAAGTAGCAGCGCAGCTGCCTGGGCAGCTCGATGTAGTAGAAGGCATCCTTCAGGTCCAACGCGGCGAACCACGCCTCGGCCTCGCCCTCGAGGCCGATCTCCGAGAAGGCGGCCCCCGTGGGCAGAGGCGTCTCCTTCGAGTGTCCGAAGTGGGCGTTCGAGAGGCGGGCGTCAATCACCATCCTCTGCTTCCCCGACGTCTTCCATACTCAAAAAATTCCACACTCACAACGCACGTCTGCGCCAAAGTCGATGAGCTCGCGCTTGAACAAAGCCTCCACGAGGTTGGCGCAGAGGCGCGGTCGCTGCGCGAGCCCGCGGTCCATGTGGGGCCGCCTCAAGTTGAGCGAAGCCTTGATCTCGGCCGCAACTTCACTTGGCCAGACAAGCTCCATACAAAAACGCTCGATCTCCAGCACGCCCCCATTCCCCGGGAGTTCAGCCAGTGGGACAGGCCGATGACCCTCCGGAAGAAGAGACAGGAGGCAATGATCGATAGCAGCAACGTCCACACGCTCACCGTGGTAGTCGGCGGACTTCACCACCTCGTTGAAGGCGGCGGAAGAAGAGAGGCCCTTCGGCGGCTCACCCATGTCAATCACCCTGTTGGCCACGAGCTCGCCGGCGATGAGGGCGGCGCCCCCTGGGGCGGCGCCATCCGAAAAGAAAGGCGCGTGATCCCCACCTCCAGCGAGCTCTCCCAGTGCGCGGCAACACTGACGATATCGGCGCCCAGCTCCAGCGCACGGTAGCCGAGCATCCAGAGCGGAGGCGGCGGTGAGACGGAAAACGCCCCTCTGTCTCCGCCTACCGCCAGGGCTGATGACCGGCACAGCTGCACGGGGGTGGTCAGGCCCCGCGCGCCCAGCGCCACGCCCAGTCGCCGCCTGCCGGGCTCCCAGCGGCGACCGTGGCTCAGTCATTGCTTCTTGGGGCGCGCCAGCTCCCGCTCCGCGCGGGCCTTGCGCGCCTGCTTCGCGATGGCGGCCCCCCTCTCCAGCTCCCTGGACACGTGCTCTATGAGGGGGGGGGGGGGGGGGCCGCACATGACTACCCCCCCCCGCGGCCCTCACCCATGAACATCTTCTGCTCGTCGAAGGGCAGCGCGTTCTTGCCGAGGGCGTTGCGGTCCGCGTCCCTGGTCTTCTCGCGGTAATAGTACTCGATGAGCTGGGCGCGCCTGCACAGGTGTTCGATGCAGGCGAGGCTGGCGAGGTCGAGCTGGTCATACGACCCTGCGTGGGCCTGTACTTTCATGACCGACTCGTGCTCCGCGACCCCCCAGTCGCCGGCGTTCAGCTTTGCAGCGTGACGCCACCACCTGTGGTGGTCTAGGGGGGTGCCGCCGTGCGCACCACGTCCGAGGAACGGCACGCACCAGCTGCTCGTCCGAGGCCCCTCGATCGGCAGGTCGACCAGCGGCACCTCTGTGATGCCGTCCTGGACCTCCTTCCAGTCTCGGTGCCGTTTGCCCGAGCCTCCAGCGTACTTCACCCGCATGACCCTGGCATCCGTCTCGGTGTCAAGCATGCTCATCTCATTCGTCGTGTGTTCCTTTCTGAACTCCTCCTCACGGCCGATCTCGACGCGCGCAATGGCGATCGAGGCGCCTGGCTCCAGCTCCAGCGCCCTTCTGTCACCCGAGGCCACGGCCGTGTCGTTGAGAGCTGCGCGTCCACCCTTCTCGCGGCCGTAGGCGGACTCCGCGAAGACCCAGACGGTGCCGGGCGGCGTCGAAAGCCTGGGCCCTGGCAGGGCCCCCAGGTCGAGCAGAGGCGTGGCGGTGCCACCTGCGGGCGCCACCAGCGCCCCCGTCGGCGGGGACGGCAGCGGCGGCAAGCCCAGCAGGCCGCGCTCGCTGTCCACCAAAGGCTCCGTCTCGGACACCAGCCCCTCGAGGTCCGCCTCGACCGGAGGGGGGTCGAAGCCGCACATCTTGCTAAGGTGCACTCCAATCGGGGTCGTACCGCCAGCAGCGCACACGCGCACCGCGCAGATGTCCCCATCATCAGACGCCTCCAGGCGCTCGACGTACAAGTCTTCGTCCGGGGTTAGGATGAACGACCACTTCGTCTCCGAATCCACCTCCCGTATCAACAGCCTTGTGTGCCACGTCGTGTCCCCCGCGTACCTCAGCAGCACGAAAGACCCTGGGCGGATGCCACCTCGGCACCAGGCTGGCGGCTTGACGCCAAACTTCCCCATAGTTGACACGGCCGACGGCGAAGCCCGCGCAGCAACTGCAGCACCCCACGAGGAAGAGGAGCGGCACCACAATCAGCCCAAGGCGTGCTCCCAGTGATGCCGATGTGCGGCAGCTGTCTACTGCCACGTCGAACCTCCTCTCGCAACCCTCGGCCGCCGTACGCCAGCCCTCGCAGGCTGCTGACACCAGCGTGTCGCTCGGCAGCGCTGGGCCGCCGTACCACTGGAGGAGTCCCACGGCAGCCCCACGGGCTATCTCGGCGGGGAGGAGCTGGACTGTGAAATCTCGCACGTATCCGAGGCACGCCTCCAAGAGAAACTGGCCCATGCAGTGGGCTGGCCAGTTCTCTTGGCTCGACCACGAAACTGCGGAGATGCGGCGGCGCGGAGACAGGAATACATATCTCAGATGGGACAATGATGATGATGATGATGATGATGATGATGATGATGATGATGATGATGATGATGATGATGATGATGCTGATGCTGATGCTGATGCTGATGCTGATGATGATGATGATGATGATGATGATGATGATCGTGATGATGATGATGATGATGGTGATGATGATGATGATGATGATGATGATGATGATGATGGTGATGTGATGATGATGATGATGATGATGATGATGATGATGATGATGATGATGATGATGATGATGATGATGATGATGATGATGATGATGATGATGATGATGATGATGATGATGATGATGATGATGATGATGATGATGATGATGATGATGATGATGATGATGATGATGATGATGATGACGATTTCGCTGGAATTCGTTGACAACCACGCTGCGGACTAAAGGTGAGGAGCAGCAGGAAGAGGAGGAGCAGGAGAAGGAGCAAAGGAGTCGGTTGAGAAGAAGGATCTGCTTGCCAAATGGCATAGGACAGGTTCACGTCGCGACGACGTCTAAATGTATTTTCGACGCCGCGTGGACCGCTCAACCGAGATCGACCGCGGCCTTGTGACAGCGCCGTTCGGCCGATGCCAGCCGATTCTGGGCCACTTGCTGCGGTAGGCGTTCAACGCACGCGCTGTGGGGCCGCCACCGCGTCCACGCGTCGCGAACCCACCGCAAGCAGATCGCCTCAGTCCCCCCGACCCTCCCGACCGTCGGGCGGGGAGAAGGAAGAGGAGAGGAGGAGGAGAGGGGGGAGGAGAGGGGGAGAAGGACGAGGAGAGGGGGAGGCAAGCTAGGTGCGCTCGCGTCATATCTGACGTCCTACCCCTCCCTCCCATCCCATACCATGGCGTAGATATCCTCTCGATTCGCACAGTCGGATGTCGAGCAGGGCAATGATCGCGAGAGGGTACGCGATGCATGGTAGAGCATGGCAAGGCATGGCATGGCGTAGAAGAGCACGGCAGAACGCAAAGCATGGCATCGCACAGCGGCAAAAAATACAACGCCGCACACCATGCTATGGCATGGCGCCGGGTTCCTTGGAGGGTAGTGGATCGTTTTCGAGAGGTCTGGGCTGGTCTGGAGTCTTGGCTCCATGCCTAGCTTCTTGGGCTCCCCCAAAAGCTCCACACAAGGCGGGGCTGATGGAGATCACCCACCGGCTCTGCTTTCAACATCGCCTTCTCAAAACAGAAACGGGGCTCCCGCTTGGTACTTCCTGAAAACAACGACGACGCAAAGTGGGGGGGGAGCTTCCGCGGCACAAAAAATCAACGAATCGACACCGAATGTGTAATCACTTCCGATGGTTCGGGCATTTTCTCAACTTCGTGGCTTTTCTGGAACGACCGACAACGCCCGCGCTGCAGCGGGAGCACAATTTGGAACAACCAGAAGCACAGAAATGTGGTCAGCGTTTCAGCGGGAGCAACATGTTGACAAATACATATAGATTAACAAAACCACACACCAAACAAAAAACTGCGTAGGAAACTATACGCGGAGGGGGGCTCTAGATCGTCCGGACGTCATCAGGGGAGAGTGGAGAATAGTATTCATGTTGTGTAAGTGTAGAAGGCGAATTGTAGAAGGCGAGAGGGCGACGGAAGGAGAAGGAGGAGGACTAGCCGTCTACACCTCACTGGAGCCCCCCGAGATCGGCAGTCCAGTCTCCCCGCCCGTGGACTCGGAAGAAGACACAAGTGGCATAAAACATGAATGTCAGAGGCCCCCACGCATTGCTTGGATCGGCGCTGGACCCCCTTGGCGCGCGGAGCGCGCCAGGGGCGGCGCCAGAGGCGGCGGCACGGGGGAGCCCTAAAGCGACCCAAGAGAGCCCTCGGAGGCCCCCAGGAGGCAAAAAATCGCCAAGTTCCCTTCGAAAAACGCTCATGCTTGGCATATTCGCTTCTTCGGTCCGAACAGCGTCCACCATGGCCCGAGAGGCCCCCGATATCGCCCCAAGACGGCACAAGAGGTCCCCAAAAGGGGGCCAAGACAGCGCAAGAGGGCCCCAAGACGGCCCAAGAGAGCCCCAAGACGGCCAATAGGGGCCCCAGAAGGTCCCAGAGGGATCCCAAGGGAGCCCCAAGAGGGCCATAGGAGGGCCCCTCGACGGCTCAAGAGGGCCCCGAGATGGCCCCAAGACGGCCCGAGCCCCCTAAGACGGCCCAGGAGGGCCACCAGCCGGCCCACAAGAGCCCCAAACCCAAGAGGTTCCCAGAGACTCCCAAAATGCTTCCAAAAAGCTCCCAGGAAGCTTCCGAAGGCTTCAAGAGGTCCTGATTCACGATCCATGGTCCCTAAGAAAAACGTCGCCAGGCCCCGAAAGGCACCGAAGACGCCCCGAACTCACGATCCAGGTCAGGGGTGTGCCGACATGGGCGAGGCGGCGGGACGCGAACCTTGGCTCTGGAGCCGTCGGTGCAACTCCCTGTGGGGTGCCACGCAGTATCCCTGCACGGACGTCAGACTGTGGCGTCAGACTGTGGCGGCCGTGAACTCGGATCGCGCGGACTGCGTTCCCTCGCAGGGCGATCTGACGAGCGTGGGTTTGCCCCTCGGCCCTCCGGCCTCGAACTCGGATCTCTCTGTCTCCTCCCACCAGCGCTGGCCTTGGGTAAGATAACGGCCCCGGGAACCAAGATCAGACGTTCAGATTTCTGTGATTCCGCTCCAGCAGGGAGGCGGTCCCAGGGCGTCAATCTTACTGTGTTGTTTCACTTCCAGTCAGCGAGCGGCCCTGGGAAACAAAGTCAGAGGTTCACGTTTCTGTCGTTCCGATCTGAACCCGGCCCTTTGCAATGATGGTCCCGCGCCAGGGAACTGCCCCGGGAACCAAAATCTGACGTTCGGATTTCTGTGACTCCGCTCCCGTGGGGAAGCTGCCTCGGGTTCAGTCAAGGAGCGGCCCCGGGAACCAAAATCTGCCGCTCACTTTCCCAAGCTGCTCGGATCTGAACCCAGCCCTTTGCAGTGAGGTTATCACGCCTTCCTCCACCTCCTCCACCTCCTCCTCCTCGTGCCCCAGATTCTATTTCCCTCCTTGCATTTCCGCCCTTGCCTCCTCCGCGGACCTCGTGCGTGCGAGATCGCCCGCGACTCTGGGAGCTCTCCTGCCGCCAAGGCTACACTGCCTTCCAAGTGGTGATGAAACCCCATCGTCAGCAGGTTCAGGAATCCAGTTTTTCGGGCGGTCGTCGTCGTCCGTCGTCGTCGTCGTCGTCGTTGTTGTCGTCGCGATCGTCCTTCGCTCAGCCCGCCCGCGCGCCGGCTGGGCTCGGCCGGCAGAAAAGGAGAAGATGAGGAAGGGCAGGGGGGGAGGGGGCAGAGGAAACGGAGAAAGGAGAATGAGGAGGGGGGGGACATGGACACGGAGGAAGGATTTCAATGGGACAGATGCGCTCGCCGCGGCGCCGGAGGCATCCCTCATTCAGCACGGTGCTGCCGCTTCGCTCGCGCGGCTTGCAATACTCCGGAAATGGTGCTCTCGCCCATCCGTGGGCGCATCCTGATTCAGGATTGGCGCAGCCACCCCAGCACTGGCCACACTCTTCAATGCAAGCGGCACTGTCGCCTCAGAGTCGGCCGCACCTCTCATTACAGATGATGCTACCAGTCGCGCTCAATCCCCGTTCCTGGTTGGGATTGGCGATCTCGCCCGAGCGCTCGCCATATCTCTGTCTGAGAGTCATGCTGCCGTCTGCGCGCTGGCCAAATTTTTCATGGAGTGTGATATTCTTTCCGTAGCGCCAGCTACATCCCTGATTGACTATTGTGATGCCGCTCCACGCGCACGATTTTCACGGCCCTCATTGGAAAATGGTGCTCCGCCCAAGCGCCAGCCTCATCCATTTCTCAAATTTGTGCTACCGCCACAGCGCCGGCCGCATTCGCGAGTGAGAATGGTAGAATGATACTCTCGTCTGAGCCTCGGCTACATCCGCCTTTTTGCGCAGCGAGCCTTTTAAGGCTCGCTGCGCTTCGCCGTCCAATATTGATCCTTGCGCCTACATGGTTAGCATGTTGATGTAGCCGCAATGTTGCTACGACCCATTCCCGAACCTGACGTCGGGGGAGGCTAACCTGGCGCAGCCCCGATTGGCAACGGACCCGACGCGTTTCGTCCAAACCGAACGCCAATTTCGGCACTCGCCCAGCACGAAGGAAAGACAGCTGCGGTCGTCAGTTCTCTTGCGCTGAAGGTGGCGCTCGCATAAGGTGGATGTAGCCGAGGCTCAGACGAGAGTACCATTATCACTCACGAATGCGGCCGGCGCTGGGGCGGTAGCACAAATCTTGGAAATGGATGTGGTTGGCGCTTGGGCGGAGCACCATTCTCCCACGAGGGCCGTGAAAATCGTGCGTTTGGAGCGGCATCACAATAGTCAATCAGGGATGTAGCTGGCGCTGCGGAAAGAATATCACACTGAATGAAGGATTTGGCCAGCGCGCAGACGGCAGCATGACTCTCAGACAAAGATACGGCGAGCGCTCGGGCGAGATCGCCAAGCCCAACCAGGAGCGGGGATTGCGAGCGACTGGTAGCATCATCTGTGATGAGAGGTGCGGCCGACTCTGAGGCGACAGTGCCGCTTGCATTGAAGAGTGTGGCCAGTGCTGGGGTGGCTGCGCCAATCCTGGATCAGGATGCGGCCACGGATGGGCGAGAGCACCATTTCCGGAGTATCGCAAGCCGCGCAAGCGAAGCGGCAGCACCGTGCTGAATGAGGGATGCCTCCGGCGCCGCGGCGAGAGCATCTGTCCCACTGAAATCCTTCCTCCTTATCCATATCCCCCCCTCCTCATTCTCCTTTCTCCATTTCCTCTGCCCCCTCCCCTCCCTGCCCTTCCTCATATTCTCCTTTTCTGCCGGCCGAGCCCAGCCGGCGCGCGGGCGGGCTGAGCGAAGGACCACCACAACGACGACAACGCCGACGGCGGCGACGGACGACGACGACCGCCCGAAAAACTGGATTCCCGAACCTGCCGACGATGGGGTTTCACCACCACTTAGAAGGCAGTGTAGCCTTGGCGACGGGAAAACTCCCAGAATCGCGGGCGATCTCGCACGCACGAGGTCCGCGGAGGAGGCAAGGGCGGAAAAGCAAGGAGGGAAATAGAATCTGGGGCACGAGGAGGAGGAGGAGGAGGAGGAGCGAACGACGCGCTGAAGGGGGCGCGTGTCCGCGGGTTAGAGGCGCAGCGGGCCCGCGCCGCCCACGAGGCACCGAGGCAGCCTCAGGACGCGGCGGGCGGCTGCGATCACCTCCTTGTGGTACTTGAGCTCGTCGTGGATGGCGGGCGTGCCCAGCTCGGCGCGCACCCGCATGATGTTGTACGTGCGGAAGGCCACAGCCATGCGTGTGATGGTGTGCTTCGGGTGGTCGTCGATGTTGTCGCTCTCGTGGAGCCCGAGCCGTGTGAGGACATCACCAGCAGCTTGTCCCCGAGGCTAAGCCAGTAGCGCCCACATTCGCGGGCATGTAATGTAGTGGGTGATGTCGTCCGTGTTCTTGATCTGAGAGACTTTGACGCAGCCGAACAGGCAGTTCTTCTTGTGGGGATTGGCGCGCATGCGGTGCGATGTCGTCCACGCTCCAGACAAGGTCTTGACCACGGGCCAGAAGAGCGAGGCCGTGGAGTTCGCCATGTGGGTCCGCAGGTCGCGCCAGCCGTGCTCAACACTCGCAGGGAGAGCAGCACGTCCAAGAAGTCCGTCACGGTCGGATGTATCGGAGTTCATCATGATGTCACTGGCGGAGTAGATGTGAGGTGTGGAGGTGGCCGTAGTGGTAGACTGAGTGCCGTCGTCTTCCTGCGGGATGTTCGGGTTGGTGGCACGTTCCCGTTCGATCCAGCGACGGCGGGCGCGGTGTTCAGCAGTTTCATCAGCAAATTCTCGATGAGTGTTGGTCGGCATGTGCTCGGTGGTGTAGATCTGTAGGCGGTGGTTGCGAGGTCGTTCAGCTCGATGCCATGCACCGTAACATATCTCCTTCGCCATGTCACGGCGAGCATTGGCTGACCCGTACTGGTCATCGAGGCAGAAGTGCGCATTGAACTGGGTGCGGTGTAGAACAGCTGTGATGTACGGGACGCACCAGTCCATCCAGTCGTTGAAGTTGTCCATATCACGGCCGAAGAACACGCTGGGGATCCATCTTGCTGCCCAAGCTTCTGCACGTTCATTCAGGTACTTCATGGAGTCATGGTTGTCGTTCCCATTCGGCTGCTCAAGCTTCTGCACGTTCGTCAGGGGGAGGAGGAGGAGGAGGAGGAGGAGGAGGAGGAGGTGGAGGAAAGCGTGAGAACATCACTGCAAAGGGCGGGGCGCAGATCCGAACAGTTGAGAAAAGTGAGCATGAGATTTTGGTTCCCGGGGCCGCTCCCTGACTGAAACTGAAAACATAAGAAAATGAATATATGATTTTGGGCCCTGGGGCAGCGTCCCCACTGGAGAGGTGCCACAGAAACCTGAACGTCTGATTTTGGTTCCCGGGGCCGTTCCCCAGCGCGGGACCATCATTGCAAATGGCTGGGTTCACATCGGAACTGCAGAGAAAAGTGAACATCAGATTTTGGTTCCCAGGGCCGCTCGCTAATTGAAACTGCAACAACACAGTAAAATTGACGTCTGTATTCGGGCCTTGGGACCGCCTCCCTGCTGGAGCGGAATCACAGAAATCTGAACGTCTGATCTTGGTTCCCGGGGCCGTTATCTTACCCAAGGCCAGCGCTGGTGGGAGGAGACAGAGAGATCCGAGTTCGAGGCCGGAGGGCCGAGGGGCGAACCCACGCTCGTCAGATCGCCCTGCGAGGGAACGCAGTCCGCGCGATCCGAGTTCACGGCCGTCCGTGCAGGGATACTGCGTCGCACCCCACAGGGAGTTGCACCGCCGGCCCCATAGCCAAGGCTCGCATCCCGCCGCCTCGCCCATGTCGGCACACCCCTGACCTGGATCGTGAGTTCGGGGCGTCTTCGGTGCCTCGCGGGGCCTGGCGACGTTTTGTCTGAGGGACCTCTTGAAGCCCTGAGATGGATCGTGAATCCGGGGCCTCTTGAAGCCTTGGGAAGCTTCCTGGGAACCTTTTGGAAGCATTTGGGGAGTCTCTGGGGGCCTCTTGGGCCTTCTTGGGGGACCTTTTGGAGCTCTTGTGGGCTGGCTGGGGGCCATCTTGGGCCGCCCTGGGGCCCTCTTGGGCCGTTTTGGGGGGGGGGGCCATCTTGGGGCCCTCTTAGGGCGCTTTTGGGCCGTCAAGGGGGCCTCCTATGGCCTGAGGCTCCCTTGAGACAACTCGGGGACCCTCTGGGGTCCCTCTTGGCCGTTCTGGGGCTCTATTGGGCCGTATTGGAACCCTCTTGGGCAGTTTTGGCGCCCTCTTGGGGGCCTATTGGGCCGTCTTGGGGCAGTATCGGGGGCCTCTTGGGCAATTGCGGGCGCTGTTAAAACAGAAGAAGCGAATATGCTGAACAGGAAGTTTGACAAGTGTTGCCTCTTGGAAGCCCTCTGGGGTGTTTCGGGGGCCGTCTTCAGGGCCTTATGGTCGTGTAGAAGCCAGCTTGGGCCCTCTCGAAGCGCTCTCGGGCCGTCATGGGGCTGTCTCTGACTTCACTCTGCAATGTCGCCGATGGAAAAAAGTGTAACAAACCGAATGTATGAGACACGGTGGTCTGCGATTTCGCTGATACTTCGCTTGTGCGCGTTTTCCGAAAGGGCTTTGGCGATGTCTGCCTCTTGGGGGCCCTCTGGGGGCCTCTTCGGCCGTCTTCAAAGCCTTCGTGGTCGTGTAGAAGCCGTCTTGGGCCTTCTCGGAGCGTTCTCGGGCCGTCTTGGGGCCGCCTCGGGCCTTTCTGAGGCCGTCTGGGAAACGCCTTTTGCCGTCTTTGGGGCCCGATGTAGGCCTCGGGGCGCTCTCTCCAGGCTTCTTGGGCCGTCTCAGGGCACTGTTGGGCTCTCTTGGAGGCCTCTTCGGCCATCGGGGGAGGCCGCAGGCATATGCTCGGGGGGGTGAGGGTGACATGCCAGGCTTTGCCTTGCAATTTCGCAGGTGTAAGGAATATAGAATCCCGTGGAACGCAGCTCCATCATGTGTCGTCGCGCCTCAGCCAGCACAGTGAAAGGATTCGCACTGCCACTACAGATTGCCTCCGCAGACGGCAGCGCTAAGCAAGCCTGATGCCCGCGGTTCCTGTCGAAGCGTGCTGTCGAGGATGCGTGGAAAAAGAGGGAGGAGCAAAGCGGAGCTGGACGCGGGCCGGGAAAAAGAGACCACGGCGTTGTAGGCGGAAGCCCCGTGGCCCAATCGGCCGTTGACATAACCCATACAACCGCAGCCAGGAGGGGGGGAGGAGGAGAGACGAGGAGGAGGAAGAGGAGGAGGAGGAGGAGGAGGAGGAGGAGGAAGAGGCGGAGGAGGAGAGACGAGGAGGAGGAGGAGGAGGAGGAGGAGGAGGAGGAGGAGGACGAGGAGGCGGAGGAGGAGGAGGAGGAGGAGGAGGAGGAGGGGGAGGAGGAGGGGGAGGAGGACGAACAAAGCGAGAGAAACGACGTAGGGAAGAAGGCAACAAGCTCATGAAATTCAAGACTCCCTCGTGCGAAGCCCGACCTCCACGGCCAATGCCGACAGCCGTGCCCGCACTAGGATCCCACGCGAGTCGGAAACAGAAAAACTGGAGCAAAACCTTCAGCCTAGGCGGAGGGGCCGCGCCAAGTGAGCGAGCGCAGAGTGCAGCAGGCAGGTGACGAGGGCAAGGGAAAGGGGAGAAAGAGGACCAGAGCAGGAAACGGAAACGAGCCTTGGGCGCGGGCACGCGCCGAGGTAATGTGACTCTGACTGGAGGGCACGGCGGTGCCCGGCAAGGAGCCGCTGCTCCGCAGCGGCTGGGGGGGCGAGCCCGCGCCGATAGAGCGGCCCGGGGTCGGCCAGCAGCGGCCGCAGAGCACCTGCGCGACCAGCCCGTGCAGGGGGCAGTGGCATTCCGCCGTCGACTCGGGGCAGGAACTCGGAACTCGGGACTCGGAGGTCGAAGGGGCCCTGGGGCACACAAAGAAATAGACACAACTAACAGGATCCCCCATCTTTCCTCATATTGTCGGGGTTCTTGTCCCTCCCACCACTTCCCCCAGTTTCCCATGCTTTCTGGGGAATCGACGATTCCTTGTGTCTGTGTGTTTTTGTTTTTCCCCTCCCGAGAGGTCCGCGGAAAGATGCCAGAGGGCATCGTTGCTGGGGGGGGGCACTGCGCCAAAGGCTCCCGAGGCCGAGCGGTCCTGAGACTTCTGGCCCCTCACGGCCTCCTGGCGGCCTCTCCCAGGCCGTGGGGCCGTCAAACAAAGAGCTCGGGATGGTGCTCGTTACCTTATTCTGTTTTGCCGATCGGCGCGGGCCCTCGCATGACGGGGGGGCGGGCCACTGCGCCAGAGGCGCCGTGCAGACCAAAGCCCTGGGCAGGGAGGGGGAGGGGGGGGGCGGGGCTCGCCCCATCGCTCGGGCGTCCACTCCGCGGGCATCGCTTCGGCTTCGTGCGCGCACTCTGTCGCGGGATGGCCCGAAGTGCTCCCCGGTGGTTTCTGCCCAAGGGGAAAAACAAACACACACACACACACACATACGCACGTGCGAGCGACGCCAAGCCAAGACGAGGGCAGGGCGAGGAGCCAAGCCTCTGGAGGCCTTCAGGGGCCTCCAGGCCTCCGAAGGCATGCAGGAGGCAACCACGAGGCCAAGATCCAAGGACCAGAGGCGTCCAGAAGGCCCCGATCCCTGATGCCCTTCGACGCAGTCAACCCGTATCATAAGCACGCGCGATCAGGATGCAAGGGCCTTGGAAGGCGACGTCGACACTTTGCGGGCGGGGCGGGCCAGCCAAAGCGGCCAACGATGGGCCGAACGGGACGGATGCCAAGGGTAGCCTTGGAAAGCTGATTGTCCTTACTGTGCTGGCTGACTGGACTCCTCCAGCCTCGGCGACGGCGACGACCTCGACGGCGACGACGAGGGGCGGCGGCGGCGGCGGCGGCGGGAGCGGCGGCAGGGAGGCCTCGAGCACAAGGGGCCAGCGGCAGCAGCGGGCGGCGGGAGCGGCGGGCGAGCGACGAGGGGGGGCCGCAGGGCGGGGTCGCCCCACCCGCCCAGGCCGACGGGCCCTCGCCCCTCGGGATCCGCCGGCACCGACTCGACCTCCCGACCCTGTGCTGCCTGGTCTCGGGCATCGGAGCGCCTCGCATGGAGCAGCCGAGTCGGATCGGGAGGCGATCGCATCGGGCCGGAAGGCCGGATCGCCTCGGGAAGCCGAAGCGGCTCGGCGAGTCGGGCCGAGCCGAGTCGGGGAGCCGAATCGCATCGGGGGGTGGAATCGAACCGAACCGAACCCCGCCGTCGCGCGATCGAACTGGGAGGTGGGCTCGGATCGGAGCGCGCCTCGGACCGGCGACGGCGACGCCGGTGGCGGCGGCCTGCCGCAACCCGATGAGCACGCCGTGGCCGCGCCGCGCCGGCGCCCCTCCGAGCAGACCCGGCTGCACGCAGCGGCGGGCGGAGCCGGGGGCCGCAGAACGCCGGCCTTGGGCCGAGGGCGCGGCCCGGGACGGCATTTGGCTGCGTTCGGCCTGCGGGGGATCCTTGCGATGATGATGCTGAGGCCGGCGCTGATGCCGGAGCTGATGCCGACACGGATGCTGACGAGGAGGGCGCGGAGGACGATGAGGATGAGGGTGCGGAAGAGGATGGGGATGAGGATGAGAAGAGTATGATGGTGATGATACTGATGATGGTGAGGAGGAGGAGGAGGAGGAGGAGGGGAAGAAGGATGGTGATGATGATGATGATGAGGAGGAGAAGGAGGAGGATGATGCTGAACATGATGCTGATGATGATGAACATGATGATGATGACGACGATGATGATGATGTTGCTGATGCTGATGCTGATGCTGATGCTGATGCTGATGCTGATGCTGATGCTGATGCTGATGCTGATGCTGATGCTGATGCTGATGCTGATGCTGATGCTGATGCTGACGACGATGATGATGTTGCTGATGCTGATGCTGATGCTGATGCTGATGCTGATGCTGATGCTGATGCTGATGCTGATGCTGATGCTGATGCTGAGGATGATGAGGATGAGGATGAGGATGAGGATGAGGATGAGGATGAGGATGAGGATGAGGATGAGGATGAGGATGAGGATGAGGATGAGGATGAGGATGAGGATAATGATGATGATGCTGGTGATGCTGATGATGATGATGATAATGATAATGATGATGATGAGGATGAGGATCATACTGACGATGATGAGGATGAGGATGAGAAGGGTGGTGGTGATTATTGGGGAAGAGGAGAAAAGGAGAAGAAGGAGGAGGAGGAGTATGAGGAGGACGAGAATGAGGATGAGGATGAGGATGAGGATGAGCATGAGGATGAGGATGAGGATGAGGATAAGGATGAGGATGCTGGTAATGATGAAGGTTGTTGCGAGGCGACGGCGCCTCGAGGTGCTATACGAGCCCAGCCGATCCACCGATCAGCCGATCAGTCGATCAGCCGACAAGCCGATTAGTATTACCGGCTGATCGGCTGCTCGGCCACTGATCGGCTGATCGACTGATCGGCTGCTCGGCTGCTCTGTCGCTGATCGGCTGATCGGCTCATAGGCCGATCGGCCGATTATACCCCAAGACTGCCCCAAAACGGCCCAAGAGGCCCCTCAGAGTGCCTCAAGACGCCTCAAGAGGACCCCAAGACGACCCAGGGAGCGCCCTAGACGGCCCAAGAGACCCCCAAGAGGGCCCCAAGATGGGCCAAAGATGGGGAACTCGAGCTGAGATTTTGAGCCATCCGCCCCAAGGTGGGCTATACGGGGCCCAGACATCCCACACCCATGAGTTGTTCGTGCCATGGGCCCCTAGAGTTCTCGACCTCATCCCCTGCGTCTGCGTCGCATCCTGCGTCCTTGGTGGAGTGTTCCTAGGAACGAAGCGGGCCTCCAGAGGCCAAAAACTGCTGGCTGGGCCGACTTTTGTTCACGACGCCAGAAGTAGGGCCTTCCGGGCCCTCTTCACGAGCCTCTGCAGAGGCTCCTAAGGGGGGGCTCTTCAAAAGCTCTTCAGAAGCTTAGTATGGAGCCTCTTCAAAGACTCAGCAAAGGCTCTTCAGAGGCATCAGCTGGGGAGCAACCCAAGTAGACAAGGGAACAACCTACCATGTCCACCTGGGGAATTCAATTCAACTGAGGATGAGGAGGAGGAGGAGGAGGAGGAGGAGGAGGAGGAGGAGAAGGAGGAGGAGGAGGAGGAGGAGGGTGAGGAGGAGGAGGAGGAGGAGGAGGAGGACCAGTGCAAACCCAAGAATCATCAACGATGTTGGAATACAGTAGGGGCTCGACCACAAGGAACTTGTCACAAGAAACCCAACCCTGAGACCCCAGAACGCCCGTTGATTTTTGGTGTGGAAACGACACGCCTGCCATAGCAAAACCATCGAAACCCGAGAAAGCCAGGTCACTCTGGAGGCAAGCAGGGTGTTTCTTGGCATTGATTTCCACCGTACACCCTCCCCTCAAGCTCCCTCTCCATAAGCCCCTTACAAGGATTCATTTCCTTTAAAGAATTGCCCCGTTGGGAGACAACCGTGTGAAAATCCTGAAACGTGTCAGAACACGGCTCTCGGAACTTCGGCGCCACGAGTCAAACTGTCTGTTGCCTCTTGACGATGCTGAACCGTGCCAGAACACCGTTCCTAGGACTTGAACACCGCGAATCAACGTAACTATTGCGCCCTGACATTCCTAGAACACTCGAAAACACCGTTTCTGGAAGGTTGAAATGGGAATCCTCGAAACTCTTGCAAATATTCACAGCGAATGCGCGCGGCGCTAAGGCGAGAGCCACATTCTGAAAGGAATCGCCCTCAATCCGCGAAGCCCTTGCAGGTGTATTAAACGAATGGAGCTGACTTTTGGAAACCAACCGCCCTCAATCCGCGAAACTGCTGCAAAGTGTTGAAACGAATTGGCGCGGCGCTAGGGCGAGAACAACATGTTGGAAGCGACCCGACCTCCATCTGTGAAACTGTTGCCAGCTTCTACGTTTCAGCCACATGAATGGTAAGGAAGTCTCAGGCGAAACACCCTGAGCGCCCTTCCGACTGGACTGGGGCGCAACAGGGAGGAGTTGTTCATAAACAAAAAGGTTGGAGGCAGACTGTTGGGCAACACTCGCCTCCTGCCCTGATGTTGTGGGCACGGAGGCTAGGGGCACGGGAGAGGAACAAAAATGGCTGCCGCAAACCCCGCTCTACGCCAAAGGTAGGAATGGCATGGGGAGGATTGCGGACGAGCGCGGAGGAGTGCAATGGAGTGGAGAGGAATCTGGAGGAGTGATGAGGACTGCCGAGGACTGCGGTGGAGGGAGGAGCCTGGAGGAGTGGGGGGGGGGGGGGCCGAGGAGTCCGATGGAGTGGGGAGGGTGCGGATGAGTGGGGGGAGTCTGGAGGAGTGGGGAAGAGTCCCGAAGAGTGGGGAGGAATGGGGCATAGTGCTGAGGAGTGCGATGGAGTAGATAAGAGTCCCGAGGAGTGGGGAAAAGCGCCGAATAATAAAACGGAAGGAGGAGTCCGGAGGAGTAGGGAGGAGGCCGTCTTGGAGATCACTTGAACCATTTGGGAGCCCTGTTCTGCCGCATTGGGATCATGGTGGAGGCTTGTTGAGGACTGCATCGCAGCCGACGGCAGCCGATGGTAGCCGAAACTAGCTGAAAGGAGCGAGGAGAGAGAATCGAGCGAGGAGTGAGGATCGAAGAGCGAGGAGCATGGTTCGACGAGCGAGGATCGAGGGGCGAGGATCGAAGAGCGAAGATTGAGGAGCGAGGAGCGAGGATCGGAGAGCGAGGATCGAGGATCGCGGATCGAGGAGCGAGGATCGAAGCGCGAGGATCGAGGAGCCGAGATGGCCTCCAAGACGGCCATGATGGAAGAATACGACCTCGCAGACGTGGCCGAAGATGGCCCCAAGACGAACCGAGGTGGCTCCAAGACAGCCCCAAAAATCCTCAACGGGCCACCAAGAGGCCCTAGGAGGCTCCAAGAGGCCCCCTCCTTCTCCTCGTTCTTCTCCTCATCCTATTCCCTTCCCTGATCCTCCCTCGAGTCCTTCCCCAAATGTTGCCCGAAGGGTTTCCACAACGGCTGGGGCAACACATAATCCGATAGCTTAGGAAAACTTTGCCTCAACATTTGTCCACATAGGCCCTTCCAAAAGGCAGGGGTCGGCGGATGTTCATCGTAGGGGTCCTCGATACAAAGACTCGAATGGAGCGGTCACCCTGCTCCACCATCTATCTAACTCCCTGTTCACCCTTTGCAAGCCCAGGGATTTGAGAACACCATCGGAGGTTGGGGGGTGAGATCGCAGTGGAACGGAGACCCCCCACCGGGAAATCGTTTCGCTTCGTTCGTGTCGTGCGTACGGGCGAGGCGAAGCTGCGTGGGCGCGCGAGAGGAAAGAACCCGCCGTTGCTCGGGCGAAGTCAAGACAAATGATGCTCCTCCGACTTCCGTCCGGAAGGCGGTGGACCGCGGTGTCCCGCGGTGTCCCGTGGTGCCCAGTGGTGTCCCGCGGTGTCCCGTGGTGCCCAGTGGTGTCCCGTGGTGTCCCGTTGAGTGAGATCCATCGTGCGGGCGAGGCGCAGCTGCGTGGGCGCGCGAGAAACATGAACCCGCCGTTACTAGGGCGAAGTCAAGGCAAATGATGCTCCTCCGCCTTCTGTCCGTCCGGCAGTGGTCCGCGGTGTCCCGTGGTGTCCCGTGGTGTCCCGTGGTGTCCCGTGGTGTCCCGTTGAGTGAGATCGGTAGTGAGATCGACAGTGAGATCGATACTGGGATCGAGAATGAGATCGACAGTGAGATCGATACCGAGATCGATGTGGTGCCCCGAGGTGTCCCGTGGTGTCCCGTGGTGTCCCAAAAAGTGAGATCGATAGTTAGATCGATAGTGAGATCGACAGGTGTCCCGTGGTGTCCCGTGGTGTCCCGTTGAGTGAGATCGACGGTGAGATCGATGGTGAGATCGATAGTGACATCGAGAGTGAGATCGATAGTGAGATCGATGTGGTGCCCCGAGGTGTCCCGTGGTGTCCCACAAAGTGAAGTCGGTAGTGAGATCGATAATGAGATCGATGTGGTGTCCCGTGGTGTCCCGTGGTGTCCCGTGGTGTCCCGTGGTGTCCCGTGGTGTCCCGTCGAGTGAGATCGGTAGTGAGATCGATAGTGAGATCGATAGTGAGATCGATGTGGTGCCCCGAGGTGTCCCGTGGTGTCCCACAAAGTGAAGTCGGTAGTGAGATCGATAATGAGATCAATGTGGTGTCCCGTGGTGTCCCGTGGTGTCCCGTGGTGTCCCGTGGTGTCCCGTGGTGTCCCGTCGAGTGAGATCGGTAGTGAGATCGATAGTGAGATCGATACCAAGATCGATGTGGTGCTCCGAGGTGTCCCGTGGTGTCCCGTGGTGTCCCAAAAAGTAAGATCTATAGTGTGATCGATTGTGAGATCGACAGGTGTCCCGTGGTGTCCCGTGGTGTCCCGTTGAGTGAGATCGATAGTGAGATCGATAGTGAGATCGATAGTGAGATCGATGTGGTGTCCCGAGGTGTCCCGTGGTGTCCCACAAAGTGAATTCGGTAGTGAGATCGATAATGAGATCGATGTGGTGTCCCGTGGTGTCCCGTGGTGTCCCGTGGTGTCCCGTGGTGTCCCGTGGTGTCCCGTCGAGTGAGATCGGTAGTGAGATCGATAGTGAGATCGATACCAAGATCGATGTGGTGCTCCGAGGTGTCCCGTGGTGTCCCGTGGTGTCCCAAAAAGTAAGATCTATAGTGTGATCGATTGTGAGATCGACAGGTGTCCCGTGGTGTCCGTGGTGTACCCGTTTCGTGAGACTCGATAGTGAGATCGATTGAGATCGATAGTGAGATCGATGGTTGGTGTCCCGAGGTTGTCCCCGTGGTGTCCAAAAGTGAATTCGGTAAGTGAGATCGAGAATGAATCGATGCCCTGGTCCTGGTGTCCCGTGTGTCCCGTGTTGTCCCTTGGTGTCCCGTGGTGTCCCGTCGAGTGAGATCGTAGTGAGATCGACAGTGAGATCGCTACAAGATCGATACACCGCCCTCCGAGGTGTCCGCGTGGTGTCCCGGTTTCGTGGTGTCCCAAAAGTCAGATCGATTAGTGTGGTCGATTGTGAGATCGACAGGGGGGGGGGGGAAGTTCCCGTGGTGCCCTGATGGTGTCCCCGTTGAGGGAATCGATAGTGATAATCGATCGTGAATCGTAGTGAGATCGATGTGGTGTCCCGAGGTGTCCCGTGGTGTCCCCAAAGTGATTCGGTAGTGAGATCGATAATGAGATCGTGTGGTGTCCCACGTGGTGTCCCGTGGTGTCCCGTGGTGTCCCGTGGGTGTCCCGGGTGTCCGTCGCCCGTGATCGGTATTGGTCGATAGTGAGCATCGGAATACCAAATCGATGTGGTGCTCCGAGGTGTCCCGTGGTGTCCCGTGGTGTCCCAAAAAGTAAGATCTATAGTGTGATCGATTGTGAGATCGACAGGTGTCCCGTGGTGTCCCGTGGTGTCCCGTTGAGTGAGATCGATAGTGAGATCGATAGTGAGATCGATAGTGAGATCGATGTGGTGTCCCGAGGTGTCCCGTGGTGTCCCGTGGTATCCCGTGGTGCCCCGTTGAGTAAGTCGATAGTGAGATCGATTGAATCAGATGTTTGTTCCCCCCCTCTCCTTCCCCCACAACCTCCTTATCACCCAAAGGGTGGTCGTATAGGTATTCAAAAATACGCGAGCGCTTCCTGCTTCAAACCATCAAGAACCAGTAGAGCATAACATGTGTTCACGTCACCCATCCCTCCTCGCATGCCTCCCTTGCCTTCCCCCGGAATCCACGACACGAATTCTGAAAATTGCGAGCACGGTCAACTTCAATCCGCCCGAAAATCGTAGTCCAAGCGCAGGGCACCAGATAATGTTCCCCCCTTCCCCACAATCTGGCCCAGAAAAGGCGAGCGTAATACCTCCAAGCGCCTCGCTCTGAACATCCCACAAATCTGCTCCGAGCGCTTCGACAATCTGGGCCATCGGGGTGTGTGGGCTCGTGCGTCAAGTAGTTGGAAGCAGGGATACTACTCGTCTGACCTCCGACTTCGGCTTCGGTGCAGCCTTTCGTCGGCGGTCCGAGGAGCCCCCAGCACGGCATAAAGGCCTCGTAACTGGCGGGAGGCAAGACCACCGACGAGCAGTGGCGCGGAGGGGCGAAGATGCAGAGCCGAGCCGGGCGGCAAGCCCGACCTGGGAGCGACCCGACGAGGCGCTGCCCAAGCTCGACGAGGGCCGAGGCGGACGAGCCGGCAGGAGGAGGAGGAGGAGGCGGAGAAGGAGGAGGAGGCGGCCAACGAGCGAGCCAAAAGAGGAGGAAATAAAGGAATAGGAAAAGGAGGAGGAAGATGAGGAGGAGGAGGAGGAAGAGGCGAAGAGGGACCCGCCACCGACAGGTCAGCCAGGCCAGGACTCGAGGAAAGAAGCGGGCTCTGCGGCCACCGCGCAAGAGCGGGCGCGGCAGGCCGGCGCGACCAGCCCGCCGATGCGCCTGGATCAGCCCGCCAATGCGCCAAACTGGGCGCCGGCGGTAAGCCGTCAACCTGTTTACCGCCAGACACCTTGCATGAGAAACTGTTTTGCCGAAGTGGCTGCAGACAGGCACGCAAGAGGACGCATATCTCGAGCCCGCCTGTCTCCAGGCGCGCTCGACCGCGCGAACCTGCCGCACTGGGGTCCAGCCATCCCCTCAGAAGGTAGTGGAGCGTGGGGTCCACGACCTGCCGGCGCACCGACGCGCCCGCCCCAGGCCCCCGCCAAAATGGCCCTCGGGCGCCCCGCAGTCAGGAGCACCCCGTCGCTACGCAGCGCCCGGTCCCGGTCGTGGCCGCTCAAGCCACATATCTCACCAGGCACCGTGATCTGGGCCGCCAGAGCCTTCGGATGTCGGCCAGGCTCGAAGGCGAACCCACAAGCCTTCAAGTGATTGCTCATGCCACTTCGTGAAAGCGCCTCGTTCCCGAGGTCCGCCAGATTGGTAATCCCCGAGTCTTGTTGACCTCGATATCCTTCTTCGCGCTTCTCCTGCACCCAGAGGAGAGGTGTATGTAGATG
>CAUYUJ010005442.1:25000-61347 GCA_963575745.1 Prorocentrum cordatum | reverse complement strand
ACAGGCTTGGCTCCCAGCCTTTTCTACGGCATCAACTGCACAGGGCTCAACAACACGGAGTTGCAGCAGGCGCGCAGCATGGCGCGGCACGCCATCGAGCCGAATCCCCACGGGAAGTCGCTCACGGCGTGCTTGCTGGTGGGAGGATCGCCCACCATCGACCCTCTGTTCGCAGCGACGCTGGCGCCCTGCTTCACGCTGGCGCGCGCCGTGTGGGAGAAGTGGGTGCCGATCGGGCAGCTCAAGCCAGCATTTGAGTGGGCGGCCAACTCGGCTACATGTTGGGCGGACGTACGCGGTCCGCTCGGAGCGGTGGTCATGTCGCTGAAGAGGATTGGTTACGACCCCAAGGCGCTAGACTGCATCGTCAGGCCGAACGGTACGATCATCAACTTTCTTGAGGTCTCCCCATGGTACGCCAAGCAATGTATCACGCTGGACGTAAGGGCTTGGCAGATGAAGCTCCTGGCAGACGGCACTCACGAGGACGTTCGTAGTGGCATTTTCCTTCCGCAGTTGCGGCGCTGGTTCTCCAAGGGTGTGGGGAGCTCTAGCCTGGCGAAGGACTGGGAGCCCCTCAACAGCAGCCAGCGGGGGTACGCGCGCTCGGTCTTCGTCCTCGGGCAGTGGCCTAACAGCAGGAGGTACCGCGGTGCCCCAAGGATCGCCCGCGCGCCATGTTGCCAGTTGCACCCTGGCCAGCCTGGCACCCTCTGGCACAGGCGCACGGCCTGCCAGGACAGCTGGCCGAGCCTGGCGCTCCCTGCCGAGGTCAGCAAGCTTGTTCCCTTCAGCACCAGTGTGACCATTAACACCTTGCTGGAGAGGCTGATCTTGCCCGAGCCCCTCCACGAGTGGCGTCCCCCAAGCGACGACCTACTTGCGCACGTGCAGTGGGTCAAGGGTGGCGACGGGTTCCCGTTTTCCGCTACCGCGGTCTACTCGGACGGAGCGGTCTACGAGGCTGGGTCCTCGCTGGCGGTGGGGGCTTGCGGCATGGTGCAGCTGCCAGATGGTGACGACAACTGGGACCCAGGGCCCGAGTCGGCCGTCAAGGCTTTGGGCACGCCATTGCCCGGGCCATTGCAGTCCATCGACGGGGCCGAACTCCTGGGGTGCCTGGCGCTTCTTCGCCACAGCCTGCCACCTATCACTGCGGCCTTCGACGCCTCGTACGTCGCCAAGGGACTGCTGGATAGGGGCGAGGCCAACACCACCAAGGCGACCTCTGCCTGGGGATGCGTATGGAGGCGTGTTTGGGCAGCTCTGGACGACTTCGGTGGCATTGGGCCCCAAGGGCTCACGATTCAGAAAGTGAAGGCGCACGCCACGTCGGCCATGGTCCGCAACGGAGACATCACTGCACGCGACAGGCGAGGCAACTGGGAGGCCGACCGTACGGCGAAGGCGGTTGCAGCTGCAGTGAGGGCGCCGCTTGAGCTACGTGAAGCCTGGCAGTGGCGTTCGCTCACCCTCGACGGTGTTGTGCGCTGGGTTGCGCGTGCGGGGTGCGAGGCAGCCGACCTGAAGCTGGACATCGACCCGAACTGCAAGCCGGTTCACAAGGGGCCTCCGCTCAGCGTCACAAGGCACAACGTCGTCAAGGTGGCGAGAGGCGGAGTACATTGCAGGGCCTGCCTCAAGACGGCGTACACGGACCTCAGCATCAAGAGGCTGCTCAAGGACCCGTGTGTGGCCAAGCCGTTTGCGCCCGTGGCTTTTGTGCTCGGTGTTGTGGAGGTCTTGGTGCGCGGTGTTGAGGTTCTTTGGTTTACTGTGTTATTTATTTTTAGATATTTTATGGTTTTTTTTGTTTTTTAGTGATTCTTTTTGTTTTTTGTTTTTTTTTATTTTTTTTTATCTTATTTTTTTTTTTTGAGTTTATTGTATATTTAAATTTTAGTGTTTATTTTTTTTGTTTTTTTTAGTTTTTTTTTTTAGTTTTTTTTTTGTGTTTTTGTTTTTTAAGTGGCACGAGACGCAAGCCTACGGCGTCGGCGTTGGCTTCCGCAGGCGCTGTGGCGGTGGCGCTGGCGGCTGCGCACAGGCTTGAGCAGGAGGCGAGGAGCGCTCACGTCGGCGAGCGCGTGGCGTACCCCGACGCCGAGCTCCAGCAGGCAGCGCCGAGGCTCGCCGTCGCCGCCCGCGAGCATCCTGCTGCGGGCTTGCAGGATTTGCAACGCCCCGAGGCGGCGGCGGCAGGCGGTGGCGCCAGCAGCAGCAGCAGCGGCCAGGATCCTTCGCCTGGCGTTGCCCTCTTGCGCGCAGCGGCAGCTGCCCGCGCTGCGCGCGAGGCCGAGGGCAGGGCGGAGGCGGATCCCGCCGACGGCCAGGCAAGTGCAGGTCTCGAGGTCGCCCAGGTCTCCATGTCGGACGACGCGCCCGAGGGATCTGGCACTCAGGCAGCAGGTGGGGCAGGCCACGAGCTGCTCAGCATCAACGGCTTCAGGATCTGCACTCGCTGCAAGGCCTATGCCAAGGAGCTCAACGGCAAGCACAGGTCGCTCGGCAGGCTGTGTGTGGCTGCCTCTGGCAACGCGCTGCGCCTGCGCAGCCTGAAGATTGCCAACATCAGGGCTGGCCTGGACCCGAAGACGGGCAGGCGCCTGAGTGAATGATTTGGGGAGTGCCTTCGGTGGTCTAGGCCTTTTCAGGCCTGGCACGGGGTGGAAGGTGGCTCGCGTGGCTGCCTCACCTGACGGCGCACACCCACGCAGCGTGGCGTGCACGCTGATTGTGGAGGCCGCTGTTTGCGGTGCCTCCCAGCCGCGCTCCGCGGCTCGCGCCATTTTGGCGGCGGGATCGGCTCGTGCTGCACGAGCTGCCTGGTGTGTACAAAAAAGTGGCTCTAATCCGCAATGTTTTATGTACGTCTGTTGCTATAGATTGCGCCTCCCCTGGGGCACGAAACCTTCATAGGAGGTCCCAGGAGGTCCCAAGAGGCTCCTGGAGACCCCAGGAAGCCCCAGTAGGTTTCAGGAGGCCCCAGGAGGCCCCAGGCTCATGCACAGAGACGCGCTTGTACTACTGAGGCTCATTCACACTCCAATTCATTCGCAGTTTGATTGATGTCCAGACCGTCACAACTGAAGCCCGTTAATATTCGAAAGCTCTTGCGCCTAGACATTCACGGCGGACAGGTCCATGCGAGTAGATGCACATATGGGGAGCTCCACGCAGTGAATATTGTTACTTGGACGCCTCCTCCTCCTCCTCCTCCTCCTCCTCCTTCTCCTTCTCCTCCCCTCTCCTCCTCATACCCAGACTTACTCATACACAGACTGACTCACACTCAGACTTACTCATACCCAGACTTACTCACACACAAAATTACTCTTACTCAGACCTACTCATACTCAGACCTACTCCTACTCAGACTTACTCATGGTGAGACTCACGCACGCCCTGTTCGCGGCCGTTTTGTGGGGATGCCTCAAGCGGTTTGCTTGTTTTCTGTCCCAACATCCTTGGCTACCAGAGCAGAATGTGAGGATGTCTCAGGCGGGGCGCTGGTTTCAGCTCCCCCTGAGGGGAGCCGCCAGGGGTTATCTCACGGTCCCGTTCGCGGCCGTTTTGTGGGGATGTCTCAAGCGGTTTGCCTGTTTCCTGTCCCAGCATCCTTCGCTTTCGGAGCAGATTTGGAGGATGTCTCGAGCGAGGCGCTCATTTTCACGTCCCTAATGGGGGCCGCCGAGGGGTTATCTCACGGTCTCGTTCGCGGCCGTTCTGTGGGGATGTCTCAAGCGGTTTGCCTGTTTTCTGTCCCAACATTCTTCGTTTTCGGAGCAGATTTGGAGGATGTCTCGAGCGAGGCGCTCAGTTTTAGGTGCCTACGGGGAGCCGCCAGGGGTTATCTCACGGTCCCGTTTGCGGCCGTTTTGCGGGGAGGTCTCCAGCGGTTTGCTTGTTTTCTGTTCCAACATCCTTCGCTTTCGGAGCAGATTTGGAGGATGTCTCGAGCGAAGCGCTCATTTTCACCCCCCACGTGGGCCAGATTTTGAGGATGTCTCAATCGGTGGCCAGACTCGTGGGCACAGATTCTGATGCCACAGGAGGCTCCAACAGGCTCCAGGAGGCCCCAGGAAACCACATGAGGTCCCAGGAGGTATCAGGAGGCCACAGAAAGACTCAAGAGGCCACAGGATGTCCCAAGAGGCTCTAGGAGGCCCCAGGAAGCTCCGGGAGGCCTCAGGAAGCCACAGGAGGCCCCAGGAGGCCAGAGGAAACGCCAGGAGGCTTCGGAAGGCAACAGGAGGCCCCGAGAGGCCCCAGGAGCAGGAGGCCTCAGAAGGCAACAGGAGTGGCTCCAATCCCATGTGTTTTACGTATGCTCCTATAGATTGGGCTTCACCTGGAGCACGAATCCTTCATGTTATACGTATGTTTCTATTGATTGTCCTTCTCCTGTGTACTTAGGGGTCCCAGGAGGCCCCAGGAGGCCCCAAGAGGCTCCTGGAGGCCCCAGGAAGCCCCAGTAGGTTTCAGGAGGCCCCAGGAGGCCCCAGGAGGACCCAGGCTCATGCGCAGAGACGCGCTCGTACTACTGAGGCTCATTCATACTCCAATTCATTCTCAGTTAGATTCATGACCAGACCGTCACAACTGAAGCCCGTTATATTCGAAAGCTCTTGCGCCTAGACATTCACGGCGGACAGGTCCATGCGAATAGATGCACATATGGGGAGCTCCACGCAGTGAATAATTTATCTTTCTTTAGGTCAGGCCGAATACTGTACCAGTCTCGAGCAACACCATCCGCTCCAAATCAAGCTGGCACGACCCTATCTCGCATCCCTGACGTGTGGGCCGGCCGCTCAGGAAGGACAGCCTCCGCTGCTTTTTAGTCGGGGGGGGGCCAGTTGTGACCCTCCTCGGGGCCTGCCCGCTGGTATTAAGTCGGGCCTGTCCCTCTACAGGAGGGATATTCAAAAATAGTCAAAGCAAAAGTCGTGGGACGATTTTTCTATTATTCTTGCCCATTTGGGGGGTATTTACTGTGTACTTCTTATTTTTCGCCCAAAATCCCCCTGTAGGGGGACACGCCCGACCTAACACTATCAGTCTCGAGCAACACTATCCGCTCCAAATCAAGCCAGCACGACCCTGACTCGCATCCCTGACGTGTGGCCCGGCCGCTCAGGAGGGCCAGCCTCCGCTGCTCTTCAGTCGGGGGGGGGGGGGCAGTTGTGACCCTCCTCGGGGCCTGCCCGCTGGTAACTGCGTGGGCGGATGAATTGCGAATGCGGAGTGTGCTGCGATGTTGACTTCGAGTCTGGTGAGTTCGGATTTGTGTGCAGCATGGCGGGCGGGGCTTTCCGCTGCGTGCGATCGTGCCGCCGCCCCAGCGCGAGCAGAAGAAGCAGAAGTCCAAGGCGAGACGAGCCAGGCGGGAGGCGGAGGCCCCAGTCTTGCTTCTCGCTGCCCAGCCGTCCGCTCGTGCTGGAGAGTGTGCTCCTTCTGCACTTGCAGTACCCGTCGGTCGTTGAAGGTAGGTATCTTTTGGGGTGCCCAGGCCGCAATCGTCTTCAGGTGCCTTCCTACCCCGAGAGTCGAGCGGCGTTCCCTCTTCCCTCTTCTTCGGGGGGCGGGCGGCAGCCCAGTCTACTTTCGGCACCTTCCTACTTCATGTTTCTACCCACCTCTTCCGACCGACGGGCAGTTTTTTTTGTGTTTGTTTGTTTGTTTGTTTGTTTGTTTGTTTGTTTGTTTGTTTGTTTGTTAGTGTGTGTGTGTGTTTGTTTGTTTGTTTGTTTGCGTGTGTGTGTGTGTGTGTGTATGTGTGTGTGTGCGTGTGCGCGTGTGCGCGTGTGTGTGTGTGTGTGTGTGTGTGTGTGTGCGTGTGCGTGTGCGTGTGCGTGTGTGTGTGTGTGCGTGTGTGTGAGTGTGTGTGTGCGTGTGTGTGTGTGTGAGTGTGTGTGTGTGTGTGTGTGTGTGTGCGTGTGTGTCTTGTGAGCGCCCTCCCCTCCCCTCCTCCCGCCCCGCGCCGCTTCGGCGTGTCTTTTCCTCCCCCTGCCGCCAGTGAATTCGCGCCTTCCCCTGCCTGGACCGCTCGAGCGCGCGTGTGGACAACCTCTGCCGCCCGGAGGCGCACGGGCTCTCTCTGACCCTTCGGCCTTGAGTTGGCCGAGGAGGGCATCGGACGGTGGCCAGGATGGGCAGCAGATGCGCAGGAGGCTTGGGACGCTTCGCAGATGACCGCCAGCCCATCCAGGAGCTGTTCCTGGGCGAGTTGTCGTGATGAAGGGGGTTGGGGGAGCACTGCAGCCTTATACAAAACTTGTATTTGTTTCGACTCCCCAGTGCCGCCCGTGTCCTCCTCCGCATCGTCGCCCTCCTCTTCGCCTTCCCCCCCCTGCTCCTGCTCCCTCTCCCCGTTCCTTCTCCTGCCAGGGGCCCCTTGGCTTCAACGCTTAGTGACGCGCGCGTCGTGATCTGCGTGCGCCGAGGAAAAGCTGGAAGTCGTTTGTCTTGGGGGTCTGGCGGCGCCGTCGCTTCGCAGGAGCACTTTGCTCTCTTTTCCGCGGAGGGGCGTAGCGAAACACTTGGAGGGTTCACGGGTGAAACGTTGAGAGGGTTCAACGGGCCGGGTAGCCCCCAGAGATGGCTCTCTGGGAGGGGAGCCTCTGCAAGCCCCTTGCTGGGGACTTTTGGGCATCTCTTGTGGCCCTCTTGGGGCCCTTTCGGGGGCTCCTGGAATCGCCAGGTGCTCTCGGGAGCCTTTGGGCTTTCTTGGGGACACGTGGGAGTTTTTGTGACGTTTTTTTTATCATTGGATTGCATATCTCGTGGACAGGCTGATGAGGTTCCTGGGCCACTCAGAGCCATCTTGGGGCCTCCTCGGGGCGTGGTGGAGGGCATCCAGGACTACATTTCCAAGAAGAAAACATTGCGCAACCATGAACTTTCGGAGGTTCCCCTTGGATAGGCGAGGGGGCCCCTGGCTGCGCCTCCAGCGCCGCCTCTGGCGCGCTCCGCGCGCCTAGCGCTGATCCAAGAAATCCGCGCGGAGTTCGGAGAGTTTATGTTCATGCGTTTTTCTTCCCTGACGTTGGGCCATCTTGTGTGATCTTGGATGTAATGTTCGGGTACTCCACATATCATAATTCAGGGGGGTGGGGGTGGTCACAGCCCTCCCAGACGGACAATTTTAGACCCACCGCAGACCAGCAACGAAAGGGTGGGCTTTTGCCCAGACGCCCCAGCAACCCTCCAAGCCAGCCCAATTCCCCCGCCAAATCAGACCCCTTCCCCTTTTGTTATTCTGAATGTCGTAGTAGATTAGATGTAACGTTGGGGTACCTGGGACTACGCTGGACCAGTGCACGCGGTGCCGTCAAAGGCGGCCTTCCGCGGCCCACAGCCGTGCAGGGGCAGGGAAGGGGTAGCCCTTTCCCGAAGTAAGACGCCTGCTGTTTTTGAGGAGCTCGTGCGCCGATGAGGATGATGCTGCTGACGCTTATGCTGATGCTGATGCTGATGCTGCTGCCGATGCTGCTTCTGCTGATGATGATGATGCTGATGCTATTGATGATGCTGCTGCTGCTGCTGTCGTCGTCGTCGTTGTTGTTGTTGTTGTTGTTGTTGTTGTTGTTGTTGTTGTTGTTGTTGTTGGTGGTGGTGGTGGTGGTGGTGGTGGTGGTGGTGGTGGTGGTGGTGGTGGTGGTTGGTTGTTGTTGCTGCTGCTGCTGCTGCTGCTGTTGTTGTTGTTGTTGTTGTTGAACATTATTTCTTCTTAAGAATAATTATTGTTGGGACCCCTGGTGCACGGCCCCCCCGCCGCGCCTAGGCCGCAGCTACATTTTCATCATTTTCGTGAGGAAGTCTCAGGCAAAACGATTGTGTCCGGATCCGGTTGTTTTGTTCCCCCCGCTTTCCCTTGCAAAAAACAATAGAAAATGAAAATTCTTGTTTTTACTTGATCAAATTGCAAGAATCCCTTGCAAAAAATAAGGTAAAGTGGACATTCGTGCGCGCAAGACGAAATCCTTCCAAAACCTTAGGTTTCGTAGCGATTTTAACATAAAAACATCAAAAACCCAATGGTTTTCTCAGAAAAAATTGTCAAAATGTCCTTCCGCGCGCTCTTGCGGATTCCTAGGAAACCCACCAGATTTTAAACATTTCTGTTAAAAGGGCCTTTGCGAGGAACCTTTTCAGGTGCTTCGACCTTCTGCAACAACGGTTGCGAGCCTACGAGGGCCACCATCCCTTGCAAAAAATGACACGAAGTGCACATGCGCGCGGCCGCCGCGCGCGCGTGCCGAAATCCTGCCAAACATAATGTGATTTCAATAATTTCAAGATGCGATGTTCCGAAAACATATGCAAACGCAAGACTTTCTCATCCGAAAAATATCAAAATCCACCCGCGGGCTCTTCATGAATCTTTAAAACCCAAGATGGCCCCAAGAGGCGCTCAAGATGGCCCCAAGAGGCGCCCATGAGGCCGCAAGAGGCGCCCAAGATGGTCCCAAGAGGCCCCAAGAGGACTCCAAGAGGCCCCCAAGAGGTTCCAAAGAGGCTCCAAGTTGGCTCCAAGAGGCCCCCAAGATGGCCCCAGGAGGCGTCCAAGCGGCTCCAAGAGTCCTCCGGGAGGATCCAATAAGCCCCCAAGAGGCCCCACTCTCTCTCTCTCTCTCTCTCTCTGTCTCTCTGTACTATGTATGTCATACGCAACAAATGCACCATGCGGGGCACATGCGGGGCCCAAACAAGTGATCAACCTCTGCGGGTGTGTACTCCACGCCAGTGTAGTATCCACGATCGTCCGCGCGCCACGAAGTGAAGTGTCCTGACGTCATAGGGCGGGAAGCTGGGTGTGGGTGGTTCCCGAGAGTCGTGTGGATGTTTGGTAGAGCTTGCATTGCCCCCCCACGAAGTGGGGGTATTGGCTGGCGTCGCATGAAAACCCTGGCACTGGGGAGAACACTGAGCGTTCGGGTAAAATGATTGTTGTTGTTGTTGTTGTTGTTGTTGTTGTTGTTGTTTTTGTTGTTGTTGTTGTTGCTTTTGTTGTTGATGGCGATGAGGTGCCACTTCCAGAGATTTTTTTTCATCCCACCTCCCTGGTGCCTTTTTTTGTTTGAAATTGTAGTGCCCCTCCCAGTGCTCGCACCTTGTTTTGTACAAGGGGAAATCTTGCGCGTCAGACTGTGTTGTTGGCCCCCAGCTTACAACGACAGCGGCTCCCGCCTGATACTTCTCCCCAATTTACCGCGCTCTCGTGCGGGACGTCTTCACAATTTCAGGAATCGCACTGTCGCTCGAGACTTTGTGCGATTCATGAAGGACTGACGCTTCAGCGACCCGCCCGCTCGACCCGACCGTCTGGGCCCGCCCGCCCGACCGGTCCGTTAGGGTCCGCCCGCCCGACCCACCCGTGTGGTTCCTTCGCTTGATTTCCTGCTCTTAACCCCCCTCCTGCTAATCTCTCTCGTGCTCCATCCTTCCCCCTCCCCTGTGTCTCTTCATTCGTCCCTCCTTTTCGTGTTTAGGGGCTGTGCCATTTACACGTGACAGGTATGGAAGACATGCCCCTACGAGTGGGATGAAGAGAACGGGTATCGAGGGTTCGGGATTAACAGTCTGAGTGGCACGGGGGCAGGTTACAGCGAATAATCTTACCATTTTTCATTGGTATCAGTCGTATATTTCTTATTGTTGTTATATGATGATGATGACAAGCATGAGGATGATCCTTATGATGACGATGGTGACGATCTTAATTTAATGATTATGCTGATGCTGACGCTTATTATGAAGAGGATGATGATGCTGATGAGGATGGTGATATGGGTGCGGATTCGGACATCTGATGATGACTATTGTGTTGATGATGACGGTGATGACGATACTTGTGATGCTGATGCTAATGAGGCCGATGATGATGTGGATGCTGATGCTGACGATGATGATGATGATGATGATGTCAATATAGTTGATGATGATGATGATGATTTCGATAATGTTCCTCATGATGAGGATGCTGATGATACTGCGAATGTGGATGGTCGTAATGATGACTAGGATGATGACACGGATGTTCATGATGATACTGACAATTATGCTGTTGTTCCTGATGGCTACGATTGGATGATGCGGGTGATGATGAGTATGATGCTGACGATGCTGATGATGACGACGGAGATCTTGATGATATTGCTGCTGATGATGACGATGCTGTTGGTAATGCTTCTGCTGTTGATGATGTTGATTCTTACGATGCTGATGCTGATGCTGATGCTGATGCTGAGGTTGATGATCATGATAACGATGCTGATGATGCCGATCATGATGCAGATGCTGATGCTGATGATGATGATCATGCTGACGACGATGCTGATTATGATAATGATGCTTATGATGATGATGCTGTTGCTGATGATGATGATTATTCTTAGTATCACATAACTGATGGTGATGATGGTGAAGCTGCTGATGATGATGCTTCTGATGATGATGATGATGATGCTGATGCTGATGATGATGATGACGATGATGATGATGATGCTGATGATGATGATGACGATGCGGATGACCATGGTGATCGTGACGACGATGATGACGAGGATAGATAATGATGCTGGTAATGATGATGATGCTGCTGAGGATGATGATTTTGACGAGCTGCGATTGTTTTTGGTGGCGACACTGCTGCTGATGCTGCTGTTGGTAATGATGATGAACATGATGAATATGGTGATGGTGATGTTGTGATTGTGGTTGATGACGATGCTGATGCTGCTGATGCTGCTGCTGATGATGATGGTGATGCACGATGCCTGGAGCTTTTCAGTGACTGTGGCTGTGTCGTGAAAGACCCAAAAAGCACGAGGCTTGACGCCTCTGCTCAGAGGGGAATTCGTTTCACGCCAGGGGAAAAGGATCCGCTGTCTTCATTGGTGCTGACGTGGAAAAGCGTGGCGATAGGATTCGTGTCTCATTTGTGTCGTCGGACCTTGGCTGGGCTCTGGTGTTCGGATGGGCCCCGCGAGCCACTTCCACGCTTGCGTGCACCAGGGCCGAGCGAAGGATGGGCTAGAGCGCGCCCTGGTTTTGCCTCGAAGGTCAGTGGCCTTCTGCTCGACGCGGTGGGCCAAATCTGCGGCCGACATCTCCCCCGCGCCAAACTCGGGCAACAACAGCATCATCATACTCATCATAATCATCATAAGTATCGTCATCATCACTACCACCATCGCCACCACCATCATTCTCATCATCGACATTCTCATCAGCACCAGCATCAACATCATCGTCGCCACTGTCGTGATCGTCATTATTCTCATCAGCATCAGCATCATCACCATCATCATCACCATCATCACCGCCATCATCATCATCTATCATTATACTCGTCACCATCATCACCAGCATCATCATTGTCATTCTGATCGTCATCAACCTGGTAGTCGTCATCACCACCATTACCACCACCACCGTCACCATCAGCATCATCATCATCATCACCACCACCATCGTCACCGTCACCATCAGCATCATCATGATCATCATCACCAGCAGCATCATCATCAGCGTCAGCATCACTATCAGCATTATTACTACAGTCGTCGTCGTCGTCAACATCACCACCACCATCATCCTCACCATCATCATCATTATCATCATCATCAGCATCATCATCATCATTACCATCATCATCATCATCACCATCATCATCGACACCATCATCATCACCATCATCATCAGCTTCACCATCATCACTTTCATCATCACTATCATTATCACCAGCATCACCATTGGCACCATGATCATATACATCAGCATCACCATCACCATCATCATCATCATCATTATTATTATTACTATTATTATTATTACTATTACTATCATCATCATAATCATCGCCATCGTCATCGTCATCGTCATAGTCATCGTCATCATCATCAGCGTCATCGTCAGTGTCATCATCATCATCATCATCATCATCATCATCATCATCATCATCATCATCATCATCATCTTCATCATCATCATCATCATCATCATCATCATCATCATCATCATCATCATCATCATCAGCACCATCATCTGCCTCACAGGGTTGGTGGGATTCGCACCAGTTGCTAGGATCTTGGCACTGACCTGAAAGTGACACCGTTCTCGATTTCTCTTGGCCATGGGACGTGTAGGGTTGACCCCCAGTCGCGTGTCCTTGCTGCTTGCAGCCGCGTCCCGGCGGCTTCTGGCAGCAGGTGAGCGTGTGACGGGCAGCGTACAGCTCACTCGCCTCGCCGTGCCCGTCCCCAGCCGGTCGCCGGAATCGCAGGCTCGTGGCGAGGAGGTGGAGCGCAAGGAGCCGCGTTCCATCGACAAGATGCGCGAGCCAGACGAGACCATCGTCCCTCCAGACGACAGCGAGGTGGAGGAGCGCCGCCACCTGTGGCCTCGCTCGCCCTGCGCGGCGGGCCGCGGCCGGCTGCGTGCCCTCGAGGCCTCTCTGGGCAGCCCCCCCGCCGCAGGTCCTCCTTCCTCCTCCTCCTCCTCCTCCTCCCTCCCTCCTCCCTCCTCCCTTCTCCCTCCGATCCAGAGCGAGGTGGAGGCGCCCCCCTCCACCTCCCTCCGGATGATTCGAGGGTGAGTCGCGTCGGTTTGCTTGTGCAAGAGGCGTGTCAAGCTCCTGCCGGAGCGCTCTTCAGCCACCTGTCTGCGGCAGCATGCTCGCCACGGGATGGCGGCAACAAGCTCACCGGAGGCACAGTTTTTGGGGCACTGAGCTCGCTGAAGGCAGTTATGTTTGGCGGCAACGGGGCACACATTTTTGCCTTCAGTGAGCTCATTGCCGCCTCCTCCCTGCGTGTTGTTCGCAGGTCATGTCGTTGGCCGTTTGGTCTTCGGGGGACATTTTGGGTCGCGGTTCACTGCATGAGTTTGTCCATCGCAGGTCGGTTCGCTTGGGGCTGATTCGCACAGAGGTTGAGGCCGAGTTGTGTGAAGTTCTGTGGTCTCTCCATTCTCCTCCTCAAATCATCCCAGCAAAGCATCCTAATCGCAGCAAGGGTGACCACGCGGGTCGAGAAGTAGGAGGTCGGCCAGTGGAAAATTGCATTCCTGGGGAAGATGCAGCCGGCACAGGGGTGAGAGCATGGCCATGTGTATCCTTGTATGTTTTTCAGGAGGGACTGTGGCCTAAATGTGGCCGATATTGAGGCGAAATCGCGATTCCTGAAAACATTGAAACCATGTGTGCCTTGGTGCATTTTTTACAAGGGGTCGCCGCCGTCTGGACCAGGCTTGTAGCCAGCACTGAATCGAGAGCACGATTCCTGAGCTCACCGAGCGCGCTCCACGACTCCCAAAGTGCCTGCTCGCAGACGCCCGAAAAATACATAGTTGTCTCGACGTAGTGGATCGTGCATCCCCACGCGGCGGATCCAGGCCATTTGCGAGTAGCTGCTGTGCGAGTGCAGTGGAAACCCATGCCAAGAAACAGCCTGCTTGCCTCCAGGCTGCCCTGGGTTTCTTGAGTTTCGATGGTTTTGCAATAGCAAGCGTGACGTTCCGACACCATCAAACCAATGGACGTTGGGTTTCTTGTGGAAGGTTCTTGAGGTCGAGCCCCTACTGAAGTGGAGCGCGCTTGTCTATGAGTGAATTGTGAGGCGTCTCGGGCGACACCTCCCTGGCGCGCGGAGCGCGCCAGGGGCGGCGCCAGAGGCGCCGCCAGGGGGTCCAGCGCACCTCCGAGTTTTTATATTTATGTCATTCTTCGTTCCCCTAGAAACGCTATCAGGGAAGAATACGCAATCGCCCCCCCCCCCCCCCCCCCCCTCCCCCGCCACCACCCTAGTCGACTTGACGTGAGAGTGACCTTTCGCCACGGTGACCGTTTGTGCGGGCCCACTGGGGTCCCCCGATCGCTGAACGGGAAGCGGCCGCAGGGGCTCACGCGCCCTGGTTTGGCCACCCCCGCGTCCCCTCCGTTCAGCCGCGCACCAGAGGTCACCCTTGGCCGACCCAGGGCGGGGCGGACCTGGAGGAGGAGGCCCCCGATTCGGCGCGCGGGGCGGCGGCAGAGAGCAGCGGCTCGTGCCAGAGTGCGGTCCTGACGTCTGTTGATGGGCCTGTTTTCCACCACCACCACCACCACCATAAGTTGGAGGGGGAGGGGGTCCTCCTCCTCCTCCTCCTCCAACTCATGGTGGTGGTGGTGGTGGTGGAAAACAGGCCCATCATCGGACCATCATCTGTGGGCAGCCCGCCCGTGCCCTCGCGCGCCGTGTCGTCAGAGGCCGTGCTCTCGACCCGGAGGGCAATGCACGCTCAGGGCAGAGGCGCTCGCGGTCGGACCTCCAGCGCAGTGCCGGGGTGCTCTCGTGGGGGCAGCGCAGGCAGCCTGCACGGTGCCCGCGCTCCTTGGCCCCGGAGTGCCGACGCTGGTGTCCTGTCTGGACCCGCAGGGCAGCACATACACTCGACCAGGATAGTAAGGATGCGCGGTAAGGATGCAGGGGCCTTGGCACGCCATGTTGACGTTTTCCGTGCGGAGCGCAGCAGAATGCCGAAGGATGCCGAATACCGAAGGGGCAAGGATGCAAGGGCAGCCTTGGAAAGTCGCCCAATCCTTCTTGTCATGGTTGACTGTAACATGAGCCACTCTCGGAGCGACTCTTTTTTTGTTTTTTGTTTTTTGGGGGGGTTTGGGACGGGAGTGCTGCTGCCCCTTCATGGAGGTCCCGCCAAGCTGCGGCAGGGTACGTGACCACTTTACTATTTACAAGGTTTGTGCCCCTCCTACCCCTCTGGGGGGGGGGCCCGCCGGACCGCGGCAAGGCATCGGAGTCCATCTGAACGTTATGGGCCGTCCTTGTTTGTTGCTGCTGTTGGATCCCGTTGATCCTGCAAGCCCCTTCGCATCCTTAGGTGGGGAACTCGGGTAGCTTTGGTTTTGTTTTTTTTGAGGGGGGGTGGGTGGGTGGCGCGTCGCGCCGCCCCAAAGAGGAGGAGGAGGGGGAGCAGGAGGAGGAGGATTCCCAAACTACGCTGCGCCTATCTCAGACAGAGCCCCAGTGCTCTACTAACCAAAGCACTACTGCCGACGCAATGCGCACGACTTCCAGGTAGATCGACATCCTTCGCAGCACATACAGCCACGCTTGCAATGACCTACAACCAAAAGACACATTCAATACACTATGATGTTGCATAGACCTCACAGCAGCTTTTCACACTGTAGTGAGAGAGGCAGTCTTTGGACACGAACCACAAACTGACCACGCCAAGTACTACCATAACTATGAGTTTCCACCAGCATCGGTACCACTAGCACGAGTTCTACTCAACTAGCCAGGCATGCTAGCACACGCGACTGCGACAGACGCCCTGCTGCACAAGTCATAGAGCCCTTCAGCCTCGCACTTCACATGTAAGCACTCCCAACTGACAGCACACCCGACAAAAGGCACGAGGCCAGGCAACAGCTTAGCAGACGCAATCTACAACCACTCCTTCGCGAGACCCCTCAACGACCTAGCAGACAACATGACAGGTAAGCCATACGCGATCCAACTGCCAAGACCAGCACAACCTTTATGTTCAGCATACCAGGCTACGGACACGACCCAAGACGACTTCACCAATAGCATAGCACTCGTCGACGACGCGCTCGTGACGGCACGGTGCAGCGACAACGACCTCCTGAAGCACTGCATGACGGGGATAGCCACTACTACGCACACCGTCCTAACCAGCTGCGGCTTCAAGCCCAACTGCAAGCCACGCACGCCAGCATTTACAACACCCTTAGCGGGCCAGGACACGCACCAGGCCAAGCAAAGCCTGCTCCCGATAGCGCTCGGCTCCCCTTGCGCGCCCACGTCTCGGTTGCCTCCGAGCCGCTCAGGTGCCCAGCCGGCTGGTGACGCAGCAGCACGCCCACCGCACACCGCACCGGCGAGAGAGGCGACGCGGCCGACTCCGCGAGCGCGGCCCCCCTCTCGCTCGGGCGCGCGCGCCCCGTGCCTGCCTGCAGCTCGCCTGGCTGCGTGAGGGGAGCCGGGCCCCCTGACCGAGCCAGAGCTCCACCACCGCTTGCCCCCCCCCTCCTCCCCGAGCTGCTCTTTGTCCACCTCCACCCCTCCCGCTGGCCCCCTGCTCTTCATCATACATACCGTCGGGGCGCTGAAGAAGGAACCCTTTTCGTTGGGGAGGGGCTCGGTGTTCCTCGATTGCTTCACAGTTTGCCTTGGGTTTTCCTGAGGTTTCCCATGAGGAATCGAAGTTTAACTTCTGAGAAAAAGGGACCTCGTTCCTTATTTGGGGTTCCTTAGGTCAACGCCCCGACTGTAGCAGGTGGGCGACTGTTCCTCGCGGAGAGGACTTCGATGAGGGCGTGGAGCTCAGCAAAAACCCACCCTTCCCGGGCTCCTGACCGCCTGGAAGCAAGCCTTTCGCCCGCATCCACCCGCGCGCACCCCCACCCCCCTCCCCCCGCCCCCACCACCACCCGTACCCGTCCCGACCAAATAGCCGGCCAGCCAGCAACCCTCCTCTTCCGACCCCCGTCCCACGCCCACGCCCTCACCCGCGCCCGCATCCGCTTTTCGGCGTCGCGGCCCCCCGCGCGCAGCGGCAAGGGCGGAGAGAAGTCAGAGACGCGGGCGCGGCGCCCGCAAGCGCGTCCACGCCCGCACCGCCCGCTTCACAGCCTGCCTTCTGCCTCATCTGGCCTCGCCCTACCCTGATTCCAGCAACCCTCCCAGGCGCCCCCCGTCTGATCTCGAGCTGTGTCCATCCACCAACTACACCATTGCCGCCTTCGCCACGGCACGTCACACATGCCGTGTGCGGACGCACACAGAAGAGTGTATGCAAGTGCCCCTGTTCGGTGCCTTGTGCCCTGTACCCCTCCCTGCAGTTACACCCCGTAGGTGGAGTCCAATGTCCCGTGTGTGCCGCAGCATGAAGTCAACCCGCACAGTAAGGATGGGCAGCCTTCCCAAGGGTACCCCTTGCATCCTTGCCTCCTCGGTCCATCCTTGGCGACTTTCGTTGGCCACGCCCCGCTCGAAACGCTCCCACATGGGCGCCCGAGGCCCTTGCATCCTTATCGCACGTCTTTACTATACGGGTTGACTTCAGGAGGAGAAAAGACACACAGACACAATTGATCGTCGACTCCCCCGAAAATATGCGAACATATGTGCAGTGGGGGGGAAGGCAGAAAAACCCGGAAAATATGGACAAATGTGGGGGATCCTTTGATTTGTGTGTGTGTATTTCTTTGTGTGTCCCGGGGCCCCTTCACATACGGGTTGATTGTATGTTCAGCGAGTGCACAGCACGCTGGCTGCTTCTCCTCGTGGCCAGACCGCGTGGGCCCCCGGGCGTGCCGCAGGATCGGCTGGCGCACGTGGAGAGGCCGCGGTAGCCCACGCTGGCCTGTGCACGCGGTGCAGTCGCACGCTCGCGGCGAGAGGCCTCCTGGCTGTCCTCGCCCTCCTCGGGGCCGGAAAAGAGGGGGGTGATGACTAGGGGGGGGGGGTGGATATCATGGCGTGGGCCATGATATCTCCCCAGATTTCGCGGCGCCTCTTCTTATTCTATTACGTCTCTGGCTCCCCCGCTGGGTCGCGCACATGCCGCTGGTCATGATTTGCACCCCCCCCTCTTGGACACCCCCCTCTTGGCCGCTCCCGACCTCCGGGGGCCGCCACCGGGCCTCAGGACCTATCAAGAGCAGCTCGGGATGAGAAGCCAGCCCCTGATCGGAAACTGGAACGTATACATGACCAGTGGCGGGCTGTCTCTTGAGTCCCAGGACTTTTTTTGAGCGTCGGGGACGACGGTGGGGTGGTGTGGTGTATATTTTTTTCGTTTCCCTACCTGAGAGGAGTCTGGAGCTCCGGGGCGGGGGGGAGGGGGCAAGTTGCAAGAACATCGCGACGTCGGAGACCTGGGTCCTCTCCCTGGCTTGGTGCGGCCGCTCCTCCTCCCCTCCCTCCCCGCCATCCTCCTCGCCGACCTCTTCTTTGCGTCACTATGCAGAGTGTGCGCAATCATGCTTCCCACGGGAGAGAAGGCTCTCGGCATGACGCTTCTGTCGTGCTGTGCTGTCACCGTGCGCTGTGCAGGACGATGAAGCGATGGATGAGTTCGAGAAGTATTTCTCGGGCGACCAGGTGCTGCAGCTTTGGTTTGCTCGACGGTCGTGTACCTGACATCTTTCGGCAGACTGTTGTACTTTGACGCCCACCCCAGCGAAATCATTGATTCGGATCCACCTTACCATAATGAACACGAGGGTGTCCTGGGACTGGCGTGAGGTACAGCACAGGTCTCGCACTATTCTTCTCACGAGCTCGCACGCCCCACACGGGGTTTGTTGTCGACGGCCGACACCAATGACGATCCGACGACCGAGGACGAGGAAGATGAAGACGATCGATAACGAGGACATATTGCAACGGACGACAATCCACTGACAAGCGACGACGCACGCAAAGCAACACCGACAGCGGGATGGCATGTTGCACCGCAATTCGTGCTCGCTACCAGTAGCCTTTCTCATTGCCTTTGGTTCAGTTCTTGCGTAGTCTGATCGAAGGTGTTCCGTATCTCCGATCTGATAGCAGTAGTGGGAACCCAGATGGAACAGCGACATGGTTTAGAAGGCGTGATCTCTCGACATGTATAAATTTTGAGTCGTGCCAATGTTGATTATTGGGCAGCCGGATTGTGTCTCCAGTTTGTCAGGGTGCTCGTTATCGAATTTTTCGCCCTTTCCCTTGTGTCGTCTATTTAACCACTGCCAGCCCCTCCTGTCCAGGTGCCGAAAATATTGTTAACGACCCAGGTGGCCCTGACGACGCGACAGTATCTCGATGGCAAGTCATGGCATGCACGCAGCGGCGTCCAGCATGTGCCTACGACATGTGACGCAATTTGACCAATCGTCTTTACTCAATTCTCGCACGTCATGCTTCCGTCACGCTGCTTGCACAATATGTCTCTCCCTCTCTCTGCCTTTTTTGTTTCTCTCGCTCTCTCTCTTTCTCTCTCTTTCCCTTCCCCTCTCTGTGTTTCTATGTCTGTCTACGTGCCTGTTTCCTTTCCGCATACGTGCGCACATCTCACTTGTACGAATCACACACATCTAGGTTTTGTTTGTTTGTAACCCAGTCAGTTTTTTGTAGATGTATAGTATACGTACATACACATGTATACATATATATATATACACACATATTTACCTATATATATGTGTATATTCGCCTATGTATACATTATCCCTGTCTTCCTCTCTCTCTCTCTCGCTCTCCCCTACTTCCGTAGGTATACATAATGGAGTTACGTGCCACACCTGTCAAGATGATCGTTTTCACATTTCACACTCGACTCCTCGTGCTCAGTTTTCGTATTCTTCGTATTCTCACCTCCCTTCCAGATCTTGGTCGTCTCCTCATCCGGCCCACCTCTCGTTGTCTCTCTTCCTTCCTGCCGTCAAACATCAGGGAGTCCATACTGTACCAAACAACAGTCACCCCTTGCAACAGGACGCATCAACCCATCTAGTCACAGGGTAATTAATGGTTAATTTTTTCCAGAAAAGGCGTGGGCCCAGGCTTCTCTTTCAGTTTTGTAAATTGTCCTCGTTCTGTAGGGCCGCCGAATTTCCGCTCGATAAAACACGAGGTACAGTCCAATTCGGCGTGAACAAATGCGTTTCGCGCGTGCCCGCTCGAGGAAAGACGACCCCCCACCTCGGATCCTCGATAAATAACGGGGTCCGCGGATCCCCGTTTTCTTCGATAAAAGAAGAAATGAAGTCGAATTCGGTGCGGAAAGTGCGTTTCGTGCGTGCCCGCTCGAGAAAAGTCGACCCCCCATCTCGGATCCTTGATAAATAACGGCGTCCGCGACACGGTAAAGTTCAACGCGGCGCGGAAAGCGTGGAAATGTTGAGTTTTTGCGTGCCCGCTCGAGGATGGTGCGCCCCCCGCGCCAAACAATCAAGGATGTCTCGAGCGAAACGCTTGTTTTGCAAAACTTGAGGGACCTGGGCGCCCCAGCATGCCCCAGGAGGCCCTGGGAGCGCGGACGAGAAGTAATCTACGAGGGATCGTGGCGTTGGGAGCGCGGACCACGCGTAATTTGCAATGGATCGTGGCCCTCGGAGCGCGGGCGCAGCGTAATTTACGAGGGGTCGGGGCCTTGGGAGCTCGGACGCAATGTAATTTAGAGGGATCGTAGCCCTTGGAGCGAGGGCGCAGCGTAAAATACGGGGGATCGGGGCCCTGGGGGCTCGGACGCAGCGTAAAATACGAGGGATCGTGGCCCTGGGAGCGCGGACGCCGCGTAATTTATGAGGGATCGTGGCCCTGGGACCGCGACCCCAGTGTAATTTACAAGGGATCGCGGCAGTGGGAGCGCGGACCTTGCGTAATTTGCAAAGGATCGTGGCCTTGTGAGCGCGGACGCAGCGTAAATTATTTGGGATCGTGGCCCTTGGAGTGCGGGCGCAGCGTAATTTACGAGGGGTCGGGGCCCTACGAGGGATCGGGGCCCTTGGAGCGCGGGCGCAGTGTGAATTGTTAAGGTTCGTGGCCTTAGTAATGCGGACGCAGCGTAATTTATGAGGGGTCGTGACAGCTGTAGCGGTGGCGCAGCGTGATTTTGGACTTCGTCTCGGTTGGTATTGCTTCGGTTCTTCCTGTCTCAGTTCGTCGTGTCTCGGTGTGCCGCGTTTCGGTCCGTTCTTGCTCGGTGCGTTCCGTCTTTCTTCAGATTCGCCCCCTCTCGGTTCGTCCCGTTTCGGAACTGAGTCGGAACTTGAGCTCGGCAGCACGGCACAACGCGGCGCAGGACATCGCGCATTGTTGGCACGTCTATTTCGTGGGATGGTTCGTGGGATGTTTCGTGGAGTGTTTCGTTGGGTGTTTCGTGGGGTGTTTCGTTTGGTGATTCGTGGGGTGTTTCGTGGCTGTTCGTTGGGTGTTTCGTCAAGTGTTTCCTAGCGTGCTTCGTTGAGTGTTTCTTGGGGTGTGTCGCGGGGTGCTTTGTAGGGCGTTTCGTGGGCTGTTTCGCGTTTCGTTTCGTCCAGCATTTCGCAGCACGGCACAGCGCAGCGCAGCTTCTGGCACGGTGCCATCACCATCGATCTATTCATCATTGCTACTGCCCATCGCCCAATCCAGGTGTCTCGAAACGTTTCCATGCTTCACATGTCTATATCCCTTTCCGGGTTCGTGGGTCCAGCATGTTTAGTGTATATGGTGGAACACGCACGTAACCCGAGCCAGCAGTCAACGTATACACCCGAGCGCGACTGTGCATTTTCCGCGGAAGGCGGCCAGAGGAGTTGCCTACCGCAGGAAGCAAACACAGCACGCCGTCCTGGGCGTTTTGAGCTCCTGGGCTCTGCGCGCGGCACGGGAGGGGCGGCAGGCGGCAGGAGCGGGAGCGCGGGAGCGAAGCTGGCAGTGAAGACGAGGAACAGCCTTTGACAAGAAAGCAGAAACATGCCCAAACATGAAGATACATAACGATGGGCCCAAAAACGCGGAACACCGGTAGCGTTTTCAGTTCAAAGCGTTTGTAGCGTGCAACACGGCAGATAGAGCGCCCAGGGCGTTTTCAAGAAGGGTTGAGCCGAGAAGATGTGCGCGAGGTGGTACAGGCGCCTCCCGCCCAGATCAGCCCAGGCAGCTCGAATTTGTTGAGCCCGCAGAGCGGAAGTCACAGCGGGGCCCCAGGGGGAAGCTGGCATGCGGATTTTGCTGCGATTATTGGGTGTTCGGGATGCGTTGCAATGTTTCTTTGGGGCGTATTCGTACCCCTTGGGGATTTAGGCGGTCTTGGAGGCCAGCTAAGGGCCTTTCGGGTTTCATGGGGCACGACGTGCGTGAGGGCTGCGCCGAATTGAGGCTCCAGGGAGTCGTCTCGGGGGCCATTTGAGCGCCCAATATTCAAGAAATGCGTGAGGGGTGTGCCGAATTGAGGTTCCCATCAAAATGCAAGGGCACCCCGTCCGTGTCGAAGACGCCTACGGAGACTCACCGCCGCCGCTGGCCTTTCGGATACGCCCATGTGGCCAGACGTTTGGGCAAAGTTTGGGCCATGCTATTGGACCATCTGCTCCCCCAGCCGTTGTGGAAGCCCTTCTGGGACCTTGGGGAAGGAAGAGACGGATGAGGAGAGGGAGGTCGAAGGAGGAGGATGAGGAGGAGAATGATGAGGCGGCCTCTTGGGAGCCACTTGGGGCACTCTTGGGGCCTCCTTGGAGCTTCCTGGGGGCCTCTTGGAGGCCTCTTGGGGGCCTCTGGGGGCTTCTTGGGGGCTTCTCGGGGGCCTCCTGACGTCGTCGGAAGCCGCCCCGGGGGCCTCTCTGGACCGTCTTGGGGCCCTCTTGCAGCGCGTCAGGGCCGTCTCGGAGGCCATCGTTGGCGTCTTGGAGGCCTCTGGGGCCGTTGTCCGGCCCTCCTGGGACCGTCTTGGAGGGGCCGTCATGGGGCCATCTTGGAGGCCTCTTGGGCAATCATATTGCGATCTTAGGGGTCTCTTGGGCCGTCGCGGGCCGTCGGAAAACCGCCAGAAAGCAAATGCCAAGATCCTTCAAACACCTGAAGAGAATTCATGCTTTCTGCCTCTTCGGGCCTTCTTGGAGGCCCTCTTGGAGACCTCTTGGGCCGTCTTGGAGGCCTCTTTTGGGGGCCTTTCGGGTCGTCTTGGGCCATCTTGTAGACATCTTGGGCCGTCTTGGTGGCTTCTTGGGCGGACTTGGAGGCATCGTGGACCCTCTTGGGCCGTCTTGGGTTCCATCTTGGACCATCTTGGGCGAACTTGGAGACCATCTTGGGCCGTCTTGGCCGTCTCGAAGGGGATTGGCCGTCTTGGAAGACCGAACAGAAGCAAAGGGCAAAGTCCTTCAGAATCCTAGTCGCATCACGGATTTTGGCATCTTCGGGCCCTCCTGGAGGACCTCTTGAAGGCCTCTTGGGGGCCTCTTGGAGGCCTCTTGGGGGCCTCTTGGAGGCCATCTTCGGGGTCTCTCGGGCCGTCTTGGGCCATCTTGGAGGCTTCTTGGGAAGACTTGCGTGTATCTTTGACCCTCTTGGGCCGTCTAGGAGGCGATTTTGGCGGTCTTGGAGGGAGGTGCTCAGCACGTGATTGTTGCGACCGTCTGTTGGCACTTCTGCTCAAATGTTGAGGCATGCGCAGCTCGACTGCCCTGTCTGTCGGCGGATGACGGGAAGCGTCTTCGTGGTACGAGAAGCGAGCTGGACGTTGTGGCTGAATCTGCAACATATCCACTTACCTCTTACTATTAGAGGGTGGCGGGGTGCACGCCGCTATTCGTTAGGGGATCCCCACAACAGCGATTTCGCTTCAGACATCCTCACGCCACTAAGATGACGGGAAGCGTCTTCGAGGTACGAGAAGCGAACGGGACGTATTGGCTGATTCTGCAACGTATGTAATGATCTCTTACTAATAGTTAAAAAGGTGGCGGGGTTCACAGAGCCATTCGTTAGTAGATCCCCCGACCATCGATTTCGCCTGAGACATCTTTATACAATTGAAATCTTCGCGACATCACGTTCAACAAACACGATCGTTTCGCTCGAGACATCCTCGAACAACTGACATCCGCGAAATTCATTAACCTGTAAAGAATTGCGTTTCGCCTGAGCCATCCTTGCCAAAACGAGGTGACGACGGGTGTGTATTACTACCTCTTATGTTGAACACTACGGTTGCGCTAGGGACGTCCTCAGAAAATGAGCGGCAGCACGGCGGACCAAAAAACCGATCACGGCAGAACATTTGCATTTTGTCGGGTGCATCCTCAAAATAATGGGATGTTCTCGACATCGTCTTGATATCGTTCTTGAAGAGCTTCAAGGTGAAGAAATGCGAGCCCCAAAAGGACCTCACTATGGCTCCAAGAGCACCCTGATGATTGCCGGCAATGACGATATCGCCAGGGACATCCTCAACGATCGCTCTTGCCTAGGCTTCCAGACGGCCCAAGCCAGGCTTCTGAAAATGACGAATTTGCTAGGGACATCCTCAAACAAGAGATGTGTGTGTGAGTGTGTGACATCGCATTGTCATCGTTTTTGATGGTATCGGAACGGCCCCAAACGAGCCCCAAACGAGCCCAACATTTCCCCAAGAGCGCCATCGAGATTCCTGAGCATGCGCATTTCGCTCGATGCATCCTAAACGCGTTAGTTGGTTGCAACACCGTCTTTCACACAAAACAAGCAAGCATTTCACCCGCGACGTCCACCCGAAAATGACAACCGCGAATTTAACAAACGTATGGAAATGGGGGTCTCGCCTGAGACTTCCTCGCATATTGAGATGTTGGAAGGCCTGTTTTTTCAGACCATGCGTGTTTTAACACTGAGCTTTTTGCCTGAGACATCTACAGAACATGGGCAGGACCACTGCCGCCCAGCACGCAGAAGCACGGCAGAACGCGCGAGAGCACGGCAGAGCGCACGGGAGCACGGCAGAACCCAACGAACACGGGAGCACGACAGAACCAACATGAGCACAGCAGGACACAGGAGCACGGCAGAACACACAGGAGCGTGAGGAGCATGGCAGAACTTCCCCAATCAGAGCTTGCCTCCGTAGGGGTCCTAGCGGATTAAAGGCTGAGGTGAGGTTCGCCGCCGATTCGGTGGCCGGGCCCGGGTGCCCGGGTGCCCGGGTGCCCGGGTTCGCCGCCGATTCGGTGGCCGGGCCCAGGAACCCGGGTGCCCGGGTGCCCGGGTGCCCGGGTGACGAGTACCCGGTGCCCGGGTGGGTGCCCGGGTGCCCGGGTGCCCGGTGCCCTGTAGCCCTATAACCTTATAGCCCTATATCCCTATCGCCCTATAGCCCTATAGCCCTATAGTAGCCTTATAGGCCACTAGCCCTATAGCCCCAAACAAATTATGATTGGGATTTTTCTCCGGTATCATTAAGTAATACATGAGAGCACGGCAGAACACACAGGAGCATTGCAGAACATGCAGGTGCACCCGTAGCCATCTTGGCTCAAGGCCATGGAGAACCCGACGACCGCGAGTCGTTCGCGGCGCTCTGAGCGCGAGGGTCTCCGCGCTTCGGGCCAGTGCAATTCGTTTGTGTGCTCCCTGCTTTCACCGCGCGGAGGCGCAGCCCCGCGGCCTGTGCGGCAGTGGCCATGGCGAGGTCCCCGTGCAGTGGCGGCAGCGGCAGGCGCAGCAAGTCTTTCTGGATGTGCAGCTGCGGCAAGTGGAATTGGGACTGGCGCACCTCTTGCCTGGGCTGCGGGTATGCGGCCCCGCCATGGGCGACTGGGACGCCCCCGCCCAAGGCGAGGCCCAAGGCAGACAAGGACGGCTGGGTGGATCAGCCACGTGGGCGCCGTGCCCAGAGGCAGGCCCGCGGAGCGGCCACGCGGGCAGCATCCACCAAGTCGCAGACCTCGGCCTCGGCAGCGAATGGGACGTGCAGCGGTGGAGGCGCCACGGCGATCGAGAGGCTCCAGGCGGCCGTCGAGCAGCTCGAGGCGCTGCAGGCAGAGCCCCCAGACGGAGTGGATGGGTGCTTCACCGACGTCGTGGCCGGCCAGCTGGAGGCGAAGCGTGCGGAGCTGGTCAAGGCCCAAAAGGCTGCAGCGGAGTAGAAGGCCTCGCCCCTGCCACGGGCGACGCGGCTCCACAGGGAGGCGAACGCCATCAGCAAGGGCGAGAAGCGGCTCCGGGCAGCCCGCGTGGAGCTCGAGCAGAAGCAGGAGGCGCGCGACCTTGTCGAGGCCCAGCTCCACCTGGCCCAGGAGAAGCTCGCGGAGCTCGACGAGGAGGTGGAGGAGGCGAGCCTGGCGCTCCAGGCGCTCGAGGAAGCTGTCCGCGAGGAAGCCGAGGCGATGCGCCGCCAGCGCGCAGCCGAGTGGACAGGAGCCAGCCAGGTACCAGGACTCCTCATGCAGCTGGAGAAGTTGCCAGAGGCGTGGAGTACCAGCAACTTCGAGGTGGCCTGGGCGGCTATTCGCGCCCAGATGGAGGCAGTGCGGGCGCAGTTCGAGGGGGCGCCATTGGCCTCCATGCGCACGCCGTGGGCCGAGTCCTGCCCCATGGAGGAGATCAGCGGCAACGTTGGCGGTCTCGCAGACTGCGGCGGCGTCTGGCAGCCCCAGCCAGTAGGGGGGCGAGGCCAAGCCGAGCGGTGCGGCAAGCCGCTGGGCGAGTGGCCCACGGTGGCCCATTCGTGCAAGCGGGAGCTGGCGGCAGAGGCAGCGGACCTGACCCCCCTGGCTGCTCATCCTGCTGGCAAGGCCGCTGGGGGCCGCCTCGGAGGGGCACAGCCAGGACCAGTGAGTGCATAGCGAGGCCTGTGCAGCGGTCCTGTGCCTTCATGGGAACGATGCCGAGGTCGTCGAGAGCGGCTGGGCGGGGCTCCGCGGCATGGGCGTCCTGGTCCCGCCCTGGGGCCAGGGGCGCGCTGCAGGGCCCAGCGGTGTCCGCATCCTCCTGAGCACTGGAGAGAACGTAGTTGGGGGCATCGTGCTCGGCGCTAGCGAGTGGATCGAGGCCGTGGGCAGAGCAGGGGTACCTGAACCTCCTGAGGCGATGGCCTGGTGTGCGAGTCCACAGCGGCCTACCGTGCCGCCACTCAGGGCGCGAGTGCAGAGACGTGAAGGGGCGGCTGCCAGCGGCGGGGAAGCCGCCACGGGCGTGGGCCATGCCTCGGCCGTCCGCGACGAGGTGCAGGCCCAGTGGAGCGGCAACAGGCGCTTCGAGTCGGAGAGGTACACGGTCATGGGCCTCGGCGGCACGTCCAATTCCGTGTTTTTCGGGCTGCGGCCGTGGCCAGGAGTCGAGGAGGACGCGACGCAGTGGCGAGCGCGAGGTGGAGGTGACGGCGAACGCGACAGCGAGCAGTGCGTCATTGGCTGGGCCGCGAGCAGCAGAGGGCTCCTGCCTGCCGAGGAGAACTACCCGGTGACTTCAGCGGCGGCATCGGAGGCCCTGCGGGCTGAGGAGGTCCGCGGCGGCGGCGCTCCAGCTGCGCGGGCCCGCCTGGGAGACGGCCGCTCGACGGGGGGCAGCGCGGCAGCCCTCTCGGCCACCGCCGTCGCGTTCAGCGTCCTGGGGCACGTGCTCGGCTACGCCTGCGTGGGCGAAGGAGAGGATGCCCAGGAGATCGTGGCGTGCACCAAGTGCGGCGCCTACAAGATGCTGGGCGGGCACGCAGGAGGCAGATCTCGCCTGAAGATGCAGCGCCCAGGGCCCAGCAATCTGACGAACAAGTCGAGAGACCAGCGCAGCCTGTGGGAGCGAGGGCTCCACCCTGGCGGCAGGCCGAGGACAGGCAGAGGGCGGGGGCAGAGGGCATCCCTGCCTTGCGCTCGCAAGGGCCAGTGCCAGGTCACGCCCAGGAGCGGCACCTGGAGTGGATCGGCATGGGGGCGGAGCCGACTGGCGGAGCCTCCACAGCGGCCGGCAGCTCGGGCCCAGCGGCTCCAGCGGCAGGGCGGTATGTAGTTGAGTCGGCAGCGGCCAGCCTGCCCCGGCAGCGGCCAGGGCCGAGCGCTGGGCCCCGTGGCGCAGGCGGCGCCGACGTAGGGGAGCCCGCAGCCGCGGAGCCAGCGCCCAGCGACGGTCTGGTGGGCCGTAGGGTCTGCCGCCGCCTGGCGCGCCGCGGCTCGGAGTCGTCTGGGAGTGATTGAAGGCGCCCCCGCTGTCTGCCCGCGTCTGTTGCTCCTGTGTGAGTAGGCGCGCGAGGCTCGCTTGCTTGGGACTCGGCGTCTCTCGGGAGCTTTGGTCCCGCCTGACCCTGTCCCCGTTTTCCTTTGTCGCCTTTAAGGCCCCAGCTATAACTATAATTATAACATGCAGGTGCACGGCAAAACACGCACAGAACACAAGAACATGGCAGAACGCACAGGAGCACGGCAGAACACACAGGAGCACGGCAGAACACAGGAGCAGGAGGAGCACGGCAGAGCACGGCAGAACAAGCAGGAGCGCGGTAGAACACGCAAGGGCATGGCAGAACACATAGGAGCACGACAGGAAACACAAAACACATGAGCACGGCAGCGCAAGCAGGAGCGCGGCATAACACAGGAGCACGGTAGCACACACAGGAGCACGGCAGTTCACGCAGGTGCACGGCAAAATTGACGGCAGAACGCGCATGAGCATGAGAGACAACAAAAGAGCACGGCAGAACGCGCAGTATCATGAGGAGCACGGCAGAACACACAAAACACATAGGAGCACGGCATAACAAGCAGCGACACGGCAGAATACACAGGAGCACGGCAGAACACACAGGAGCACGGCAGAACACGCAGGAGCACGGCAGAGCAGGACCATGGCAGAACAAGCAGCGGCACGGCAGAACGCACAGGAGCGCGGCAGATCACACAAAACACATAGGAGCACGGCAGAGAAAGCAGTAGCGCGGCAGACTACACATGATCACGGCAGAACACACTGGAGCACGGCAGAACACGTAGCAGCACGGCAGAGCAGGGCCATGGCAGAATACACATGAGCACGGCAGAACACACAGGAGCATGGCAGAACCTCGCAGGAGCACGGCAGTTCACACAGAACATCTATTCACGCAGCCGCACCCACAGGCACACGCACACAGGCACACGCACACGCACACGCACACGCAAACGCACACGCACACAGAGACACATACACACACGCACACACACACACACGCGCACGCACAGAGAGACACCACACGTTCACGCAGACCGCAGGAGCAAGGCGGAGCAGCACGGCATAACACAGCAGTGCCGCAGACCACCACGCACGGACACATATTCACATACTCCACGCACGCACGCGCACGGGCAAACGCACGCACGCCACGACATATGTGCGCGGCTAACCAACATAAGAGCATACGTCACATACCTAGAGGGCAAAAGCGACGCGACGCTTCCTGTTCTTGTCCTGTCAGGTTTTCGCGACATCGCGTTTAATAACACAATGTTTATTCGATGCATCTTCGAACAACTGGCATCCGCGAAATTCATTAATCTGGACAAAATTGCGTTTCGCCTGAGACATCCTAGCCAAAGCGAGGTGTTGACGGAGGTGACTTTTTATTCACCTTTTTATGTTGAAAACGACGTTTTCGCTAGGGACAAACCTCAGAAAATGAGCGGCAGCACGGCGGACCAGAAACCAGCGCACGGCAGAAAATTTGGATTTCGCTGGGGACATCTTCAGAACAATGATATGTTCTAAACATCGGCGCGACATCGTTCTTGAAGTGCTTCGAGATGAAAAAATGCGAGCCTAAAAAGGACTTCAATATGGCTCCAAGAACATCCTGATGACTGCCGAACACGACGATTTCGCTAGGGACATCCCCAACACATTAAACAATACAACAGCATCGTTTCGAATGCTGCTTTTCTAACATCGTCTTGGGACCGCTCTTGAAAAGGATTCTAAACGGCCCAAGCCAGGCTTCTAAACATGACGATTTCGCTAGGGACATCCTCAACCAAAAGATGTGAGTGACATCGCATTGGCATCGTTTTTGTTGGCGTCGGAACGGCCCTCCACGAGCCCCAAACGAGCCCCAACATGACCCCGAGAGCGCCATCGAGATTCCTGAACATGCGCATTTCGCTCGAAACATTTTTAACACACGAGTTGTTTGCAACACCGTCTTTCAACAAAAACACAATCATTTCGCCTGAGACGTCCACCCGAACATGACAACCGAGAATTTAACAAACGTATGGAAATGGGGGTACCGCCTGATGACCCTCGAAATGATGAGATGTGGAAGAAAAGGTTGATTTAAGATCATGCGTGTTAAACTTGAGCTTTTCGCCTGAGACATCTTCAGAACATGGGCAGGATCGCGGAAATCCAGCACGCAGAAGCACGGCATAACGCCCGAGAGCACGGCAGAACACACAGGAGCACGGCATAACATACGGGAGCACGGCAGAACCCAAAGAACACACGGGAGCACGGCATAACCAACAGGAGCACATCATAACACACAGGGGCACGGCAGAACATACAGGAGCGTGAGGAGCATGACAGACCACACACATAATAGAAATGAGCACGGCAGAACACACAGGAGCATTGCAGAACATGCAGGTGCATGGCAGCACACACAGTACACACAATAACACGGCAGAACACACAGGAGCACGGCATACCACACACAGAAGCACGGCATAACACAGGAGCAGGAGGACCACGGCAGAGCACGGCAGAACAAGCAGGAGCGCGGCAGAACATGCAGGAACATGGCATCACACATGAGCATGACAGAAAACACAAAACGCATATGAGCACGGCAGAACAAGCAGGAATGCGGCAGAACACACAGGAGCACGGCAGTACACACAGGAGCACGGCAGAACACTCAGGTGCACGGCAGAACAAATAGGAACATCAGTAGTCATTTTGGCTCAAGGCCATGGAGCACCCGACGACCGCGAGTCGTCCGCGGCGTTCCGAGCGCGAGGGGCTCCTCGCTTTGGGCCAGTGCACTCTGTTGTTCTGCTCCTTGCTTTCGCAGCGCGGAGGCGCGACCTGTCGGCCCGTGCGCCTGGGGCCATGGCGCGCTCCTCGCGTGGCGGCAGTAGTGGCAAGCGCAGCAGGCCGTACTGGATGTGCAGCTGCGGAGGTTGGAACTGGGACTGGCGCCTCAGCTGTGGGTATGCAGCGCCGCCCTGGGCTCTGGGGTCGGCCCCCGCCGTGGCGAAGCCCAAGGCTGACAAGGACGGATGGGTGGACCGGCCGAGGGGGCGCAAAGCCCAGCGGCAGGCCCGCAGCGCTGCCTCACGAGCGGCATCCGCCAAGTCGCAGACCTCGGCTTATGCGGCAAGTGGGGCGCCGAGCGGCGGCGGAGTTACGGCTATGGAGAGGCTGCAGGCGACGGTCGAGCAGCTGGAGGCGCTGCAGGCTGGGCCGCCCGAGGGCGTGGACGGCAGCTTCACCAGCGTCGTGGCCAGCCAGCTGGAGGCGAAGCGGGCAGAGCTGGCCAGGGCCCAGCAAGCAGCAGCGGAGCAGAAGGCCGTCACCATGCCGCGGTCGACGCTGCTGCACAATGAGGCCAACGCCATCAGCAAGGCGGAGAAGCGGCTCCGCGCAGCCCGCCAGGACCTGGAGCAGAAGCAAGTGGCGCGCGACCTCGCGGAAGCCCAGCTCCAGAAGGCCCAGGAGGAGCTCGCGGAGCTGGACGGCGCGCTGGAGGAGGCCAGCAGGGCGCTCCAGGTCCTCGAGGAAGCCGCCCGTGAGGAGGCGGAGGCGAGGCAGCGCCAGCGGGCCGCTGAGTGGGCAGGAGCCAGCCAGGCGCCAGGGCCCCCCGCGCAGCTGGACAAGCTGCCAGAAGCCTGGGCCTCCAGCAACTTCGAGGTCGCATGGGCAGCCATCCGCGCCTAGATGGAGGCGGTTCGAGCGCAGCTCGCTGGGCCCCCCCTGGCCCCCGCGCAAGCACCGCGGGCAGAGTCCTGCCCCATGGACGAGATCAGCAGCGACGACGGCAACCTCGCAGGCAGCAGCGGCCCCTGGCAGCCCCAGGCCGCAGCGGAGCGCGGCCAAGCTGAGCGGTATGGCAACGCGCTTGTCGAGTGGCCGCAGGTGGCGCAGGCTTGCAAGCGGGAGCTGGCAGCCGAGGCTGCGGACCTGGCCCCTTTGGCTGCTCGTCCTGCTGGCCACGCCGCTGGGAGCAGGTGCGGAGGAGCCCCACCAGAGCAGGCGAGTGCCTAGTGATGCCAGCGCTGCGGGGCCACGCCAGCTTGGCGGCAGCAGCGCCGAGGTGGCCCGCCTAGGCAGCAAGCGGCCCAACGCCCTCGGGGAAGCGCCCGCCCCACCGGCACCAGAGCGGACAGCGGCGGCGGCACGGGGCGCCAGAGGAGGGCTGGAGGCCTTCGGGGCCTCGCCCATAGGGGTGGCGGGACGATCCCTGGTGCGGATCGACTGGCACTTCAAGTCGGAGCAGTACTGGGTCGCGGAGCACGGCGAAGAGTTCGATCCTATGACCCTCGAGCCTCGGGAGCAGGACCTGGGGGTGGGCCTGGCCGCTCGGCAGGCCTGGGGCCCGGACCTCCACCGACGCCCGGCCCTCACCCACGCCATGCGCCAGGCCCTCGATGTAGCGCTGCAGAGGCTCACAGCTGACAGGACGCAGCGCTGGCAGCCCTCGCCCGAGGCTTGGTATGCTCGGCAGGTGGCGCGTGTCCTGGCCGATGTGGAGGCAGCCACCGCAGCGACCTGCGAGGAGGACGAGGTCGGGGCCCTCGAGTTCGGCACTAGCGAGTGGAGCGACTTCATTGGCCAAGCAGGCGTTCCTGGGCATCCCGAGGCGACGGCAGTGAAGGCGGACCTGCTGCAGTCAGCCGAGCTGCCGCTCAGGATGTGTGCTCGGGGGCTGGAGGCTGCAGCAGCCAGGCGCGCTAGTGCCGCCACTGGGGAGCGCTGTGCCTCCCTCGCCTACCGACGCGGTGGTGCGGACTCTGGTGCGTTCCGGCCGGTACCTCGAGTCGGAGCGGTGCAAGGTTGCGGACCTCGGTGAAGAGTTCGATCCCATGTTCTTCGGGCCTCGGGCGCTGAGCATGAAGGATGGTTCTGATGCTCGGCAGGCCTCCAACCGCCATGAGTGGCGGAGGCTCAGCAGCGTCCCCCGCTTGCTTCGGCCGTCGTTCGGGGGCGCCATCGGGCAGCGGCTCGGGCCAGGTGTCGAGCTGAGCGTGAGGGGGCAGCACGTGCGTGGTGCCCACATCTCCAACACGCACTGGGCGATGCGTATCTGGAGGATTCGCAAGCCAGTTGACGGCAGGCTCAACGGCAAGCTGTGCCTCGATGGCTCAGCCAAGGAGAGCGAAGGGCCCCCTCCTGCTGGCGAGCAACACCAGGTGTAGGCCGCTACGGCCGAGGAGCCCCCGTTGGCTGGAGCGGCCCTCGGCGTCGGCGCTCCCGCCAAGCGGCCGCGCCTGCAGAGCAGCCGCTCGACGGGGGCAGCACGACCGCCCTCTCGGCCACTGCTGTCGCCTTCAGCATCCTGGGGCACGCGCTCTGCTACGCTTGCGCGGGCGAAGGCGAGGGCGCCCGGGAGATCGTGGCCTGCTCCAGGTGCGGGTCCTACAAGGTGCTGGGCAGCCACGCAGGGGCCAAGCCTCGCCTGAAGGAACGGTGCCCAGGCGATAAGACGAGCAAGTCAGGCAGGAACCAGCGCAGCCTGCGGGGGCGAGGGCCCCATCCTGGATGCAGGCCACGAGCGGACAAGCAGAGAGTGAAGGGAGAGGGCATCCCCGCTCTGCGTTCGCAAGGGCCAGTGCCAGGACACGCCCATGAGCGCTACCTGAAGTGGCTCGGCATCGAAGCGGAGCTTGCAGGTGGTGCCACAGCCGCAGCCAGCAGCTCAGGCAGCAGCCCAGCTGCTCCCGCGGCGGTGCAGGCGGCGGAGGCTGCGGCTGCCAGCCTGCCCCTGCAGCAGCCAGCCTCGGCGAGAGCTGGGCTCCTCGGCGTGCACGGGACCGCCGAGGAGGGGTTCGCCGCCGCGGACAGCACGGCGATCGACGGCCAGGTGAGCCGCAGGGTCCGCCGCCGTCTGGCGCGCCGCGGCCCGCCGTCTGAGAGTGAGTGAAGAATAAGCATCGTTCTGCTCACGTGTGTTGCTCCCTGTGGCGAGTAGGCACGCGTGGCTCGCTTTGCTTTGGGACTCGGCTTCTTTCGGGAACTGTGGTCCCGTCTGGCCCTGTCCGCGTTTAGTTTGTTTTCCCCCTGCGCCTTGAAGGCCCCGCCTTTAACTTTAACTTTAACGCATAGGATCACGGCAGAACACGCAGGAACATGAGGAGCACGGTAAAACACACAGAGTACATAGGTTTAGTGCAGAACGCACAGGAGCGCGGCAGATCACACAAAACACATAGGAGCACGGCAGAACAAGCAGTGGCACGGCAGAACACACAGGAACACGGCAGAACACACAGGAAACACATAGGAGCACGGCAGAGCAGGACCATGGCATAATACATATGAGCACGGCAGAACAAGCAGCGGCACGGCAGAACACACAGACCATCTATTTACACAACCGCACACGCAGACATACGCACATAGGCACACGCACACAGGCACACGCACACGCAAACGCACACGCACACACAGACACATACACACATGTACACACACGCACACACATAGATCAACACACGTTCACGCAGACCGCAGGAGCACGGCAGAGCAGCACGGTATACCACAGTAGTGCCGCAGACCACCACGCACGGACACATATGCACATACTCCACGCACGCACTCGCGCGCGCAAGCGCACGCACGCCACGACATATCTGCGCGACAGACCAACCAAAAGAGCATACCTCACACACCTGGTGGACAAACGCGACGCTTCCCGTTCTTGTTTGGTCAAGTTCTCACTTCTTCCGTCTGTCCGCCCCTTGGCTTAACTTCGTAGCCCAGAGCCGCCTCGGGGCCCTCTCGGACCGGTTCGGGGCCGCCCTGGGAGCCTCTTGGCCCGACTTGGGGGTGGATCGTGGGAGCATCCTTGGGTTGTCCTAGGCGGTCGGACGCCCGCAACGGCGTCGACTCCGAAATCCCTCCCAAACCCAGAGGAAGTCATGCTGCTCCTCCTCCTCCTCCTCCTCCTCCTCCTCCTCCTCCTTTTTTTTCCCAGAGGCTAAATGCAATGCATTTAGCCTCTGGGGACCCTCTTCGGCCTGTCCTGGATCATCCTGGGGCTATCTTGAGGCGTCTTAGGATTGTTTTCGTGCCATTTATAGGCTTGCCGTCTATTGATCCCGGCTCCTGGGTCCTGTTGGAGCTCTCCCTTCGGTCCCTTGTGGCGCTCCTGGGGCGATATTGAGGGCCCCGAAGGCCACCCCCGGGAGCTCCAGCATCTGTGGCCCCCACCTGGCCAGGACCTTGCCGGGCTACTCTCGTCTGGGGCCCCCCCCGGGGGCCGCCACGCGCGCGTGAATTAGACATCTAATTCACCGCCTGCTACTGGAGACTTATTAGCACGCCTCTGGCCCGTTGGGCCGGCGAATTCTCCAATCAGTGGCTGTATTCCGGGGTTTTGGCTTGAGTTTCGTCTGTCTCTCCACCATCGCTTGTGCCATTCTTGCAGGCATGAGTGGCGATGAGTCTCTGCGTGCGCATCCGCGCGACATGTAGTCATCAGAATTGAAGCTGGTTTTCTCAGCGTGGTACAGGTGTTCCTTTCTTTCTAAGGTTCAATGTCTGGATTTCGTGCCCCGAGCCTTAGGCCACACGTTATCCGTAAGGGCTTCGCCCCATGCCGCTGGCCCCCTGCCTCGGATAATGGGAGATGCAAAAGCTAAATCATGAGGTCTGGGCGCCGCCGTGAAGCAGTGTCGGGACCTGTTTGTTTTTCGACCCTGACCCTACGGATCTGCGTGAGGGGTGCCACCGAATTTCAGAACTGTAGCAAATCCCTTGTGTTTTTGGACCCTGACCCTGTCGATCCTCGTGAGGGATGCCACCGGATTTCAGAAATGTTGAGAATCCCTTGGGTTTTCGGACCCTCACCCCGCCGATCTGCGTGAGAGGTGCCATCGAATTTCAGAAATGTGGCAAATCCCATGTGTTTTTAGACCCTGACCCCGCCGATCAGCGTGAGGGGTGCCACCGAATATGAGAAATGTAGCAAATCCCATATGTTTTTGGACCCTGACCCCGCCGATCTGCGTGAGGGGTGCCATCGAATTTTAGAAATGTGGCAAATCCCATGTGTTTTCGGACCCTGACCCCGCCGATCTGCGTGAGGGGTGCCACCGCATTTGAGACATGTGGCAAATCCCAAGTGTTTTTGGACCCTGACCCTGTCGATCCGCGTGAGGGATGCCATCGAATTTTAGAAATGTGGCAAATCCCATGTGTTTTCGGACCCTGACCCCGCTGATCTGCGTGAGGGGTGCCATCGAATTTCAGAAATGTGGCAAATCCCAAGTGTTTTTGGACCCTGACCCCGCCGATCTGCGTGAGGGGTGTAATTTTTTACCCACCCCAGCAATTCAGAGCACACTCTCAGGGCGTGCTAAACCTGCCAGTTTGGGCCTCCCCCCCTCGCGCGGTCCATCAACAAGGAACAGTAAGCAGCAAGAAGCAGAACTGTAACAGTGGAAACTGGAAGCTGCAACTGGTACGGGAAACTGCGAACCTTCGCCCTACAGCCTGGTGGCCCCACAAGGTGGCCGGCGGATCTACCACATCTCGACAATGATCAGCCTTCTTGAGTCATTTGTCCATCGAGTATTGGTCTCTTCGTTTCGATTGTCACCCTCATCAGCTACCCGCTTACTCTTTGTTGCCTGGCTAAGCGTTACAGCGAAGTCATGCTGTGCAGACAGTTCTTCTCCTCCG
>CAUYUJ010005442.1:12500-20000 GCA_963575745.1 Prorocentrum cordatum | reverse complement strand
CTTCGAACGGCTTGTATCGTCCAGCATACGAGAGGAGAGCTGAGCATCATGGCTGTCTCTCCATTCATTCGGTGATGTGGTTTTGGACATGTGTGCAGGGGCTTCACTGACATTATCCTGTTCCACGAGAAGGCCAAGCAGGTGCAGGGATTGTACATTTGCCATCTGCCACATGGCCCGACATCCTACTGGAGATTAACTCGTCTGAAATTGGGACAAGAAATGAAGTGGGAATGGGGGTACCTGCAGAAGCGACTGCATCGCATTCAGAGTGTCAGCTTTCTCGTAATTGATGTATCGACGACGCCTTTGGCGAGTCACCGCTGTCCCCTGCCTTTTGGAGCCGCCTGTGCCGTGAAATATCGAGTTCAAAAGCCGCCGCGCGTGGGCTGCGCTTTCCCTCAGCCGTTGAGGACGCGACTGGGGGGACGCCAGGGACGCCCCCCCTGGGACCGTCTTGGGCTTTTGTGAATCCTTTTGGCAATTCATGGGGGCCTCCTGGGGTCGCCCGGGCCATCTGGAGGAGGAGGAGGAGGAGGAGGAGGAGGAGGAGGAGGAGGAGAGGAGGAGGAGGAGGAGGAGGAGGAGAGAGGAGGAGGAGGAGGAGGAGGAGGAGGAGGGGAGGGAGGAGGAGGAGGGGAGGAGGAGGAGGAGGAGGAGGAGGAGGAGGAGGAGGAGGGAGGAGGAGGAGAGGAGGAGGAGGAGGAGGAGGAGGGAGGAGGAGGAGGGAGGAGGAGGGGAGGAGGAGGAGGAGGAGGAGGAGGAGGAGGAGGAGGAGGAGGAGGAGGAGGAGGAGGAGGAGGAGGAGGAGGAGGGAGGAGGGAGGAGGAGGAGGAGGAGAGGAGGAGGAGGAGGAGGAGGAGGAGGAGGAGGAGGAGGAGGAGGAGGAGGAGGAGGAGGAGGAGGAGGAGGAGGAGGAGGAGGAGGAGGAGGAGGAGGAAGAGGAGGAGCAGGAAGAGGAGGAGGAGCAGGAGAGGAGGAGGAGGAGGGAGGAGGAGGAGGAGGGAGGAGGAGGAGGAGGAGGAAGGAGAGGAGAGGAAGAGGAGGAGGAGGAGGAAAAGAAGGAGGGAGGATAAGGAGGAGAAGGAGGAGGATGAGGAGCAGGAGGAGGAAGAAGGGTAGGATGGGGGGGAGGAGAAACTTCTTGGGGCGCTCTTGGGCAATCTGGCGCCCTGGGAGGCCGTCCTGGGGGCCTGCCTAGGCCGTACTGCGTCTCTCTCGGAACGTCTTGTGGCCCACTTGGGGCCCTCTCTGGGTGGCTTTTTGGGCTGTCTTGGGCCGACCCTGGGGGCTTCTGGGGCTGTCTTGGTCTAGGCCTCCTAGATGGGGTCCGAGCAGAGCAGATGGGATCGGAGGATCACGCCACATCGCCGATGAATCTCCGATGCGGCTCGATGTGGAGCGCGATGATCTCCTCGCCGACGGCGCCGATGCATCGGCGATACATCGCCGATGTATTGACGATGCGGCGCGATCCTCCGACCCCATCTAATCGGACCCCATCTAGGAGGCGTCTACTTGGGCTGTCGGAAGCCCGAACATGCGAGAGCGAGAAGAATATGGAGACACTTTAGGCACGGCAGCGCATTTGTTTTTCCCTTGTTGCTCTTGAGGACCGTCCTGGGCGTCTCTGAAAGCTTTTCCAGGGCGTCTTGGGGGCTTCTCGTGCCGTCTTGAGGTTTTCTTGAGCCGTCATCAGGGCCCTCGTGGAGACATCTTGAGCCATGTTGGAGGCCACCACATGGGGATACTTTTTACGGCCTCGATGGCGACAGATCTCTCTTGGAGAGCCTCTTGGCGACCCTGTTGGATCCGTCTTGGGCACCCCCATCTGTTCAGGACCAGTTGGTCGGGCCGAAGGCCACTGGACAGGAAGTGTCAAGCCGTGCTATACAGTCCGGCACGCCAAGCACGTTTGTTATGAATCATCAGGGGGCGTCGGGTCGAAGGCGCCTCCAGCGAATCACCGCCGTCCCCTGCCTTCCCTGGAAGCTGCTGTGCTGTGAAGTGTCGGGCGGCAGTGCGGCCACGGCAGGGCTCGTCTCGACTCCTCCGGTGCGAGTCGACTCGATCTCGACGGCTTCCGACTCCGATTCGATTCGACTTGGGATTCCGATTGGGGGTCAGATTTTTGGTTGGAGGCATACTAGCCTGCCGATTTCCGCCGATTCGACTTTCCCCGAAACGGCTGCCGATTTCCGCCAATCCGATTCATTTCGATCGCCGATCCGACTTATCGATTCGATTCTGGGCTCTTCTGCCACGTGAGTGGACTGCGTTTTCCTACAGCCGTTTGGGAGACCGCTGGGGGAGCAATGAGGAGGGCATTGGGGCCGTCTGGGAGCCGCCTCGGGACTCTTTCGGGCCTTGAGGGCCTTCTCGGCCTCCTGGGGCTCTCTGGGCCATCTCGGCGCTCTCTTGGGCCGTCTGAGGGCTCTCTTGGGTCGTTTGGAGTCTTCGGAGGCCATCTTGGGGGCCTCTCTGAGCCGTCTCGAAAGCCTGTATGGCCGTCTTGGGGCTCTCTTGATCCGTCTTGGTGCCGACTTGGAGCCGTTCCTGGAGTTCTCTTGAGACCCTGCGTGGCAGTCTTGGGCCAGCCTTAAAGGCTCCTCGGGTCGTCTTGGGCGTTCTGCAGACCAATATGCTGAAGCACATTGAACAACATAAGTAGCATCACACATTGTTTCCTCTGGAGGCCCACTCTGGGGACTGGAGCCCCTTTGGAGCGTCTTGGAGGCTTCTTGAGACGTCCTGATGCCATCTTGGGCTGTTTTCGGGCGCTATTGGGCCATCTGTGAATCATCTTGAGCCACCTCGGAGGCCATCAGGGACCGTCATGGGCCGTCGTGGAGGCCCATCTTTGCCATCTTGGATGCGAGCTTCGTGGATTTTTTGGTTGTTATGCGATCTTCAGGTGGCCAGCGGGTTGGGCCGAAGACCACTGGAAAGCCTCCCGACGGGCCAGAAAGTGTTCCCCAATCCAGCACGCCAGGCATCCCTCCAGCATGTTGCAGGGGCGGCGACGAATCGAAGACGCCTCCGGCGAGCCAGCGCCGCCCCCTGCCCTGGGAAACGCCTGTGTGCGTGGAGGGGGATGTCGAGCGTGAGCGCGGCCGCGCGCGGACTGCGTCTCCCCTTGGCCGTTGGAGAAACCACCGGGGGACGCCCTCTGGGTCCGTCTTGGGGTTCTTTTCGGGCCTGTTGGGCCTTGTTGGGGCCTCCTGGGGCCATCTCGGAGAACCTTTGCGTTCTCTTGGGCCCGTCTTGGGCCCGTGTTGGGACCGTCTTGGGGTCTTCGTGGGGCCCCTCAGGACGGTATTGGCCCAGCCTTGGGGGCTCCTGGCCCGCCTGGACGTTCTGAAGACCAAGAAGGCGAGAATGCTTCAAAATCTTCCTAGAATTCTGGGACATGATTTCTGTTTGCCTCTTGAGGTTCTCCTTGAGCCCTTCTTGGACGCGACAAGCCCCAGAAGCGCCCAGGATTTCTGGATTTGTTTTGGTCTGGTGCTTTGAAACTCGAAGTATTCAGTGCAGAGAATTCGAAAGAACCTGACAACTGTCCACTCAGTGCCCTGCAGGGGTGTCTGGAGGAACGGGATGTAGGCGTATGCACATACGCGTACGTATCTTCTTTCACGCACGCTAAGCTTGACGTAGACGTGCACGATGCATGCCAGTACTCAGTGCCATCGGTCGGCGCTCGCGAGTGCAAATGCCACTTTCCGCACTGGTGACTGGGTTTTGAGGCCGGGAGTCCGAGAGCCCTGCGTGCACAGAAGGCGGGAGAGCTGTCGGGGAGAAGGCAGACGCAGAGACAGCACGCTATCGCAGGAAGGGGTCGGGACTGCCCTCCTCCTCCTTCCTCTTACTCCCCTCCTCCTCCTTCCCCCTTCTTCTCCTTTGCATCCCATGCGTTTCAACCGCAGTGCCGTCCGCCTGGAGGGCGGCGAGTGGTCGAACGCTCTGTCGCTCTGTGCTGCCTGCCGCGAAGTGGGGACATGTTGTGGCCTCCTCCTCCTCCTCCTCCTCCTCCTCCTCCTCCTTCTGCTCTCTCCCCCCCAACAAAAGCGCTATCGCAGGAAGGGGCCAGGGGGAGCGCCACCTGCAACGCCAGCCACCACCCCGAGCTCATCCTGAACAACTTCGTGACGCGCCTCGGCCGGCGTGTGGGGCGGCAGCTGCTCGCGCTGTTCCCGCAGGCTGACCGAGTGTTCCCCCCCAATGACCATGGCGCCAACATCGCAGAGTGGATTTCGTTCGGAAAACGATAGGATGGGCCCAGAGTGTCCTGGATAATTTCGTTCCTGATTTCGAGGTGAATTTCGTGCGGATTTTTTTGGGCTAGGCATGAATACAAAAAAACATCCACGCGGAATTCACCTCGTTTTTCACTCGCCGTTTCGGGGTCTTGCAGTGCCAGAAATCCACGCGAAAATCCGCTGCAGCACGTCTGCAAGGTCGGTGCCGTGACGATGACGGACGTGACGCTTGAGGGCAGTCGAGCTGGAACCGCTTGCTCGGTGCGCCAAGGCTGTTGGGCTGTTTTCCACCGCCATCACCATAAGTTGGAGGGGGGAAGGGGTCCTCTTTTCCTCCTCCTCCTCCTCCTCCTCCTCCTCCTCCTCCTCATCCTCCACCTCCTTCCCCCCTCCAACTTATGGTGGTGGTGGTGGTGGAAAACAGGCCCATCAAAGGGACGACAGATGGTCAGGCGATCGCAAACATGGATCAAGGGGGCGTGGATTCGCGACGGGTCCCGTTTCCATGGGAGATCGCGGGTTTCCGCCGCCGAGCGAGGCGGCACCAGCCGCGTTTCGGGGAGGGCACCTCCCCCGATCCATTGATTTGGCGACCGCGCGCCAAATCCGCGGATCGCCAATCCATGTTTGCGCGCCCCCGAGATGGGGGCGGGTCTGCTCAGATGGTGCGGAAGTCCTCCGGTCTTCTGAGAGGCTTCTCGAGCCTGCTCCGATGCCGCAAGGGGCTTCGCCGGAGGTCGGGGGGGCTTCCGAGCAGCCCCGCCGCCTCTCGAGAAGGTCCGCCCCCCCTCTGCCTTCCCCTGGGCGCGCCGCCGAGTCGAGTTGGGACCGTCTGTGGGCCTGCTTGAAGCCATCTTGGGGTACATGTGTCCGAGGCGGGAATTTGTACATGACCACCGCTTGGAGGATCAATTTTGGGGACCTCGGCAGGCGGTGGATATGGATATATTCGGGCCCCCAGGGGCCAACATATATCCATATCCACCGCCCGCTGGGGCACCAGGACGTCGGTTCCCAGGCGGTGGATATGGATAAATCCCCGCCTCGCAATTTGGGAAACTTTGGGCAATCTTGGGGCAGCCATGGGCAATCTTGGGACTATCTTGAGGGCCTCGCAGGGCCCGGAGGCCCCAAGGAAGCACGCCAAGATGTCACAAGAGGCCCCAAGGAAGCACGCAACAGTGCGAAACCCTTGCGCTTCGTTTGCTGGCCCAGAACGTCTCACACGGTGGCTGGACCGTGTGACAGCCAGCCACGCCGCTGAGAGGAGAAGCCCGATCTATAGGAGCATACGTAAAACACCCAGGACTGGAGCCACAGGAGAGGGGCAATCTATGGGAACATGATTTAAAACCACAGGGATGCTGAGCCCGGGTGGGGACGGAGCTCGTTGCGTCCGCAGCCCAGGCTGTAAGAGAGGGATAGAGAGAGAGAGAGAGAGAGACCCGAGAGCCTCTAGGAGATGCCCCAGGCACCCAACAACCATTCCCAACGTTCCTGAGTTGCTTCGAAGAAGGAAAAACGGCATAAGCATAAACTTTTGGCGCTCCGCGCGGATTTCTTGGATCCGCGCTGGACTCCTCTCACTGGCGCGCGGAGCGCGCCAGGGGCGGCGCCGGAGGCGCCTCCGGGGGAGGCCCAGCGCGGATCCAAGAAATCCGCGCGGAGCGCCAAAAGTTACAGTTGATGACGTTTTTTTATACTTCTGTTGTTGCGTCCTCGTTTTCTCTCTGCAGCGCCGCACGTTTCCTCCCGCCTCTGGCTCTCTCCTCCCCTCCCTGCCGCTGCTGCCTTTTGCGCTGGCTGCCGCAGGCTGCTGCTCTGCCACTAGCTGCTCCTGCCGCTGCTGGCCCCTGAAGCTACTGTTGCCCATACCTCATGCGGGTCATGCCCCACAGGGAGCCCTCCCCGAATTACGGCCTCAGTGGGTGTGATCGCATTCGGGCCCGCGACCAGATCGGCGCACCAGTCACGCCAGTCGTGGCCCACGGGGATCTCACCTACTGAGGCCGTGCCCCACAGGGAGCCCCCACTTACGGCTTCAGTGGGCGCGGTGACATTTGGGCCCTCGGCCATGTCGGCGCATCACTCAGGGGGAGCGTGGCCCAAGGTAGCTCACACGTGGCCCCAGAGGGCGCACGCGAGGCCAGTCTAGGTATGCGGCAAGTTTAGGTTTAGGATCGCTGCCACGTTGCAGAATTGAATGCCGCTTCAAGCGCCAGTGGCCTGCATCGCTTGGATCATGTCATGGCGTTGCAACCACCGCTGTCGTCACTAGTTGAGGAGTCTCTGCTACAAGTGCCATGGAATTCGGGCCCGACTCGAGTCGGAAGCTGGGCGAGGGCTGGCAAATCCTTGGCTGCTAAAGTGGTTTTCCCAGAAGAAACAAACACATTCCCGGAATAAAACTCAGCGCGCTAAAGAGTAATTGGGCTGCTTCCTGGGGGGAAGAAAATCCTGGAGCTCCGTTTTATCAGCCACGGATTTGCCAGCCTTCGCCTGGCTTCTGATTGAGGTTAACTTGTGCGAAGAACTCGAGGCTGGCTATCACACCAAAGTTTGTGGTCATGTGTATATACACATGTATATATACACATGTTCACAATGCATGTATATACATACATTCATGTACGCATGCATCCATGTGACTGTACACACACCTACATCTACAGAGGTATGGTACATGTCATCGCGGTCGTCTTCTTTCTAATTTTCGTGCTCCTTGTAATATGACCCTGCCCCCTCCCCGATCCTCCTGCGCTTTGAGTTCGTATGTGCCTACACTCTCGCCCTTTCTACGGCCACTGCCTCTTGTGCAGAAGCCGGACTTCGTCGGCAGAAGAACGGTCACGTTTCACAACCAGCGTGACTTCGTCTTTTTCCGGCACTATAGGCTGGGACAGGGCATTCTGGGAAGCAGATATATGGGGAAGAAGTGTCTCGTGTTGCTTGTGCTGTAGCGGGTTAGATTGAGGGTAGTCGCATCATGGAAGCCAAGCACTTCGGCGCATGCTTGAGGAAGCGGTGGATGACGCGTTGCAGGCCATCGGATCAGAACGCATGCCGCAAATCGAGATTTATTGAAAGTTTGCACTGTTCTGTCTTCTCTTTACGGGAAGGCCTCCCATGCGTCCATAATCACTGTCGTCTCGGTGCTCGGCGTGGTCTGCAGGCGCTGTAACTCCGCTCCCCAATTTCCAGTCTGGTGGGCTCATGCCCCTGGAAGCGAAGTGTTGCTCTG
>CAUYUJ010005442.1:5000-7500 GCA_963575745.1 Prorocentrum cordatum | reverse complement strand
TTGTAAATTAGCGTTGCCCCTCTAGAGTGCCTCGACTCGCTTCTTGGGCCCCAAAAGAGGCCAAACTCCTTCCAAAACCAATGGACATCAATGTTTTTTGCTCTCTCGCCTTTTCGCTCTTGGAGCCGTCTTGGGCCATCTTGGACGCCCCAGCGACCCGCGGAACCCTCCGTCCAGGTCCAGGGAAGGGAGTAGGGGGAGGGGTAAACCCCTCCCCGAAGGGGAAGAAGGGGGTTCGAAGAGGAAACTCTCCAGACCACCGACGCCCAGAGGGCTGGTGGGATTGGGGGGGGGGCTTCTGCGACCCAAGGTATCAACGAATCGACACCGAATGTGTAATCCCTTCTGATGTTTTTTTTCGGGCTGCCATTTTCTAGATTCTGGGTCCTATTTGGACGGACCGAACATCATGCCGTAGCATGGTCATGTGACAACTGACGCCAGCGCTGCAGCGGGAGCACGATTCGGAACAAGAAGAAGCAGGACATGAGGCCAGCGCTGCAGCGGGAGCAAGATTCGGAATCAGCGGAAGCGCGGGGATGAAGCCAGTGCTGCAGCGGAATCACAATTCGGAACGAGCGGAAGCCCGAAAATGAGGCCAGCGCCCCAGCGAGATCAGCATTTTGAAACACACAAGCGAAAACCCAACTCGCCGACATCCTGTGTGGAAAAGCAATACGCGAGGGGGGGGAGCGAACACTCCGAGACAGATTCCGCGACGGACTCAGGGGAGAGAGAAGAGCAGTATCCATATTGGGTAATTGTGGAGGGGAGGGGGAGGGAGGGAGGAGGGAGGAGGCCGCGTGAGGGGGGATGATGGAGGAGGGATGAGGGGGGGGAGGGGGGGAGGGGGGGGAGGGGGGAGGGGGGAGAGAGGAGGGAGGAGGGAGGAGGTCCGGGTGGAGATCCAGGTGGAGGGGGAGATGGAGGTGGAGGGGGAGAGGGAGCATGATGATGATGAGGAGGAGGAGGAGGAGGAGGAAGACGAGGATGATGATGTTGTTGATGATGATGATGATGACGATGCTGATGCTGATGCTGATAATGATGATGTTGATGGCGATGATGATAATGATCATGATGCTGATGCTGGTGCTGATGGAGATGATGAGGCTGATGAAGATGATGATGCTGGTGCTGATCATGATGCTGATGATGATGATGATGCTGATGCTGCTGCTGATGATGACGCTGACGCTGCTGATGATGATGCTGATGCTACTGATGATGATGCTGATGATGATGATGATGATGCTGATGCAAATGATGATGCTGATGATGGTGCTGATGAAGATGATGATGATGATGATACTGCTGCTGATGATAATGATGGTGATAATGCTGCTAATTCTGATGCTGACGATGATGATGCTTATGCTGCATATGATGATGATGCGGATGATGATGATGATGATGATGATGATGATGATGATGATGATGATGATGCTGATGATGATGATGATGATGTTGATGCTGCTGATGATGATGCTGATGCTGCTGATGATGCGGATGATGATGCTGTTGCTAATGATGAAACCGATGATGCTGATGATGCTGATGCTGATGATGATGCCGATAATGATGCTGCTTGCTGACGCTGCTGATGGTACTGTTGATGCTGATGACGCTAATGCTGCTGATGATGATGATGATGATGATGATGGTGATTGTAATGATGATGCCGATGATGACGATGATGATGATGATGATGATGATGATGATGATGATGATGATGATGATGATGATGATGATGATGATCATGATGCTGACGATGCGAGTGACTATGCTGAAGATAATTATGTCGATGCTGGTGCTGCTGCTGTTGATGCTGATGTTGTTGATCATGCTTATGATGATGATGCTGGTGATGATGATGCTGATGATGTTGACAATGTTGTTGTTTGATGATGATGCTGCTGTCGGTGATGCTGAAGATGATGCTGCTGCTGCTGATGATGACGATGTTTAGTATCATCATTCTGACTCTTGTTATTAGCAGTATGATTTTTGTTTATTATTGGTATTTTTGTAATTGTTATTATGACGATCAGTACTATTATGATGATGCTGCTGCTGATGATGATGATGCTGATGATGCTAATGATGATGATGCTGACGATGCTGCTGTTGATGCTGATGCTGATGCTAATGATGGTGGCGATGACGATGCTGAAGCTGATGCTGATGCTGCTGGTGATGATGATGCTGATGGTGATGGCGATGACGATGACGACGACGATGACGATGCTGATGATGCTGATGACTGACGTTGATAATGACGTTGATGATGATGACGATACTGATGATGCTGATGCTGGTGGTGGTGGTGGTGATGCTGATGATGATGATGATGATGATGATGATGATGATGATGATGATGATGATGATGATGATGATGAGGATGTTGATGATTATGATGAGGATGCTGATGATGATGCTGATGCTGATTACAGTCGGACCGATGTATAAGGCCGAGGTCGGTTCGGGTAGGGTACCCTAA
>CAUYUJ010005441.1:35000-61380 GCA_963575745.1 Prorocentrum cordatum | reverse complement strand
CCTCCTCCTCCTCCTCCTCCTCCTCCTCCTCCTCCTCCTCCTCCTCCTCCTCCTCCTCTCTGTCTCTCTCAATCCTCCCCTCCGTCTCCTCCTCCTCCTCCTCGTTCTCCTCCTCCTCCTCCTCCTCGTCCTCCTCGTCCTCCTCCTCCATCCCTTCTCCTTAAGAACTCCTGGCTGTCGCGGCCCGAGGCCGGTCGAAAGGGCGTGCCGGGCGTTTCGTTCGAGATTTCCGCATTTTTTAATGGCCCTGAAGCTTAGAAACGAGCAGCAGCTTCGCAGGTGGGGTCGCTTCCAACATGTGGCTTTCGCTGCAGCGCCGCGCACGTTCGTCTTAGACGCTTTCAAGAGCTTCACGGATTGATGGCGGATGGTTTCCAAAATGTGGTTCCCGCCTCAGCGCCGCGCACACTCGTCCTAAACATTGCAAGAGCTTCGCAGATTGAGGGCGGGTGGTTTTCAAAATGTGGCTCTCACTTTAGCGCTGCGCATATCCGTTTTAGTTTAACGGTGCAATGGCTTCGCGGATTGAGGGTGAGTCGTGCCGCGCACACTCGCTTTAAACACTTGCAGAAGTTTCACGGAATGAGGGCGGCTCCTTTTCAAAATGTGGTTTTCGCCGTAGGGCCGCGCACATTCGTTTCCAACATTCGCAAGAGTTGCACATATTCCCATGGTCAACGTGCCAGAGATTGTGTTTTGTCAGGGCTCAGGATTGTGAGTTCGCAACAGTTGGGTTGATACGTGGTGTTGAAATTCCAGGAATGGCGTTCTGGCACGACTCCGGCCTATGAAGAGGGAGATTGGAGGGAGGGTTTATTCCAACATCGTTGATGGGTTTTGGGTCTCCGCTGGTCCTCCTCCTCCTCCTCCTCCTCCTCATCCTCCTCCTCCTCCTCATCCTCCTCCTCCTCCTCCTCCTCCTCCTCCCTTCTTCCTCTCCCTCATCACGTTTCGCCTCCTCCCTTCTCTCCTCCTCCGTTTGCTGCTACTCCCCTTCCTGCTCCTTCTTCTCCTCCTTCTTTTCCCCCTCCTCCTCCCCCTCCTCCTCCTCCTCCTCCTCCTCGTCCTCGTCCCCTTTCCTTGTCGTCTTCGTCGTCGTCGTCGTCGCACGTGTGCTAGAAGCGGACCGAACCGACGAGGTCCTGCGGGATAGGGGATCTTGCATTTTTTCTGGTTCCCGAAGCCTTTGGGGCCGTTAGAGAACGTTCGGGGGCGGCCAAGAGGGGGGGGACGACTGGGGGGGGTGGATATCATGGCGTGGGCCATGATATTCCCTCAGATTTCATGGCGCCTCTTCTTATTTGATTGCATCCCTGGCCCCCCCTGGGGCCGCGCACGTGCCGCCGGACATGATTTGCACCACCCCCTCTTGGACGGCCCCCACTTGGCCGCCCCCGAAACGACTCGGGATGAAGAGTCGGTCCTGGAGAAAGCTTGTGGGTCAGTGGCCCAGTGGCCCGTTTCCCTGAGGACCTTGCATTTCCCTCACGCCAGAGGCCCCGCCAGCGTCGACCGGCCAGGCCGCCGAGGGCAACGCGGCGCTCGAGGAACACAGGGGCGCGCTGAGCCTGAACGTGGTCGGGCAGATCGTCCTGATCTATGAAGAGCAGGGACCGAGAGACCCCCCGCGGGCGCACCGACGCCGACCCTGGCCAGGCCCTCCCCGAGAGCCATGCGCTGCAACTTTTTCGGAGCGGGCGCTCCTCGCCCGATTCTGGGCTTCCAGGACCCCCCCAGGCCGAGCCGGCTCGATACAGACAGCGCATGGCACGGAAAGGGGGGGGGTCCAGGACTCCAGCCGCGAGTTTCTGCCGATGTGTTTCCTTCTTGTCCGCGCCGTCGGATCTCGGGGCGCCTCCCTGGGGCCGAAGGCCGGCGGGCGCGCCATCTGCGGCCACAGGCCGGGAGGGCGTCCTGTGCGGTTCTGGGCCAGGGATGGGCCCGGCCAGGATCGGTGTGGGTGTTATGGACTGCGAAGAGTCGGCACGAATCGATACATCCATACATCTGTATATCTATTTGTACAAATATATAGAAGTATATAGATATAGTTGTGTGTGTGTTTCAATGGATAGATTGGGAGGTCTGCGCCGATTTCTTGGGTCGGCGCTGGAGCCCCCTGGCGGCGCCTCCAGCGTCGCCCGTGGAGCGCTCCTCGCGCAAGGGAGGGTGGGCCCAGCGCCGAGCCACGAAATCCGCGCGAATGTCTGAAGGTGCACGCGTGTGCTAAGGTTTCTTGTTCCATGTACTGTTGCCGTCCTCCTACAAGGAATGATGGCCTCCGTCATGAGCCTCATCCAGGAGAGGCGGGGGAAAAGGATAACGAGGATGAGAAGGAGCCCCCAGAACTCCCAGAACTTCTCGTAACATCCTCTAGGCCCCCATTGAATGTTCAAGGTCCTCCTCCTCCGTCCTTCTCCTCCTCCTCCCCCTCCTCCTCCTCCTCCTCCTCCTCCTCCTCCTCCTCCTCCTCTCCTCCTCCTCCTCCTCCTCCTCCTCCTCATCCTCCTCATCCTCCTCTCCTCCTCCTCCTCCTCCTTCTCCGTCCTTTTCCTCCTCCTCCTCCTCCTCCTCTCCTCCTCTCCTCCTCCTCTCCTCCTCCTCCTCTCCTCATCCTTCCTCTCCTCCTCCTCCTCCCCCCTCTCTCATCTTCCTCTGATGCGACCGCTTCACAAAACGGACTAGACAGACCTTCAAGAACCCCCCTTGCCCCCTGCTGTCGTCCTCCCCTCCTCGCTTCCCCCTTCTCCTCCTCATCCTCCTCCACCCTCTTTCTCCTCTTTCTCCTCTCCTCCTCCTCCTCCTCCTCCTCCTCTCCGTCGTCGTTTTCTTCCTCCTCCTCCTCCTCCTCCTCCTCCTGCTCCTCCTCCTACTCCTCCCCATCTGAGCACGTGGGCATATGAAAGCAGAGTCACCCGTGCGCGACTCCATTGCCAAGGAATGGTAAACAGACGTAAGAAATATTGTATCGCAACACGTCGAGGTCCAAGAATACTGTATCGCAACACGTCGAGGTCCAACCACGTACCTCCGCTGTCCCGCCACATCTTCTAGCCAGACGCCGTTACGACAGGAACGTCCGCTTTCTACGCCAGCGTGGAAGTGCAGCACCAAAGTGCACAGCAAAGATGAGCCAAGCATCTGGGAGAACGCTCGTTGCAAAATGACGGCGTGAGCTCAGAGCCTCGATTGTCAATCAGACAGCAAGAGCACATCATCAACAACATTCTCCCTTCTACCTTCCGTCATCTTCGTCCACGTCCGCCTCCTCGACCTTCGTAGTCCTCCTCCTCCTCGGCCACTCGTCACTCGAACGGTACCAGTCCTGCCCATTTCCCCCCTTCCTGGCCTTTTCTCGCCGCCGCCATTTACAGCCTGCAGTACTCCCGTGCCCGCTGTTAGATGCGCTTTGCATACTCTTTACACCTGGGCCGGCACGGAAAGGGAAAGAGCGCTGCAGAATCTTGCCCGAGATGGCTCACAGCACCCTTCGCTCTTGGGAGCTTCGGTGGTAAGAGGTTGTTACGTCACCGCTCGCTCTTGGGAGCCGTGGTGTTCAGAGACTTTTACGTTGCCGCTCGCTCTTGGGTGCCTTGCTGTTCAGAGCTCTTTACGTCACCGTTCGCTCTTGGGAGCCTTGGTGTCGCGAGTTTGTCACGTCACCGTTCGCTGTTGGGAGCCTTGGTGTGAAGAGCTTTTTGTGTTACCGATCTCTCTTTTATTTAGCGTCTCTGGGCCTTCTTGGGGGTCTTTTTGGAACCCTTGTGGGGCCCTTTTGGGCAGTTTTGGAGCTTTTTGGGGTCGTCTTGTGGCCCTTTTGAGCCGTCTTGGCGCGTCTTGGAGACCTTGGACCGTCTTGGGGCTCTCTTGGCGGCCTCTCGGGGCCCTCTCGGGAGCCTCTTGGGGACCTTATGGAGCTCTCCTGGGGCAGTCTTGGGCCCTCTTGGGCCGTTTGGAGGCCCTCTTGGGCCGTCTTGGGGCCCTCTGCTTGGACCGTCTTGGGGCGATGTTTGTGGCCTGTTGGCCTGTTTTGAACCGCGTAATAGCAGAAAAGGCGGATATGCTGAGAATGTACGGTTTCAAGAATCTCACGATTTGTACCTTTTGGGCGTCCCCTCGGGGCCCTCTCGGAGCGTCTGTGGGGCCTCCTGGACCGCCTTGGACACACCTTCGGGCGTGTTTTTTTTTTGGGGGGGGGGAAATCTTGGACCGTTTCGGGACCGCCTGGAGGCCATCTGAGGCTCTCTTTGGGCCGCACCGCTTCATGCCATAAAATACAAGGAATCAGGCCATGGGAGCTGCCCGGGAGCCGCTCATTCGAAAAAATTCCCGCTATCAGAAAATATCCCCGGCCACCCATCCCTCCTCACATCCATGTCTCCAGTTGGCAGCGGAGCTCCGGCTCCAATACCCCGGCCGCCATGTCCCACCTCGCCTTCATGGCCATGGCTCCACCTCTCCGCCGCTGTGCACGCCGTTGTTCATCCAGCTGGCTCCGCCGCTCTACACCCACTTGTTCGTCCAGCTGGCCGCGCAGCTCTACATGCGCTCTCAGTCTCTGCTCTCATGGTCGCTGCTGGACCTAGCTTCCGTCAAGGGTCACGAGCTACATCTACGGCGTCCGTCAAAGGTCCCGAGCATCTGGTGACTGCACCACTAGAGTTTTGGGAGGAGCAAGCAGAAAAGAGCGGGGAGACAATGGAGGGCCCGGCGGCTGCGAGGGACAGCAAAGTCGAGGATAACCCCATTTTCGATATTTCGGAACATGACCTTCCACCTGACCCACACGTTTCCGGCAGCGGCAGGACTGGGTCCCAACGCGCGCTTTTCTTGACGATCGTGCGATTGGCGGTGCTCAGCGCAGCACACGAGGAGCACACCCCTGACTGCGTCACGGGATGCTCCGAGCACCCGTAGCACCATCACCACACGACAGCAGCATACGCCCAATACGAAGACAAGGAGGAACACGTCCAGGGCAAGTATCCTCGGCGGCTCGGAGGCACACTTGCCGAGCTGCGCCGCTGGTGCATGGGTCCCCGGCCTCCATCACCTCCACGACGCCTGGGGGGAGATGCACTGCGTGGGCGCAGGCGTTGGCAGCGGCAACTTGCGGCACCTTCGCAGATGGGGGCCCAAGCAGCAAGGTCGAGTACCCATCCAGAGGTGAGCGCGCGAGGTGATGATCTGGTCAGTTGCGAACTCAGGCTTAAACGAGTTTCGCCAGGCGGGCTTCGTCTCGTCGAACCTTGCCAGCATTGCGCGCGAGTGCGTGGACGAATGGCCGCCAGCTGTCCCGATCCAGGGAATGACTCAGCAGCTGCAACCTGGTGCCATTGATGACCTTCCTGGTGCGCAGTTTGGCCGAGTGGTGGGCCACCTGGGCGGGGGGGGCGCGCTTCCGCAGCATCGGCGCCGATGGACTTCCACCGACTGCCGCAAGGGCGCACCGACAATCTCCTCACTAGGTTCGACATGCTCAGCAGCTGGGCGCAGCAGGCTGGTCAACCCGTGATCGGCTACGCGCGCCGTTGGCGTGTCGAGCATCCAGTTGGCCATGATATGGCAGGATTGCCCTGCGAAAGCAGCGCAGCTCGCGCGCTTGACGGGCCAGCTGCGGTGCTTCGGGCAACCTCGCAAGATCGGACTCAGGGCGCGCGCGCCACCCGAGCCGGATCGAGCTCGGACGGCACGGGCCCAGCTGCATTGGGAGCGGCGCTGAGCCCACCTGCACCTGCAGCCGCTGGCGGCGCCCGCGCGGCGTCGCCAGCGCAGGGGGCATTCCCGGCAGCGGGCGTCGACCCGGGTAACATGCCGACAACATCCCGCGCCTTCCTGGCCGGCATCTCCGAAAATGGCCCCAGTGAGACCGCGGCGGGCTCCGGGGGGGGGGGGGTAAAGGTAGGGGGACAGGGGAGTTCAGGACCAGTGGCAATGTTCGGGCCGCCAGGGCACGCCCCGCGGGCCCTGGCGGGGTGCGTCTCGAATGCCGCGAGCGTGACTCCGAGGAGCACCTAGCGCGTTTCTTTTCGGCGCCGCAGCCAGGGGCGCGCTCGTCACCGCCGCCGACGTTCTCGCCAAGGGCCGCCAGGGCCATCTGAGCAGCGGCCCACGCCGCGGGGCGCGCTCAGCCAGTGGCTCCGGGCACCAGGGAAAGCGATCCCACGCAGAGAGCGAACCTTTGGAACGGCGGACAGCCGACTCCACCGGCGCCAGCATTGCGGCTGGCAGCGCCGGCAGCCACTCCAGGCGCGTCGCCAGACGGCTCCCGGCAAAACATTGGCCACATCCATTGACCGTCGGGTAGGCATAGCAGCCCCATTTTCTTCGCCGCCCAACCCCCTGCGACGCTGAGCTGCGACTACTGCGACAGGAGATGGCAGAGCTAATGGGCCGCGCGCAAGACTCCGCACGACTGGCGGGCCCCGCGGCCGCGTCACCGGCCCGCGCGGCAGCGGCGGGGAAAGCGGCGCCAGCCGCGCCGACGGCGCCGACTGCTCCGGCAGCGTCGCCAGCACCATCACAGGCAACGCCACAACGGTGGACACGAGTGGGCGGTGCGATTGGGTCGGCGACCTCAGCGCACGAGCCGCCGCGCTTCTGGCCCGCCTGCCGACGCGCAGTTGCCGAGCTAGGCATGCGCGCCTTCGGTCTCGTCCCTCGGCATCAGCACCCCACGCGGATCAAACTCCATGTCGCCGCCGCAGTTCGCGCCGGTAGTCGCGGTCGCGTCGCCGCTAGTGCCGGAGCTTCCCCAGGGGTTGGCATTGTTCAACCAGGACAGCCCCGTCGACACGAGTCAACTGACAGGGGGAGTGGCCGCTTGCATCGCCGGCCGCGAGACCTGGATGGTCAGCGGTGGCCGATCCGAGCACGGCGCGGGCACCGCCCTCGACCGCGCGCAGCGACTGCACCTCGACGAGCTCCGCGGCGCACAGCTCGCATGTGAGTTCATGCGGCAGCAGGACGAGCTGCGACCCAGGCCGCGCAGAGTTGTACAGAAACGCATGTTAAACCCCCCCCTGTTCCGGGCGCCCGCCGCGGCGCTTGCGGGGCACCCCCCAGTCGCGGCTCGCACTGGCGACGGTAGGCCTTCCAGCATGGCGAGAAGATGATGCGCCTGCAGTGCCGCCGCGTCCGGCGCCATGCACGCCATCTGCTGCCGATGCAGGGCGCAGATACCCGCTCGGTGCACTGTCCGTCGCGCCGCGGCCCAGCCGACGTCGTCGCCGACTTTCGCTAAGGCGTTGCAGCTCATGCGCCGGCGGGCCCAGCGCCCGCAACGCAGGCCCGCGCGATGGCAGACAGGGGCGTGCCGGAGGAGACGCCGCAGCGGGAGCTCGCGCCGTCTCCCCGACCGACCTATGACCCCGTTGGGGCAAGACCTCGCGGCGTCGCTGGGCAGTGCATCCAGCTTCGCGTCCGCAGTGGGCACGGGGGCGCCCTGCGACGCCCGCCTGGACCTGCGCGCGCCGTCATGCAGGCCGACGGCCCCGTGGTGGCCAGCTTCGTCGGTCACAGGCTCCAGTTCACCGAGCGAGTCGCCGCGCTACCAGGCGAGCACCGACGTGCCAGGCGGTCGGTGAGGCGTCGTGGATGACGCTGGCGTTTGGGCGACTTTCCAGGGACTGCGCGTCGCCATCAATTTCGCTAGCCCGCGCGGACAAGACTGCGGCCCTCCGAGGAGGAGTCGTCAACCCCGCCGCGCGTGGCAGGCTTCGGAAACTGGTCACAGGCAGCGCGCTGGGAGGCGCACTGCCCCGTCGACGACTTCCCGCGACGGCGCGACCAGTCGGCGCAGCATGCGCGCTCCGGCCGCGGAGGGCGCAGGCGCTAGCCACCTGGCCTTTTTGGGTCTGCAGCCCACGCGGTTCAACAACGGGGTGGTGGAGACAGGCGTCGACCACAAACTCCTCGCCTTTCCGTGGGCCAGGCGGCTTCGACATGCAGTTTGACCTGATCGGCGCCGCGCGGCCACTTGCGCATCCCTGTCGACGACCTCGGCACGCTTCGGCCGCACTCGGGGGGCCTGCCGCCCGAGCCGCCCACTCGGCTGGCGGTGGGTAACGACGGCCAGGAGAACCGCGCCACCGACGGCCGCGAGTTCACCCCGACGCACGGGCGCCCTCGCGGGGCGCGCGCGGGGCCGCAGGCCGCGACCTCCACGCCTTCGCTGACGTCAGCATCGCGACCTGTGGTCGTGAAGTGGTGTCGACGGGCGTGGCAGCCGCAGCGTCGCTGGGCGCTTGCCTACGCGTCGCCCTTCGCTCCGGGCTCGCGCATAAGGGCATCGCGGTCGCGGGCGGCGCGCTGGGCTCTGGCGTCCGCAGCGAGATCAAGATTATCATGCCGAACGCAGGCCCGCGGGCGCAGTTGCGCGGTCAAGCAGGGCCGCCGCATCGCCCAGGTCATCTTCGAACGCATAGTCGACGATGCCGAGATCTCCGTCGTCTCGTGGATCTGGAGGCTTTGAACACGCCGGCATGACGCTACTCGGCTAGGACCCCACCACGAGAGAGGTAGGCAGCATGATATCCAAGGGGCGTCTCGGCGCCCGGGGAGATGCCGCGCCAGGAAATGGCCAGCCCAGCTTGCCAATCTGGCCCCGCAGACCTGCCCCAGCAGAGGCGGGCAGCAGGACAAGACGCCCCGCTTGGTTCTTAGAACGGGGACGGGACACATCATTAGCACTACAAGATCACGGCTTCGACGTCATCCGCACCTCTGACTTCGAGGGTGCCAGGGTGCCGTTGTCCGACAGCGCACTCCCTGGCGCCAACTACAGCATGCCGTGGCTTACGTGCGACACGAGCATGGGTGGGGTCCGTCTCATCCTCGACTTCCTTCTAAACTGGTGCGCCAGGGTCAAGGTTGCCGGCGCAAGGATATGAATCTGCGGCTTGCACGGTCAACAGTGGAGGCGACCCCCGGCACGTCAGATGATCGACACCCACGTGCTCCTTTTAAGCCAGCATCGGGCTTGCCACAAGCCCTTGGCCCCAGAGACCAAACACAGCAGCGCATTTTTCGCGGCGATTATCGTGGCGCCCATCTGCAACCAGCCGCGCCGTTGCAACGTCTAGCTGGAGGAGTGCGCCGACGACTGGACGATCATCAACCGACGAGTGTATTCCGCCCTCATGCGCCGCGAAGCGCTGCGACCTGCACCTCGCTGCAGAGCGGCGCATCGAGGAGAGTGCGGTTTCAACGAGGCACGGCGGCAGCTTGTTCACCAGATCGAACATTTCTTCCAGTCATATGGCAGAAAGCAAGCACGACGCCCACCAGCACGCCCAGGACTGCACGCACTCTCTCTCATACAGCAGTTGCCCAAAACCGCTCGTCTGAACAATTGCATTTTTAGAGGCTCACCACCGAAAACGGATTTCCCCAGACACGCTGTACCCGCTAGGGGCCCAGGCAGGAAACGCGCTTTTCCAGACAGCCCGTGCCCGGCGCGGGGCCGGCACGAACAACCGCAAGAGGCGCTTGGTGACTGCGTCGCCAGCGCCCAGCCAACGGCAGTGCGCATGCGCCAGAAGGCGAAGAGAAAGGAGGGCCATGTGCCCAAGACTGCGACGTCTGCGGCTCCGACCTCACTGGTCTGGCCACCGATCTTCTCGGCCCGCCAGTCTTTGGCGACTTTGGTTACGACGACTAGTGCGGCGAGGATGACCTCCATGGCAAGCTCGCCTCAGGTTTGCACGCGTGGTGGTTCCGAGGCTCGTCGGCCTTGCACCAGACGCTGATCCCCAAGCGGTTGGTGCTCAAGCGCCACGGTCCACCGAGTTCGACGCCATCCACCAGCTTCTCACCTGCCTGACATCATTCGACCACGGCGTCGACATCATTGAGGTTTGTCGCGGAGAGGCGCGGGCAAGCAGGCAGGCTTTCCGCCGCCAGCAGGAACTGGCTGTGATTTCAACGACGAGAACCAGCAGCAAGCCGTGGAAATATATGTTCGACAACATCAGTCACTAGTGGCCATCATGGCTCCAACCTGCAGGCACTTTGGTCGTTGGGCCTCTTTGAATTACAAGCAGAGCTACCGCGCCTGGCTGCGCTCCTACGAGGACGCGGCCCCGCAAGGCCGATTCAACGGATACCTTGCGCAGCTGCAGCTTGGGCTAGGCGGCAGCCTGAACCGTCGTGGCTGCGCGGCGAGCCGCCTTGGCCGAAGGTCTGGTAGCGCCAAGCGCGGACATGGTCATCTTCGTCCAATGCCAGCTTGGGCTTCAAGATTGTCGCGGAGGCATCTTGATAGAGACCGCCGGGCTGGTCTCCAACGCTCTGGAGATCCTCGAGCAGGTCGCGAGCTTCTGATGCCCAGGCGAACGCACCCACGTCCACGTCGAGGGCCGCAGCAGCTTCGACGCCCAGATCTGGCCACGCAAGATAGCCGAGCGACTCGTCCAGCACGCAGTGGATTTACGTCGCCGTCTAGGTCACCCGCACCTCGCGAATTGTGTCCGCGAGCGCGACGTCCGATCAACAGCCTTCCCAGCAGCGGCCTCCTCTGGTGCCACTGAGGGCGAGATCCGGCGTTGAGTGGCAGTCGAGCGCGCGCGCGCTACACCTGCGAAGCGTGCAAGCGCAACGTACAGGCAGACTCGCCAATGCATCCCAGGGATCGGGCAACGTGGCGCTTTCCTCACAGAGCCCCGATCCACTTAGAGTGCCCCCGCTGCCAGGAGGAGAAGGAAAGCGATCGCCCCATGCACGCCCAGGAGTTCAGCAAGTGCATGTTCGCGGACCCCCACGCGCGGCCACGCCCGCGCGCCAGCCAGCCAGCACCCACGAGCACCAGCTCGACCTGGAGGACCACATCACTCTGCGATCAGCAGGCTCAACTCCCCAGCGGCGCAGACCTTGGAGCAGCAGACGAGGCTGCTCTGCCACCCGCACCCGCAGGAGGATCAGGAGCCAGCTCATCATCTAGCGCTGGGGCTCAGGGTGGCGCTTCGGGTAACTGTGTAACTGTGTCACTCGACCGAAGAGCAGCGGTTCGGGCGACTGCGCCACTCGACCAGGGATACGGGCCAGTCCAGTAACAGGAGCAGTGCCGCACCACGAGCTGCCGACGCAGCTGTAGGCTAGCCGACGCCCTCAGAATGGACTTGCTTCGATGCCACCACATCCCCACGAGCACTTCGCGGCGACTCGCATGAGACACGCATTAACTGCGCAAGCTGCACCTCTGGTGGCACGCCACTGGGGAGGAGATGGCACGAGCACTGCGGGCAGCCAACCTACGGCAAGACATCCTCGACCTCACCCCCACGGTGGCCAATGACTGTAGGGGGCGCCGTAAGTGGCTTCCACCAGCACCCAGACCATCCTTACACACCGCCAGCACGTCGAGTGCAACACTCTGCGTTGCAAGGATCGCACGATCACGCGCCTGATCTGCTGCGCCTCGCGGTAGCACAAGGACCAGGAGACCACGTCCAAGCGCGACTCGACGCTTGCTGCCATCGGTCGTTCATGGATCCAGCTGTTCGGCGCGATTGAGACGTTCATCGTGGACGGCGAGGGCGGAATGACCTCGCCATATTTCCCCATATTTCATGGAGGAGGTAAAGAGGCCAGGAGTACAAGTGAATATTCGGGCTCCTTGTCAATGCGCTCGCTTCGTCGAATGACGCGGTGCCAAAGTTCGATGCACACTTCGCGCCGCACACGAGCAGCTAGCGCGCCAAGGTGCCACTGCGAATTTTAATGTGATGCTGGTTGCGGGCAACAGCCTCACCCACGTGGGCGGCGCTACACCATGCAACGTCGTCTTCGGAAGGCAGCCGCCCATGCTGCCACCGCTCGAAGCGGTCGAAGAGGGCGGGGTACCCGTTGGCCGTCGAACCAGCGCCGGGCCTTCTGCTGGTTGAGAAGTGAAGCCCAGTCGGCTGCAGTGGCGCATCTGAGAGATCGCCCTGCAACGCCGCGTTCATCTCGCGCGTCGACGGCGCCCACTGGACCCGCGCCACTGAGTCCGGGGAAGGCCGCGACCAGGTGGAGATCCACAGGCCCCCGAGCACCGTGGACGTCTCGGGCTGGGCCGGCCCTGGCGCGGCCCTGTCTGTGGACCCAGCTCGAGGCGAGGTGGCCGGTGGAGTACCGCCGAGCCTATATGGCACGCAGACTGCAAGACGTCTGGCCCTTCACTGGCGCCGTCCTCGACGACGCGGGCACCAGCGCTGCGCGAGCGGGCCTGGCCACCCGGCGCAGCGCGGCGCTGAGGTGCTTCTGCGGCATGGGCGGCGGAGCCTTAGACGCTCGCTGGCTCGGCGAAGCGGGCGCCACAGCGCCCGCTGTGCTCGGGGGCGGCGCGTCGCCCGGACCGGGCGCGCGTCGCCGTGGTCGTCGAGGAGGCGTTCTTGCAAGGCGTGACCTGGGAAGAAATGCAGGAACAAGGTGAAGCACCCCGCGAAGCGAACTTCACCCTGCCACCCGACAGCGCCGCCGCGCTCAGACAGGGGCCCGGCTGCGAGAGCCACGACGAGCAGACTGAGTGTTTGCATTGCGTCATGCCAGGCACGGGCTGCAAGGATGTGCCCCGGGCCCTCTCCGCGAAGCTCGCCCAGGTCACGCGCTCACCAGAGTGCAAGACCAAACCTACAAGGTGCGGACCTGAGCTTAAGGCAAGCGCGAGACGCCAGCGGCCCAGGGCCTGTGCCCACGTTTTCCAGACGCGCCGACGATCTGAAGATCGTTGGGCACAAGGAGCACGTCGACCTGCGAATCGGCCATAGGGTGATTATGGCCAACAACTGAACGCGCCAGCACCGCAGTGCCGATGGTATTGCAGCGCTCGACCACGACGAGTACATCGACGCCCTGATCAGGCACGCCGAACTGGTCAAGAACGCCTGGCGGACGGGGCCGGCCGGAGGTCAGCTTCCAGACCTCGTTGTCTCCCTCCTGGTAGCAGCGGCTTACGCACTGTTTACCCAGAGCCATGACGGACGCCGCGTGCATCGTCGCCCTGCAGAGAGCCAAGAACAAGCCGCTCATCCGACGCGCGATGCAGCTCAACTCCGTCGCGCTGGTGCTGGCCACGCAGAAGATGAAGGCACGCACCGCATTTCCAGCTATGGCGTGCACCAGGCGATTCAGCGCGCACAGCGACGCGTCCTGGCGAGAGGGAGAAAGAGACAGGAGACGGCATGATATTTGCCGTATACAGGGCCGACGCACCGGCAAACAGGCGTGCCACTTGTTGGGCGCAGTGAGCCGATCGCACAAGCTGTTGTGCAGATCCTCGTTTGGCTCAGAGCTGCTCGCAGCTTGCGGCGCAGCCGACGGACTGCAGGCGCACCTCCTCGCGCTGCGCGAGACGGTGCACGGCCCCCCCCCCTGCCGAGGAGATCGGGAGGCTGAGGGGGGAGGGAGGTTACGCGATCCCTGCAGATATATTGGCGGCGGGTCCGTCTTCAGCACCCCGCGCATGGACCCGGTGCGGCCGCCCTCCGAGAACAGCATGGCAGGCAGCCCCTGGTGGTTAGCTGACCGCTGCGCACCAAACAGATTGAGGACCTCCTCTGGCGCGATACTCGGTGCATGCGGGCCGCCTCCATGACCGAGAACAGCATGGCAGCGTGATGGACGGCCAGAACAGTTCTCGACCATGAGACTGTCAAGTTCAGTGACGAGAAGCGAAAGAAGACCGCCCCGAACTCCCAGCACAGCTCTCTCTCTCTCTCTCTCTCTCTCTTCCGCACCCAACAGTGAAGGGGCGACTCGCGCGACTGCGTCACAAGGTCGACCGCCGTAACTCCGCTCACAGGTACACGGATCGGCCTACCAGAACACCCACGAGATCGCCTAGTTTGGGGGTTTTGACGAGCGAGAGGTACGAGAGAGTTGAGCACGCAAGTGCGAGTGCTGCTAGTTGAGCACCAGGGCGCAGTTGCTGGCGCTCCACCCATTGTCTCTCTCGCGCGCTCACTGCAGCCAATCTGCTACATAGGTGCGGTCAGTAGAGCACTCCTCGCGGCAGACCGGCAATTTTGTATCAAGGGCGCGGTTAGTAGAGCCCTCCACCTATCACGGGTGCAGTCAGCAGAGCACCCCAGCTGCAAGTCATATGATCTCACGCTGTGGTTTCTTGTGTGGCCTGCTCATGGGAGACCAATCAAGCAGCGACGGCCTGGCTTGAGCACCAGATTCGAACGGGACCAGTCCTGCCCATTTCACCCCGTCCCTGCCTGTCCTTGCGGCCGCCGCCTACAGGCTGCAGTGTTGCCGGGCCTGCTGCTACACGCGCTTCACATTCTGCTTTACATTCCGCTTTAAAAATGAATGAATTTCACACATTTCTCTTAAATCCGCTTCTCTAGTTCGTCGCCCTCGTCCCCGACCTCCTCCTCCTCCTCCTCCTCCTCCTCCTCCTCCTCCTCCTCCTCCTCCTCGTCCAGGACCATTGCAAGGAGGCGCTCGAGACCCTGCAGCCCGAGCAGCTGCAGGAAGTGCTCGTGCACCCGGCGATGCTGAAGGACCACGCGCCCGACGGCTACGCCGCCGCGCTCGCGAAGTTCACCAAGGCCTGAAAAGAAAGGCTTGCTGTGTGCTCGGCCGCCCTCTAGATCGAGGGTCGAGGATAGTGGTGCTTGGCTTTTCATGCGAAGAAAAACGGCATAAACGTAGATTGCCCGAACGCTGCGCGGAGTTCTTGGGTCAGCACTTGGGCTCCCATGGCGTCGCTTCCGGCGCCGCCCCTGGCGCGCCCCGCGCGCCAGGGAGGGGGTCCGGAGCCGACCCAAGAAGTTTGCGCGGCCCCCCGACACTGTACGCGTGTGCCAGTGTTGATTGTTCTATGTTTTGGTGCCGCCTTGCTACAAGAAATAGTGGCCTCCGTCGTGACCCCCATCCCGGAGAGACAGAGGACAAGGAGAACGAGGACGAGAAGGGGCCCCCAGCACCCCCCCGGGTGCTCCAGGGCCGATCCAAGAAACCTGCGCGGACCCCCAAACAGTTCAGGTATATGCAGTTGTTTGTTCCTGTGCTGTTGCGCGTGTTTGGGAGGGCGTTCCTTCGGTAGCAAATCGTAGGCGGCTGGTCTACCTTCTCAATTCCGTCTTCAGCGCCGAGGGGTCGATGAGACAGCGCCGATGTGGCATCGGCCAGCGTCGTGCAGCGCCGATTTGGCGTCGATAGGCGTCGATGGGCGTCGAGGTAGCGTCGGCCAGCATCGATTTGCAAGAGCCGACAAAACGGTATGGGCGGCTCCCACGCGTTGCCCTGGAGCGCTCCAGGAGGAGCCTGGCCCTCGATGGCTGCAGTGGGTCGGGTTTGCTTGGCAGGTTTTTCGCCACCGTTGCCATGTGCAGGTCGGGGGAGAGGGGAGGATGAGGAGGTCCTCCTCCTCCTCCTCCTCCTCCTCCTCTTCTTCTTCTTCTTCTCATCATCATGGCGGAGGATTGAAGCCACAACAGGATGTAGGCGAGAGAGAGCGGGACAGGGATGGAGAGACGGCGGCAGCGGCGGCCGTCGAGGCTATACAACCTGAACCCTCATAAAAGTTAACTCAGCCCTTTAAAGTCCGGCGTAGACAATTGTCAACTGATAGAGAGCTGGCTGTAGCGTGTGCACATATCACAGGTTACTGCTTTAAAGTGGCGACACTGAGAACAGAATTCAGAAAGAGCAAAGGTGTGGTAAAGAAGAGTCCTTCACCTGTGGGGCATGGTTACTGACAAAGTCGCGCAACACTAAATGAGTGCTGCACTGAACAGGTACTGCTTTTTTCTGTGAGCGTACACTAGCGATGCTTGGGTTAGCATGGCGAAACTTTCACTGTCCAGCCCTTCACCTTAGCCCTAAGAGCACACGTGGCACGCTGCATGCGCTGTAGTAGTTTGAGCGCACAGCATGCAGCACACGATCAAGAAGGGTTGGGGGCAGCAGGCAAGTTCGGTCCCCTCGCTCTCCTTTCATCGCGTGCAGGGTTGTGGATCATACAGTCCATACCATTTACTTGTATTTCTGTCGCATAGTAGTCCAGCGGTGCGTGGTAGCGTCGTAAGCTGTGTGGTATCCAGCCGTCGTCTTGTTCAAGTTGTAGTTCCCGCTGGAGTTGTAGCTCGTCGGTAGAGTCCCATTGGAGCCCTTCTGACCCCTGAAGGTCTAGTCTATCGGTGATGGTCCGACGAGTGTGATTTTTTGGGGTCCAGGGAGGTGGAGGGGCTTTGCGGATCCGTCGACGGGGTACGGGGACCGAGGAACCCACGAATACTCAAGGAAACCGAACCCATGCTTCGTGAAACATGGCTTGAGCTAACAACTCACAAAGCCCCCGTGGATATTGTTTGGCAGCTGCTGTGCGCCAGCTGCCAACCTCGTCTTCACCTTCTAGTGCGATATGTCCCCTGGGATGGGTGCAAAGGAAACCCCCTCTCCTGGCCTCGAGTGCCTCTCCTAGCCCAGGAGCGTGAACAGTCAACAAAGCAGTAGGTTTGCGAGAGGGGGCTCCGAAAGCACATTGGTGAATAACATGTTTGTAAACATGGGGTTGTGCGCACAGCCTTTTAACTTCTTCCAGGTGCCAGGAGCTGGGGGCTTCCGGGGGATCCCAAGGTTCAGCAGGATGTTCCATGATAAAAGGAACTCCCAGTCTCCAACAAATAGTGCCTAGCTCTATGCATGTCCTGAGAAGCTTGTTGCCCAGAGAGACTTGTTGCCTCTCTCTGCAGTTGATGTAGGGAACCCCCCAGGGCTGATCTCTCAGTCTTAGTGGCCTCGGAGGTCGTGTGGTTACCGAGCCGTCAGCACGTCGAGCAGGGGGTCTAAATCTTGCCACAGACCATGTCTCACATGGTGGACCGCAAACGATTGCCGCTATGTATCCTGCTTTGAGCAGACGAATCCACAGCCTGACCGATTCAACTTTGGTTAAGTCTCCATTGACGGGGTCATTAATGACGTCGATGCTAAGTAAAAAAGGCTTGGCAGGGAACCTAGAAACAAACAAATCAAAACAGTCTTGAATGTCCCCTTGTCTCCTGACCCCCGAAAACAGGTGCAGCACAAACATGTGTCTTCTAGTGGGGGGCCTAGTGATTTTGAAGACAGAGGGCTGGCTCACTATGCGCACTGCTGGTGGAAGGGGTATTTCATCAACTGGTTGCCCTATACCTCGCAATCCGATTGGAGCCATGATGACCTTATGCGGTGGCACTTGAGCGAGGTGATCCTGGTGCCCAGCCCTTCTGTTGCTGGCTGACTGCTCTTTGATGGCCGTTAAATTGATCCTTATTTCTTCAGGATCCGCTCGCCTCCCTGAGGCAATCCAGGTTCTGAGACACAACCTGGCCCGATTGAGGTGCTTATGAAGCCTCCCAGGGGTATGAAACTGCGTGCAGCAAACAAGGCAAACCGTGCCGACCACAAAGGTTTTGGGCGCAGTGGGAGGCGGATGAAACTTACCGACATGGGCCCTGTAGTCACGCGCAGCCTCAAACGACGCGGAGCAAGACTGACAAAAGTACACAGGGGCCTGAGGCTTGACAGTGGCCATGGGGGTGTCTCTAACATGATTTTCAATGCGCCTACGCTAGGCGTCAAGGTGGTAACAGTCGGACCAATGGGCAACAGCTTTCATGGCCGCGGTTTTGATAATACATGCAAAAGCCTTGGGGGAACTCCTAACTACAGCCAGCCAAGTGTGTAGGCTATTGTCCGCTGGCCGCTTGGAGGGGTCGAGAAACAGGGACAGCCACTGCAAATCTCTGACCAGCTGTGCCACCCATCCTTTTGGGGGGTTGGAAAGGTACTGCAAAGCAGCGCAAAGTAGTGGAGGAGCATGTTCTACCAGTCGTGTCAGAAATCGTAGCCTGTTGATGCGCACGATGACGTGGTATGGTAGTCGATCCGTGTGCTGCATGATGTCGTGGTAGGCGTCATGCTGCTCGGCGTTGTTGGCTCTCGGCTTGCCTAATGCTGCCCTGTAGATTCTCTCGTGCGCTACACGCAGCTTAGTGGTTAGCCCCTTTGTGAGGTCTAGCCATGTGCAACAATTGTAAAAAAGAATGCTGCTGGATAGAGCCTCTGCCCATAGAACCTTGGATTTCATAGGTAGCTGAGCCCTGGGCGCAATGGTTTTCCTGATGGGGGGGAGAGCCGCACCTGAGGATTGAGCCCTGGTAGTGATTTCGATGGCCATGCTGCCATTGGCAGATAGGTAGGACCCCAAAACACGATGATGTGCTACAATATCAGCTCTGAACCCCCAGCGTTCGAGTTCAATCTCTGTGTGTGGTATGCCTTCCTTGTTTAAACATGCAGCTTTGGACCCAGGACCACGAAATGCCAGCATCACCTTTGTTTTGGCGGGATTGGGCCGAAAACCAAACTCAAAACATGTCGTTACCACTGCCTCAAGCACACTGTTTGCAGCCTCCATGAGGTCGGCTGCACGCTTGGAAATGAAACTTTGTGTGAGATCATCAACGAATGAGACTCCCATGTCTTGGTGAAGCATGTCACTGGCACTCGCAAATGTGAGGTCTCCAGGTGGTGGTGGGCCAAGCTCGGATTCGATGCCTCCAGGAGTCCTCACTTTGTCTTCTATGGTCTGATGCACACGAGCAAAAACTACGTTGAAGACGTCTGTTGCTGGAACTGATCCTGGTCGGGATCCTAGCCTGGGTGCAATGAAATTCGAAGCTCCAGAGACCCTCCAGAAGTTGCCCCTTTGAGCATCCCGCAAGACAGCGAGCAGGTGAGCATTTTCCACATTCTGATCAAAAATGGGTCGACTGTTTAGTTGTGCTCTTACTCCTTCCAGGAGAACTGGGGGGATAGGCATGGTCTCTAGAGCCTCCTCAAGCTCATTGTCCGTTCCTGGTAGTTTCAAAGCTAGTTGCCGGATAGTAGTGTAAAAGGCCGAAACCAGATCCAATAGGACCATTCCCCAAGAGGCTTTTCTAATCTCGGTTGCCTGCCAGAGCATTCTGGCTGTGTGAACTGCCATGTCGCATCCTCTTCCTTCCAGCCCTCCCATCTGTATCTTGAGAGTGCTTGCATATAGAAAATCTAAAGCCAATCGACGGATGTGCTTGTGATGAAGAGAGCACAGGCCTGCGGCCACCAAGATGCTTCTCTTTGTCGCAGCTAAGGTGGGGTCTCCTGATCCTTTCCAGAAGTGCCCTAACCGCCCTCCTTTGAAGGAGATAGGCTCACGAGCAAGCACAGATGTTTTGACCAGCACTGGGGTGATCAGACGTGCAAGAGCCCGCGGAGCAGCTCTCCCAAAATCCCCTCTAAAGAAATCAGTGCCAGGAACACGCCCACATTTGAGTCGGCCAAGAAGCTGCTCGGTTTCGTATAAGGTGGGGACAACCAGCGGATCGCGCGGAGCGCTAGGTTCCAGTAGGGGGGGTGCGGTGTTGTATTCTCGGGTGAGGTGGTCCACATCGACAGAGCGCCCAGATTCCACCTTGGCAAAGTGCTCTTGAATGTGCTCTGAAACCTCCGAGTCTTCAATGAGAACTGTGCCGTCGGGTTTTTTGACCATCGGGAGCTGCGGTGGCCCTTGCTTGGGTCTGTCCCCTCGACCCCCACACTTAAGCAGTGTTTTGACACGCTGCCATTCTTGAGTGCTCTGCCGATGGTCGAGGGAAATTTTTAACTCATCAGCTCTAGCATTCAGGAAGTTGACCCTGTCATTCTCAACCAGATTGCACAGGACAGCATCTGAAGATATGCAAAACTGACGGAGGCAAGCGGCAAACTGGAAAGCCGTGGACCCCGCTCTGAGCCTCTCAGAGGCCCATCCATGTAGCTGTCGAAACAAACTGCCCCATTGGTTGACGTCGGCAGAGCCGCCTAAGATAGAAAACTTGCCAAAACGGATGCCATAGGCTAGAGCTGAGAGCATCCGTTGCGCTTCTGGTTCTTCACTTCCCTGAGTGCGAGCTAATGCTTTACTTAGCAATCCCTCGCCGTAGTCGTACGAGGTCCAGGGTGGGCTGATTGATGTAGGGTCGTCGCGCTCTGACGGACTTGATGTGGAAGGCTTGCTGGGCCGCCTCGTGGATGTCCCGCGCTACTCCTGCTGCATGTTCGTTAAGCTCAACTTCCCATGACCTGAGCGGAATCTCCTTAAGGAGGGATGTAAAGGTGTGCTGGTCCTCGGGGTTTCGAAGTCTGTTTTTGTCGAGCGGTTTGAACTTGCTTTTGGGGAAAGACGTTTTGTTGGTCCACTCAAAATTGGCCAACAGAGGGAAATGGTCAGGGCCTTTAAGGCCTGTCTGTAATTCGAAACAGACTTCGGTACTTTGACACGCGGCATGGAAAGCCTCAGATCCAATGATGTAATCTATGCGGTGTAGTTCACCCTCGTGGGTGCTAAAGGTATGATCACCAGGCTGGGCCATGAAGGTATTGATAACCCTGAGTTCAGCATCAGAACATATGCGATGCAACATTTCTCCAGGAAAATCTTGTTCCTGACAGAAGCCTTCTTGACCAACTGAGGGGGAGGTGATGGAACCTAGCCTTGCATTGGCATCGACCAGGAAAATGTCTGGTGGGTGTTTTTCAAAGCGTTTTTCTATGTCATCCCAGAATTCTCGGACTGCGTGCTTGCCACAACGAATGTGGGGAGCATGCGCAACGCAAACAGTGATAGCTAGGCCCGGTGCTCTGATCATGACTCGCATAAAGCGTGGGGTAGAGTCATACACACGAAAATGTCCCCTCTGAAAAAAGAGATTGTGACCGTTCTTGCGGCCATACGGAACATCAAGACTAGCCCAAAGTTCAACTCCCAGTCCCTCTTCTTCATTCTCAATCGAGCCCATGCCTGATGAGAGAACGTGAAAGCCTTTGCACGGCCTGATACCCTTCGGGTTCCGTGTTTCTTGAAGCCCAGCCAGTAGAACCCCCATGTCCTGGAGTTGGAGTCGAACTATCTCAGAGCGCATGCGACGCTTGCGCCCGAGGCATCCATACACGGCCCTCTGCGAGAGGGACTTGACATTGTATTGAGCCACCTTCATGGAATGGGTGATGTTGGTCTTCTTGACCATGGGGGCTGGGGAAGGGGGATCCTGGATGAAACCTGGTTTGGCCTTTGGGGCAACTGGGGTCCACTCAAAGCCTTGATTGAAGGAAGGGTAGGCATTCTTCTCATCCTCTGAGGCATGCTTTAGCCATTCCCAGGCTCGTGCCCTAGAGTATAATGTGACGTCAGCCAGCTCGTTGGGGATGAGTGAAGGGGTCAAGAGCTCCTTGGACGTCCACACAGCAAGCCGATCCGCTAGAGAGTTCCAAGGATGGCCATCATGGCCCTTGACATGGGCGATAGTGAGCGCCCTTCCCTTGCTGGCGATGTCCCACAATACTCTTGCTAGCAGAGGAAGCGGACTGCAGTCGGTAGGTCGTTGCCCACCAAGTAGTTGTACCACATTTAGTGAATCTGTGTGGATAGATGCTTCTCTCACCGTCATGTCGGCAATGATGCATATGAGAGCCCATACCACACCGACGAACTCTGCGTCCGTGCTGGTCGTATGTAGCTCTGGTAGTGCTGTCCTGCAGGTTTCGGCAACCATACCCGTGATATACCCTTGATATGATATGTCTGCTGCGTCTTCACCTAGGACCACTAGCCCCCAAGCTGCAGTCGACAGCTCCTGATTTGTTACTGAGCCGTCTGTGTAGTAGTGCTTGGCAAGCCATGTTGATTGCTTGTGAGGACATAGCTGTAGCGCTACCTTGACATTGTCTGGTACATGATGTTGAGGTAGTTCTGTTCTCCATGCTAGGTTGCCGTGCATGATAATGATGTTAAGCATGTCAGGTAAAATTTCCATTGGACATGTGCATATTTGCATGTCTTCTGTGTCATTGTGAGGAGAACCGAACTGATCAGCAGGGAGGGGAGTAGGATTGTGACTGAGAGCTGATCCTACGCTGATACTGTGCTGGAGTGCAGGGAAGGGATAGGGAAGCTTACAAAAGTGGCTAGGGGGGAAGAGTGCTATTCGCATGCCCGTGCTCACGCAGACCATGTGTAGCGGTATACAAACACATCGAGCCAATGCGTGCCGATCTGCATGTACGTGCTGTAAACGAGCATGCGATATGTGCGGAAACTGAACTGATGCCTGAAGCCCTAGAAGTGACTGCTGTATTCTGAACTCTGGCGTGTGAATTATTCGCGCACAGGTGAAAATTGGAGGCTCTGAGCCTCCAGTGGTGAGGCTGCCAACTCCATGCATCACGAACTCTGCCATTTGATGAATGCCAAAATCAGGAAAACCTCGATCCATACAGTATTTCGGGTCAGAGTTCTGAGCTGGGTTCTCAAGCCGAGCACTTGCTAGCCTCGAGCGTCGTGCGTATCTCGGGCAAGCTAGAGCAAAACTGGCTGAGCTTTGAGTTCTCCAAGCGATCTCACATCTCCCGACCTCCCAAACCCTATCCCAAGTTCGGAGGAGTCTCGGATCTGCTTCAGAGTCGACCAGCTCGGCGCGGGCCTTCTCGCATATGGAGGGAGGCTCACTGGGATTCATGAAAACGTGCCCTGGGTTCGCTTCACAGCACTGCCAGATGCAACAGAAATGCTTAATTGCTGGTATTACGAAGGTGATCCCTTCACCTGTCGAGTAGCTTGCATTGCCGTCGCTGTTAAATTTAAGAAAGAGGCTGGAGGCAGGGAAATCACTCTTAGAAGAGGGTGAAGGAAGCAAGGATGTGGCACATACACTCGCAAGCAAACGCATTGCACAAGATGACCCAAGGCAAGTGCAAGCCTGCTCTAACAGTAGGGCTAAACTGCAATATCTTTGATTAGGTTGGCTGGAGACGCTGCGTAGATTACCCGACACTGCGTGCTCTACAGCACTTGATCCTGATCCTAGGCGATTTTTTGCTGACTCTCTTGGTCTGGACATGGGGCCAAAATTGTATCCTGGAGTGTGATTATGGGGTGCCTGGAGACCCGATGAGTCAGCATCAAAAAACAAAATTGAGTTCGAGCCCCATCTGATGGGCCTGTGAGTGCTTGCCTGCGGCTTCACTCCTACTGGTCGTAGATCCTGCTCTCCTTCTTGGGCGGGCTCGACGTCTCTGGATCGCTCGGGCGCTCCCCTGAGCGCTGCCTGATCCTGTTCTCCTGCGACTGCTGGGTGGAGCCGCTCAGGTCGATGATTGAGACTGCGCCGAATCCTCGATGAGATGGTGAAGTGACTGTATCTGGCCCTTTCAAGTACGGATCCTCTTGCGTCTCGACTGGCTGCGTCGGTGAGATTCCTTCTTCTGGGACTGGCACTTCTTCTGGATGATGTGCGGTTGCCATAGCTGACCATGGCGTCTTCTGAGCTGGCGGCACTGAGGACGGAGTGGGCGCTGGGATAGCATCTCCGAGATGGTCTGCACCGAAGGATATTGGCGGGGATTTGGGCACTCTTCCATGTGACGGCGGTGTAGCAGCTATCGGAGTGGCTGTGCCTGTGACCTCCTCTTTCTTCGGCTCTGGCGGGGCTGGCGGGAATGTTGCCGAAGAATCCCCCCCTACTCGAAAAACTGTCGATGATGAGTTGTGTTGGTTCGGCTGCTGCTGCATCATAATGTAACTCATGCGCGTGAGAGTGTCATCCACGACTGCTTGCTTATTGATCATTCCCTGCACAACTGACATAAGCTGATTCATTTGTTGACTGAGAGTGTCCTGGTTGGTGCTTGATGGCGGCGGCGGCGCTGTAGAACCATTCGTCCAGCCATGTGCTGGATCCCACACTGCAGGAGCTGAAGGCGATCCTGTCCACCACTGTGGTGGTGGCGGTGGTGCAGATCCTTTGCCTGCTCCCTTATTGCTGTCGTATGCAGGCGCAGCCATGTGTACATCAGTAGTACTATGATCTGGCCGAGCACCAATAGGTCCATGGTGAATGTCACCGTGGGTGTGAGCTTCTTCGTCATCACTGGTATCCATTTCATTCAACTCTGCGATTACTTGCTTTATTTTCTCAAGCTCCTCTTCTACTTCGACTTCTTCCGCACTGAGGTTCTTGATTCGCTCTCTGATATTTTTGAGCTTGTCGGTCTGAATGGTCTTCATGTTAGTCATATAGAGCAGCTGCTTGCCGACCTTGAAACACTGAGAGTCCATTAACTTACATATGGAGAGCTCGAAGAGGGTGCCGTCACAATTCCTGTTGGCTCCCTTGGCAGCAATACATATTTTCGCCAACGATTCCATCTTCTTTCGTAACGTGATCCTGAACTCTCTTCGTTCCTTGGGCTGCTGTGGAGGCATTTGGTACCATGACACATCATGCGTATCTGCTCGAGATGCTGGAACAATTCGCGATATGAACTTCTGGATCTCTTGGTCGTTGATGTCGTGATCTGCTGTAACACGAGGGCGACTGGGTGGCCGAGCTTTGGGGTATGTCCACTGCCCTGCAACCTGTCGGTAATTGTTGTCGTAATGCATACCACATCTGCAGGTCCAGTGGTGTCCTTTGACTTGCCTATGACATGATGTGCAGCTCCATGTTTGACCTGGTTTTGGTCCTTGGGACCTTCCACCCGGCATGTTGGGCTGCTGATAAGAATGATGATCTTGAAGAATATTCTTTGCTTTGACAATAGCCAACAACAATCGAGCTCGTCCTCTAACTGCTCGTCGTCGTTTGTGCCAGGAGGGCTCCTTTTCTCCTGTGGAAGGCGCCGTGTCGCGCGCGTCTCCAGTCAGCAGCAAACTGTGCCGCCCAGGAGCGCGACGCCTAAGCCTCGGTCGCTGCCAAAATGGCTTGCGCCCAAATGGCTTCTCCTCCTCCTCCTCCTCCTCCTCCTCCTCCTCCTCCTCCCCTCCCTCTCCTACATATGGTAGTGGTGGTGGAAAGCGGAGGAGGAGGAGGAGGAGGAGGAGGAGGAGGAGGAGGAGGAGGAGGAGGAGGAGGAGGAGGAGGATGGGGACCTTCGGCGCCGTTCCTCGGACACGCCTCGTCCTGGCATGCGGCAGCGCAAGAGGTCCCGACCAGACGGGTGTGCGCCCTTCGTCTCTGCTTCCCTGCCTGCCCGCGGGCCCCAAGAATATACACCACCACCACGTCGATTCCTCCTCCCTCCTATTCCTCTTCCTCTCTCCTCCTTCCTCCTCCTCCTCCTCTTTCCTCCTCTTCTCCTCCCTCCTCTTTCCCCTTTCCTCTTTCCTCCTCTTCCTCTTTCCTCCTCCTCCTCTTTTCCTCCCATCTCTTCCTTTCCTCTTCCTCTTTCCTCTTTCCTCCTCTTCCTCCTCTTCCTCCTCCCTCCTCTTCCTCCTCCTCTGCCCTCCTCCTCCTCCTCCCCTCTTTCCCGGCAGAGGGGAGGGGTCAGGGGCTGTGGTGGTGGTGTGTATGGCTGGGCCCCGTGCTGTACTCTCCTGGCCTGCCCGTGCCCGACACACCGGACGCGGTCTGCAGCCGGGCCCCACAGTTCTTTAGTTCTTTAGTCGCCTTTTGCACCTCGGTTGCACCTGGGTTGCCGTGGCTAATCCCTCTTGCCAGCGCACAGCTGGAGTTCCGCGCGTCCAGCGCCACCGTATGAACACCTCTAGGGCCTGAAAAGATCACCCGCCGCTCGTCTGCTCCCTTTCGGAGGCCCACGCAAGTCATACAGCACCGGGGCCAATGCCAGCGGCCGTCTCCACTGAGGGAAGATTCAGTCCGTTTTCGGCGTTGGCGGTAGCAGCTTGGCATGAAGCCAGCGGGTCCTGCAGGCAACGGGCCTTGACGTGCTTCGCCATCTTCGGGCGCCCTGAGCCCCCCCCAGGCCCTGGGACCGTCCAATGACGCGTCAGGATGACCAGTTGGTCCTGGGGAAACAGATCCAACGTATTGGAAAAATCAAGACGGAGGTTTTTCGCAGTTTGCGGCCTCCAGGGGCCCTCGCCGGGCCTCGGGACAGTCAACAAAAACGACTCAGGATGAAAATCCGGTCCTGGGGAAGGGGTCGAGACTTCCGGGTGTACCCCGCATGGAAAAAATCGCGACGTCGGATCTCTGGGAGTGCCCCCGGCTCCAGGACCCGCTCCCCTCGGGAGCCGCTCCCCCCAGACCAGGCTAAAAGAGGCCAATCGGGAGGCCTGCGTCGGATCACCAGCGCCGGGATCCGGGCCCCACTTCCCCAGTTCGGGGGCAACGATAGGGGGGGACAGGCACAGGGGGGGATGCATCGCCCCCCAATCGCCCATGGATCGCCGACAGGGGCCCGATAGCCCCAACCTGCCGAGGAAGGTGCGGATTCGCTATCGGGGGCCTATCGCCGATCTTTCGGCGATGTATCGCCGATTCTGGGTCGATGCATCCCCCCCTGTGCCAGTCCCCCCCCCCCTTCTCGTTGCCCCCCACCAGTGGAGGCCACCCCTGACGCTGTTAATCGGGCGAAAAGAACTATA
>CAUYUJ010005441.1:27500-32500 GCA_963575745.1 Prorocentrum cordatum | reverse complement strand
GATGGCGTTGACGATGATGGATGATTATGAGGGCGATGACGGCGATGCTGGTGGTGATGATGCTGCTAAATTGCGATGGTGATGGTTCTGCTGCTGCTTCTGCTGCTGCTGCTGCTGCTGCTGGCGCGAGCGGAGGCCCAAGGGCTGGGCAGCGCGCGCGCGCCCGGCGCAGCGCGGCGATGGGGGGAGCGGATTCCCCCCGCGGCCGGGGCCGCAGCAAACCCACGACAGGGAGGCCTCCCCCACGGCTGCTCCGCCTTCCAGGGGCCCTCCGCCCCGCGGCCGGGACCCCCTCGCGGCGGGGACAAGAAGAGTCACGGGACCCCCTCGCGGCACATAAGGCCGAGGTCGGTTCGGGGAGGGACCCCCTCGCGGCGGGGACAAGAACCGCGGCGCTCCGCCTCTGGGGTCCCCTCCCGCGCCACCGCGCCGCCCCACGACGTGCCCCCCCCCCGTGGTGAGCGGGCCAAGCCCCTCGCGAGGCGGGCGCGGAGTCACGGCGGGAGGCCTCCCCCGCGGTGCTCCGCCTCCGAGGGGGGCCCTCCCGCGCCACCGCGCCGCCCCACGACGTGCCGCAGGTCGGGCGCTGCAGGCGGATTCTGGGCGAAAAGCTCAAGACACCCCCCCAAAAACTGCTCCCAGAATGGACCAAAGATCGTACAAAAAAATCGTGCCCAGGCTGTTTTTGGACCACTGGTGAACTTTCCTCCCGTGGAGGGACAGGCCCGCCTCACGGCGGGGAGGAGGAGGAGCAGGAGGAGGAGGAAAGGGGAAGGAGGAGGAGGAGGAGGAGGAGGAGGAGGAGGAGGAGGAGGAGGAGGAGGAGGAGGAGGAGGAGGAGATGGAGGAGGACGAGGAGGAAAGGGGAAAGGAGGAGAAGGAGGAGGAGGAGGAGGAGGAGAAGGAGGAGGAAAAGGAGGAGGGGGAGGCCCCCCCGTGGTGAGGGGGCCAGGCCACGGCGCGCGCAGGCCGCGGCCCGTCGCGCCGCGGGCAGCGGTCGGCAGGCCGTGCACCAGGGGCCACGCCTGCGGGGGGGCCCCTCCGGCGTGGGGCCCCGCAGCGTCGGGGCGCCGGGCTTGAGCCGGGCCTGTCCCTCCACAGGGGGGGGAGCTTCGAAAGTAGTCTAAAAGTAGTCGGGGGACGACTTTTTTCCATGATTTTCTGGCTATTCGTTGGGTGCTCTTCGAGGAGCATGTTCTGTTTGTCTTCCAGAACCCCCCTGTAGGAGGACAGGCCCGGCCTAGCGCCAGGCGGCGGCCGCCGGCCGCGCCTTGCGCTGCCTGCTGCTGCTGCTGCTGCTGCTGCTGCTGCTGGTCCTCCTCCTGCTCCCTCCTCCTCCTCCTCCTCCTCCTCCTCCTCCTCCTCCTGCTCCTCCTCCCTCCTCCTCCTCCTCCTCCTCCTCCTCCTCCTCCTCCTCCTCCTCCTCCTCTTCCTGCTGCTGCTGCTGCTGCTGCTGCTGCTGCTGCTGCTGGTGCTGCTGCTGCTGCTGCTGCTGCTTCTGCTGCTGCTGCTGCTGCTGCTGCTGCTGCTGCTGTTGATCTCCTCTTGCTCTCTTCCCCCCTGCTCACAAACTGAACATATACATTACCAGTGGCGGGTTGCTTTTCAATGCCACGACTTTTTAAGGGGTCAGGGGCGACGCTGGGGTGGTGTGGTGTATACCTTTCCCCCGTCTTCCGAGGGAAACAGCGACAAATGTATACACCAGGATCTCGTCAACACCAGGATCCGCATTCCTGTGCGAGTTTCAGCGCAGGGTCGGGAAAAGCGTCGGTGTATAGAGTTCGTTTCCCGTTTCCCCCCTGCTGCTTTCCCTCCCCCCTTCCTTGGCCACGGGGCGACCTCTCGCGCAGGTCAGCAAAAGCGGTCGGCTGCGCCCCCTGCCCTCCTCTTCGGGGTTGCCGTGGGTGCCCCTCGGGCTCAGCGGCAGGGGAGATGGCAGGCGCAGGTCGGGTATACAGTCGGACCGAGGTTATGAGGTCGAGGTCGGTTCGGGGAGGGTGCCCTGAGGTTTTTCGTGCTGGTTGGACGTTCCTGCGCACCCTGGGGAGGGTGCCCTTGGGTGCTCTGTGTGCTTGGGCCGGCGGCGGGTCTCGTGTTCTGGAGGGGTGCTCTTCTGTCCTGGGTGTAGACTGTGCCCAGGCCCCCTCGTCGTGGAAAAAAACAAAAACTATACAACAAAACTGTTCCCACGCGGCGCGGCAGAGGCGATCCACTCCCGCGCTCTAGTATAGCAGGTGGGGCGGAGCGTACACATGGTTCATCTCTAATTCTTCGAAAGGTTTTTTATTTTTTTGTGGGGGGCAGGATCCTTTCATGTCTGATTGTTCTGTCGTGGGCCTCTTCCTGGCCACTAGGCGCCAGGTACAATTCGAAACGAGCACAATTAGAAATGAGCACGATGAGAAACGAACGACGTGTACTCATCGTGTGGCTGCACGAGGAAGGCAGGGCAGAGAGGGCGGCCGTCGAGCAGGAGGAGGGGGGGGGAAGGGCACTCACGGCACGCAGGTCTTCGGCACGAGTGGCCGGTTCCAGCTCCTCCTGCTCCTGCTCCTCCTGCTCCTGCCCTTCCCTCCCCTCCCCTCCTCCTCCTCCTCCTCCTCCTCCTCCTCCTCCTCCTCCTCCTCCTCCTCCTCCTCCTCCTCCTCCTCCTCCTCCCGGCTGCCGTGCACAAAAACACGACGGGAGGCTTTTCGCCATTGTCCCTCGGGGGGCCCTCACCGGGCCTCGGGGCCGTCAAACAACGATGCAGGACGAAAAGCGGGTCCCGGAGAGTGGGTCGAGGCCTTTGGGAGTCGACGCCATGACAAATTCATGACGTCCGGGGTCTGGGTCGATGGGGCATGCGGTAGGCTCGTGCCGTGTCGACCGGCGGCGACCCCGCCGCTGGTTTTCGACGCAGAGCGCAGACGGCGACCCAGGATCGGTCGATGTTGAACGATCTGACGTTTCGGAAACGGCCGATCGTGCGAGACTGAAGTCAGGAGGGGAAAAATCACACAGACACAACCAACCGTCGACTCCCCAGAAAGTACGGGAAGATATGGGCAGTGGGGGGGGGAGGCAAAAACCCAGAAGATATGGGAAAATATGGGGAATCCTGCTATTTGTGTTTACTCCAGATTTCGTAATAAAAGGGAGGGGGTCTGGACCCTCCAAGACGAGCCATTTCAGACCTCCCCCGTGGGAGAACCTCCCAAAACATCGTCCCCAGACCCCCCAGGCCCTCCAAGATAGCCTGGAAGAGACCCCCCCCGAAATGAGACCCCCCTCCCTTTATTACGAAATCTGGAGTATGTATTTGTGTGTCCCAGGGCCCCTTCAGTGAAACGATCTGACGTCTCGGAGGCGGCCGAGCGTGCGAGATGGAGCGACCCCCCCACGGTGGCAGGGCCCCGCGCCGCAGGCGGCGCGGCGCGAACTCCTCCGCACGGAGAATTGCCTGGCGTCGCTCGGACGCGTGCAGAGGAGGAGGAGGAGGAGGAGGAGGAGGAGGAGGAGGAGGAGGAGGAGGAGGAGGAGGAGGAGGGAGGAGGAGGAGGAGGAGGAGCATACCGGAGGACTCAGCGAAGAAAAAAAAAAAGCGCGCACGAGATCGAAACGAAGACACGAGGAGTGGACGCCCGAGCGACGGCAAGGAAGGGGCACAGAGGCCGACAGCATGCTCTGTTCCTCATGAGCAGGACTCGCTGTCGGTGTCGCCGCGGACGTTGTCTATCTGAGACAGAAAGACGGCTGCCTCCCCGACAGCGGCCGCTGTTGGTCATCGTGTCCAGTCTTGCCGTACCCTTATCGGGCGTCCAAGCCGATGGGGCATGCAATGACATCCTCGCGTCGCGGGAAATCGCGACGGAAGGTCTTTGGGATTTTGTTCGGCATCCAGGGGCTTCTTCCGGGCCGCAGGACCGCCACAAGATGGCCCAGGCTGCAAAACCAGTCCATGGTCGCAGGCCCAGAGGTTGACACCAACACCAAGATCGGCGGTGTGCCTCCACCGAGGGATGAAGGTCCCGATCTCGGTGATGGTGGTAACATTCTGGCTTCCAAGGTGACCGAAATATTACCACCAACACCGGAATCCAGGATCATCTTCCCCCTGTGGAGGCAACCCCCTGTTTTGGTGTTGGTGCCCATTTCCAGGCCTCCAACATGGGGAGGGGTCCAGACTTTGCCTCGGGGGTCACGTCGGGGTGGCAGAAACGGCCTCGTCCAGGCTCTGCCCGACTGCTTGGGCAGGCGGGCCGCTTGGGGAACGGGTGGCGCTGTTCCGCGCTCGAGGCCTGGCGGGTGTGCTCGGGATCGGAGATAGCTGCGTCGATCTAAGCCGCGGCTCGTCAATCGCAGGGGCGTGCGCGTGCACGAAGCTCTCGGCCGCGAGCGGGCAGTCCGTTCACACGAGCGTCCTTGCAGAAGCGTGCTTGCGTCCTGCCTCCTACCCCCCCCTCCGTGAAGCAGTCCTCCTGCTGCTCCTCCTCCTCCTCCTCCTCTTCCATCCCTCCTCCTCATCTTCCATCCCTCTTCCTTTTATTTCATATATATATGTATGTATATGTAGCCCCGCCCCGTCGCACCCCGAGACGGGTCGGTAGGGCGGGCCAGGCGTTTCGCCTGAGATTTCCTCACACTTCATGATCTCGACTATTAAATCTTGCAGCAGGTTCGCCCATGGAGGGTGGGTTGTTTTCGACATGTGGCTCTCGCAATAGTGCCGCGCACATTCGCTTTCAAATATTGCAAGAGCTTCACGGATGTAGGGCGGGTGTTTTGAAACAGCGTGGCTCTCGCAGTAGCGCCGCGCACACTCGTTTTAAAAGTGTGCAATAGTTTCGCGGGATGGAGGGCCGGTGTTTTTTTACTGTTGTTCTCGCCTCAGCGCCGCGCACATTAGTTTGAAAAGTGCGCTAAGGCTTCACGGATGGAGGGCGGTGCGTTTTCAAGATTTGGTTCTCGCCTTAGCGCTTCGTGAAATTGCTTTAACCGCTGGCCAAAGCTTCACG
>CAUYUJ010005441.1:0-20000 GCA_963575745.1 Prorocentrum cordatum | reverse complement strand
TCTCCTCCTCCCCCTCCTCTTCCTCCTCCTCATCCTCCTCCTCCTCCTCGTCCCTGGGGGAAGGGCTGGAGCTCAGTGGGCTTCGTGACCTGGCCCCCCAGAGGTCAGGACACTTTCCCTCGCGACCAGCTCGACAGCCTTCGCAGTTTTTGTTGACGGCCCCCGGCCGAGGCAAGGGCTTCGGGGCCCAAGAATTTCAAGCGTGTCCGTCGTGTTTTTTCTCGCGACGCGAGGGTGCCAGCTTTCGAGCAGTGACTCAAACCTCAGGCGGCTGTCTGGGACGGTCCTGGCATACCAGGAACGTACCTGGCGAGGCAAAGTGGCCAGACAGCATCCTGGGAGAAATGTCTTCCCAGAAGAGAGCGTGGAGGAGGAGGAGGAGGAGGAGGAGGAGGAGGAGGAGGAGGAGGAGGAGGAGGAGCGGGGAGGAGGAGGAGGGGAGGAGGAGGAACGGGGAGGGGAAGGAGGGGGGAGGAAGAGGAAGAGGAGGAGAGCAGGAGAGGGAGGGTGGATGATGGAGAAGGAGAAGGGGAAGAAGATGCAGAAGCAGAAGGGGCAGCAGAGAAGGAGCAGGGGCAGGGGGGGAGGGCGGCGCAGGCGGGGAGGGACAGGGAGGACGAGGAGGCGGAGGCGGAGGAGGAGGACGAGGAGGGCCAAGACTGGGGAAAAGGAAGCGTGACGAGGATGAGGAGAATGGAGAAGAGGAGGGGCAGCAGCAGCAAGGACGAGGTCAGGCCTCGCCCCACCACCTCCCCCCAACCCTTCCTCCCCCCACTTGTGGAGAATATGCAACTCCGCCCCTCCGTCCCTCCCCCCCTCTCCTCGCCATCCCTCCCCTCCCTTAGTCTTCTCCTCCTCCTCCTCCTCCTCCTCCTCCTCCTCCTCCTCCTCCTCTATTGCCCTCCCTCCAGGCCTCCACCTCTCCTCGCCCTCCTGTTCCCATCCATGATTCATTACCTCCTCCCTCCCTCGCCCCTCCACGCCCTCCGTCCCATCCGTCCCCTCCGCCTCCCCTCCTCGCTCCCCCCCCTCGCCTTCCATCCCCCTCTCACCTTCTATGCCCCATCCCCCCCGCCCTTCCTCCCCCTCGCCCTCCATCCCCCTCTCCCTTCTCCTCGCCCCCCTCCCTCCCCCCCCCCTTCCTCGACCCGATCGACTGACTGCTGGCTGCAATCTGATTGCGGGCGCGCCTTGGTCGCCGCGATGGTCCACGTGGTCATCGACGAGACGGCGCCCTGGGACCGCGGCCAATGACCCGCCCACCACGCTGGTCCCAGCTGGGCCAATCCCCTGTTCATTCTCGCTGTCAGCCTTCTCTTGCTGCTGATCCTCGTGTTGCTCCTCCTCCGCGCCGATCCTCCTCCTCCTCCTCCTCCTCCTCCTCCTCCTCCTCCTCCTCCTCCTCCTCCTCCTCCTCCTCCTCGTGCGGGACTGACACGCAGCCCGAGCCTGTCTCAAGGACTTTGTCCGACCACTTCCAGGCCACGCGTTATTTTGTCAGCAGACGCGCATCATCCCCGTCATGCCCGAGCGGGGCAGGTCAGATGGAAGACGGAGCCGCAAACCGCGCGGCATGTCGTATGAGAGTGCTGGGAGGCAGCGTCGCGACCGCCGTGGAGGACAGCGTCGCCAGTCGTCTTTATCGCCTTACCCGTCCGACAGCAGCAGGTCTGACTCTCGCGCACGTTCGGGGCGCAGTGCCCATTCCGATGGTAAGAACCCGTCATTGTTGAAGTCCTTCTTTCGCAAGATCGACACCCAAGCCTCCCACATCGCCAGCATCGGGCGGGCGATTGCCGACACCGCGCGCGCAGTCTTCATGGACGTCGAGCGCCAGCAGGAACATATCAACAACCTGAACGTGAAGCTAGCGCACTCAGCCCAGGCGCAGGCCGCGGGGGTCGCCCAGATCTTCGGGTCTTTGATCAAAACTTCGCTCGATCCCAGGTTCCAGTCTGTCTAGACCAGGCTAGCCCAGCTCGGCGTGGCCCAGTAGCAGATGTTGCCCCGTGCTGCGAGTGCTCCGATATCGTCAGGTCCCGCTACGAGCAGGGCCAGTGAAGGCGAGCAGCATTAAGATCGTGAGAAAATTTGGGTTGGTGAATTTCCTCGGCCGCTTCTCAAACGTGTACTCGACGCCTCTGGCAGCAGTATCAAGAGCCAGCTCCTTCAACACAGTCAGAATGAGTGACCATCCAAATTTGTTTTCATGTTACGAGCTTCTCTCATGGTTTCAGCTCAGATGCTGAGGCCAAGTGGTTTCTCGACTCGGCGAAGGCGACAGTCTTTCTGTGGCACGAACGCGGGAACCAGCAGCATATAAACTTGCGCGCCAGGTTCGACGCCCCTACCGCTGTGAGTGCCAAACGTCGCGTTCTTTGGCAATTGTGGCAGATGTGCAAAGGCCACTGGCGCCTGTGCGATATCGACGCCCAGCGCTGGCAGCGTGAGTGCAACAGGTTTCGTTGAATCTTGCTCCTGATTGTGGACGACGAGATCGGCAACCTCCTCTTCTGCAAGACCCACGACCGCGACCCGTGGACGATGGAGCCCGAGAACGACACCTTCTTGCGCTGCGGTACCTCCAACGAGCGCGCCGACGCCGTGGGCGCTGCTGCGCCCGCCAGGGCGCAATGCGAAAGTCAGACGCCGCCCGCAGCTGTCTCAGCCAGCACGTCTGCGCGAAGCCGAGGGCCTTGGGGCCCTCCTTCGCGCGCGTCGGCAGGCCAGCGGTTTGGCGGCCGGCTCCACCGCGCGCCTGCCCTCGTGCCGCGAGCGCTTCGGCGCCAGCAGTTCTGACTCAGAGAGCTCCGCTTCCTCCGGCGCGCCGCCCCTCCTCCTCGCCTGGGAGTTCGGCTGGCTCCGGCAACCCGGGGGCGGGTTGTGAGATGCTGCCGCTTGGGTTCTCGACCGGATTCTCCATCGCCCCCTGGGGCGCGCGCTCGCACTTCGGGGCCCCCCAGTCTGGCCCGCTTGCCTTCCGGGCCAAGCGTCGCGTCCTACGTCGCATTGTCGCTAACCGCGGCATCGCATGCATCCAGGAATCCAGGGGCCCCCTTTCCGAGACTCGAAATGGACTTGCGAGGGAGTTCTGGCGCTCGAAAACCATGGCGCGTTCTTTCCCATATTGCAGCCCCCCGACGATGGATGCGCTTTTTTCGCGAGTCCGCAAGCGCGGCGGCACTTTCAAGAAGTGGGCCACGCCGTCGTCGCGCGCGCGGCGCGCTCGTGCCCGAAGGCACCCGCGTTGGCCCTGGCCCGAGCGCCGCCCGGCAGAAGCAATTTCTGGGGCAGGATTAGTGGATTTGGGGGAACAAAAAGTGGCACCAACATAACAGCTCGGAGGTCCGCGCGGATGTCTCGGATCGGCGCCGGGGCCCCCCGGCGGCGCCTCCGGCGCCGCCCCTGGGCGCTCCGCGCGCCAGGGAGGGGGGTCCAGCGCGGATCCGAGAAATCCGCGCGGACCTCCGAGCTGTTATGTTGATGCCACTTTTGGATTGTTTTCTTTTTATCATTTTTGGGGTAGTTTTTATTTTTTCGTCGAAGATCCCCCTGCATAGGGGGACAGGCCCGACTTGGGATTGGTGGATTGGCCCCGCCGGCTGCTGAACAGCTGCGCCGACTGCGGTCGGCGATTGAAGCGGGAGGGGGAAGACAAAAACCCAGAAAATATATGAAAATATGGGGGATATTTTTATTTGTGTGTATTTATTTGTGTGTCCCAGGGCCCTTTCAGAGTTGCGCGCGGCGAGCGGGTCATGTCGACGGGCCGCCCGGATCGGACACGCGCCAATTACGCGCGGCGCTGGGCTCCCAGATCGCGCTCCGAACGGCCTCCTCCCGGGGGCGCTCTCGGCCGGGAGCTGCCGTCTGGTCGCGGTCGTGTCTGTCTGTTTCTGCGCCCGCTCGGTCTACGAAGCTCTCCAGGGATCCCTCGATGGCTCGCCGAGCACGCGGTGCCCCCTGATGTCTCGCCGATGCTAGCTGGCGAACATGGCCCATTCACGATGGCCCCTGGGAAGCCCTCGCAGAGCTCAAAGACTTTCTGCATGCCGCGTTCCAGACAATGGAATCTCGATTGACAGCCCGCGGCGCCTCCTCCCTGCCGGAGTACACGTCCTGGAGTTTTGCTGCGATGCGAGCGCTCGCAGCAGGCTGGTCTGAGATTGCCAAGAGAGCTCGCGTGGCCTATCCCGTACTCGACGGTTGCATGTGCTCTCAGAACTGCGCGTGGACGAACGTTCCCGCTTTCCACGCTCGTCTCGCTGACCTCGGCCGCCTGTCCTTACGCGCTCGCGCCCTGGCAGTCGAGGCTAATGATGGGCCCGAGTTCCGCGGGAAGCCGCAGCTGCGCCGTCTCGCTCAGCGCGCCGTTGCTAGGGGGGCGGCTTGGGGGGGGATGTCATTGCCTGCTGTGGCCGACCCCGCAGGGCAACGCATTGCTGACCCTGATCTAGCACGTCATGCTGTAGCCGAGCGCTGGGGGCAGGCGCACGGGGGGGAGGGGCCCGTCAGCTTGCTCAGGAGGCGAATCAAGAATCCGAGCACTTCCGCCCGCTCGCGCCGGAGCTGCCGCGCCGTGCGAACCGGGCCCAGGGGGAGGCGGGCGTGATGAGGCGGTTGCGAAGGCCGCAGGCGCCAGCCCCGGTCCCGACGGGATCCCCAACGGTGCGCGTGCCAGGGCTGGCCCCGAGGCCGCGCCTGCGCCGCGCCAGGTGCCCCCTGCTGTCCTCCGCGGGGATCTCCCGGGCAAGGAGGCCATTCTTGCTTCGGGCGCGTTCCCGCCCGCAGGCGGGCGCCCGGCGGGCGCCCGAATGACCGCCGGGGCCTCGCCCTGCGCCCGGCCCGTCGCCCCAATAGCGACGACAAGTTGGTCTCCGAAGCTGTCGACAGGCCGATGTCCCGGACAGCTCGGGCGCGTCGCGACCCCGTCCAGCGCGGCCTCACCCCCGAACGGCAGATGACAGACAATCCCGTCCAGCGGGAAGGGCGCGTGCTCCAGCGGCTCGCGCAGGAACACCGCCAGCGAGCTGAATTCCTCCCGCTCGACTTTGCAGCCGCGCTTTTCGCGCTCGATAACTTTGGCCAGAAGCCCTCTAGATCGACCGTCGGACCATCGTCGCCATCCATCGACTCTATCGCAATATCAGACTCCGGGTACTTGTCGGAGGTGTCCGAGGCTGTTTCTTAAAAGTTTATTTGAGGCATCCGTCGCGGCCGTCTGTTATCGGCTGCTCTATTCGCGCGGTCAGTCGACCCGTCCTCGAGTCTGTTGGGCAGTCGGCTACCACCCAGTCTCGGCATACCATCTGCGTTTGCAGATGATCGCGGAGTCGCCTCGGCAGATGCAGTGGAAGCCCTCGCCAGATGCGCGCCTGCGCTGAAGCTCGCGGAGCTAGTTGCTGGCCTGGCGCTGAGCCTCCCGAAGTGCGCCATTGTTCTTGTGTGCGGCCTGGATGGGGGAGTATTTGATGCACCGCTGCGCCGGCGCTGTCTGGCGCTGCCATATTGCTCCTGCGACGGCAGATAATCAACCTGAGATCTGCGTAGGGAAGGATGGTGATGCATTGTCCTGGTGTTCTCCCCGCGAGCACCCAGGAATCCCATATCTTGCGAAATACTGCATGACCTGAGCGAGTGGATTCAACGCCCAGGCCAGTGACTTGTTTTGCATGGCGAGAGCTGTGATGTACAGAAACGCCCTCCATTTCAAGGCCTTCCAAGAGATTTGTGACCGCATCGGTTCCTTTGACGCCCCTGACGAGTGTGTGTGTGTGTGTGTGTGATCCTATGGCGACTGGACCCCTGGCACAAGCCTGTCATGTTTTACCACGCGTGATATTCTCCAGCCCATGCAGGCTCTATCGAACGTTCCGCAGTTTGGGGCCTGCAAAGTCCAGGCTATGACTGAGTCCTTCCTAAGGGGCAAAAAAACGTCTCGGCCATTTGAGTTCTCCTAGATCGCGCCCGTCGGCTTCATCCTGTCGTTAGCACGCATGCCCGTACCCATTGCTTCATTGTTATAAAATCGTCTGCCGTCGCTGGGTCTCCCAAGTGCGATGGCCAGCGTTGTGAGGACCATCCGTAATGCGTGGTGTACATTTGCACGGTTTTTGCAGAATCGCCTTAGTCGTGTGCTCTGCAAGCTCGCTTTGGGGGGCGACCACTTATGCCACTACCTCGACTGTCCCGCCTGCTCGTCTGCATCCTCTCTTCTGCCCCGTCGCCCCCTCCTGTTTCCTTCGTTGCCCCTGCGTCTGCTCGCGCCGCCCCCGTTCCGCTCCTCCCGCCTGCTCAGTCCCTTCCGTTTGCATATTCGGCGGCTTTCTATGGGAGGTTTGGTAGGAAGGCTTCGAGGAGGAGGAGGAGGAGGAGGACGAGGAGGAGGAGGAGGAGGAGGACGAGGAGGAAGAGTAGCAGGAGGATGAGGAGGATAAATAGGAGGAGGAGCAGGAGGAGGAGGAGGAGGAGGAGGAGGAGGAGGGGGAGGACCGGGAAGAGGAGGGGGAGGACCGGGAGGAGGAGGAGGAGGAAGAGGAGGAGGAGGAGGAGGAGAAGGAGGAGGCCTGGAGAAGGAGGAGGAGGAGCAGGAGGAGCAGGAGGAGAAGGAGCAGGAGGAGGAGGAGGAGGAGGACGAGGAGGAGGAGGAGGAGGGGGAGGACCAGGAGGAGGAGCAGGAGGAGTTGGAGGAGGAGGACCAGGGCAAACCCAAAATGCATCAACGATGTTGCAGTATGCCATCCCGTCCCAAGTCCCCTCCCCACAGGTCCACACAATCTGGATTTTCAATTACAACAAGCGCCCCATTGGAAGGTTAGCTCTCCATCGGCTTGCCATTCCAGCGGAAGCCAGGTTTTGAGAAGAAATTGCCTTGTATCCTTCGGCCAGATGCCCACTGTGCAAAAAGGATTGCCCCCATCTGTGGAACTGCCGCACACAGTTACACGTCTAAGGATGAGCTTGGAGGCGATCATCAAGCGAGAGCGCCATTTTGAAAAGGAGCCGCCCTCAATCCGCTCAGCCGCTAATGTCAGCTTGTGATTGAAAAAATGGCTGGATCCCCCCCCCCGGCGGGGCTGACGAATAGACCCCGCGGGGCGCGATAATTTTTTGTTTTGAATCACGCGCGCCAGGGGGGAGGAGGAGAAGAGAGGAGGGGGAGGGACTCCCTCCCCCTCCTCTCCTTCTCCTCCCTCCTCTCCTTCTCCTCCCTCCCTGGAGGTCGCCCTCCTTCTCCTCCCTCCGAGGGAGGAGCAGGAGGGCGACCTCCAGGATCCGAGGCCCGCTTTCTTCCAGGCACGCCTCCGCCGTGGCGAGAGACACACTCGGGCCCCAGCGACGCAGAGAGCGGCCGCTGGAAACGGGCGCCGGCAGGGCGGGGGACGGCGGCGACGACGGCGACGGAAGGTAGGGGAAGGGGGACTACCCGCCATGCTCGGGTCGGACGAGAAGGCTGGGGAAGGAAAGATGGGGGGTTGCGAAGCCCGCTGCGCGCCGCCGGTTTCCGTCGCCCCGCCGATGGGCCGGTCCTCGACGCGTGGCCGCTTTCGGCGCCAGGAGGCGCTTGAAACATCGGCGACGTGGGCTGCTTGGCACATCCCCCCCCCTTTGCTGCGCCCCACTGTCGTCCAGCCCGCCTTGCTCGCAGGCCCGCACCGGCTCGACAGAACGAGGGGCGCACTGGCTCGCCCTTGCCTCTCCAAACGCCCCCCCCCTTTGCCCCTCGTTGGCGGCCGGGCGTCGGCGCTGATCACGGGCGCCGCCCCGTTGATTTTCAATCTGGCGGGCGCCACTCCGCGATCCGCCCGAGCAGGGTAACTATTTTTTAAAACGCGCGCCCCCCACGGCTTTGTGAATCACAAACTGACATGATATGTGTTCAAGCTTCTGGTCTTCCTGATTTTTAAGGAGGCCCTCTGCGAGAGCACCAATCTAAGAAGGAACCGCTCCCCCACCCCAGTCATTTTTTGGAACTGTTTAAGCCGAGTGTTTTAGGCGGCGCGCACTCGAGAGCCGCATTTTGAAAACACCCTCCCGCCCCCCACCCGCAAAACGGTTGCAAACTTTTATCACGAATGCGGGCGCGGCTAACGCGAGAACAACATATTGGAAACCACCCATCCGCCCCCGCCGCTATTCCAAAGTTGTACGACGGACGCGTGTGGCGCTAAGGCGAGAGTGACGTGTTGAAACCGACCTACATGCTCCATCCGTGTAAATGGTGCAAGCGTTTAAGACGAATGCGAGCCGCGCTGAAGCGAGAGCAACATTTTGAAAATGACGGGTCGGGGACGACGAATTCGGACGATGGCGACGACAACCCCGTCGACGACGTCGCCGGCGACACGCTGGTCGCCATCGCCGAACCTTCCTCGAGGCCTCGCCGAGGCACGCATGCTCAGGCGAGGCCTCAGGCGAGGTCTCTGAGTTGGCCCTGGTGTCGACGACGACGACGACGTCGACGACCTCGCCCTTGACCACGACCGCCGCCGTCGCCCGCGTGGCTCACCCGAAGGATGCCCTAGGAGCCCGACGACGACGACGACGACGACGACGACGACGGCGACGACGATGGCGACGGCGACGGCGACGGCGACGGCGACGGCGACGGCGACGGCGACGGCGACGGCGACGGCGACGGCGACGGCGACGGCGACGACGACGACGACGACGACGACGACGACGACGACGACCGTCGTCGTCCACGCAAGTGCCACGGCTGCATGTGTGGTCGCCGTCCACGGCCGTTGCCACTGCCGGCGCCGTCTTCGTCATTGTGTGCCGCAGGCACTAGACGACGACGACGGCGACGACGACGACGAACACCAGCGGCGGCGCCAGAAGTCGACGACCGCCGTCGCTGTCATTCGACTTCGTCGTCTTCGGAGGCGGAGGCGGCGCCGGCATCATCGCCACCGCCGTGGACGTCGTCACTCACTCTCACTAAGGTGTCCCAGGCACCTGGCAATGACGACGAGGGCGGTGGCGACGACGACGACGCCGGCCGCCTCAAAGTCGACCCACAGACCTGTCGCGAAGCGCGTTATGAGCGGCATCCCGAGGCGAGTCCGACCGTGGCCGCGAGGGACCTCCAGGAGGCTCAACACACGCCCAACTCGGCGTCAGCTTCGTCGCCGCCGTCGTCGTCGCGGCCGCTCTCCCGAAGATGTTCCAGGCGCCCCCTTGCTGCGACGGCGACGGCATCGACTACCACGACGACGACGAGGACAACGGCGGCGGCGGGCGTCGACGACTGCCGTCGACGACTGCCGTCTCCGTCGTTAGCTCTTGTCGCCGCCGCCGTCTTCGGCGCCGTCGCGCTCCCGAAGGTATTCCAGGCGTTCGACCGCGACGGCGATGGCAAGCTTGCGCAGCGCGACCTCGAGCTGGCCATCCGCGCAGTCGGCGCGGAGGCGTTGGCCGCGTCGGCGGCGTCGTAGCCTTCATCGTCGTCGCCGTCGGAAAGAACAGGAAAGGAAAGGAAAGGAAAAGGAGGAGGAGGAAGAAAACGAGGAGGACACGGGGGAAAAGGGAGGGAGGGGGGAACAAATGATTAGCGGCGTCGTACTAGCCTTCGTCGTCAGAAGAGAAGACGGGGGGAGGGAGCGTTCCCCGCCCTTTCTCGGTCTTCCTGCTCACACGGTGCGCGGCGTCTCCCGACCACCCTTGCACCATTTGCTCTGGTCCCTTTGGTTGGTTTGAGGGGACAGACAGATGGTGGGTGGTTCCCTCTTCACGCTGCCCATCCAGGCGTGATGCTTGATCGCCTTCTCGCGGGCGCGTGTGCGGGCACACGGACGCTGCGGGCTGAGCGTCGCCCCCGAAGCATGCCTAAGAAAAGAAGTAGGGACGAGAAGAGAACGGAGGAGGAGAAGGATAATGCAGGGAGGGGGAAGGAGAAGGCAGGGAGGGGGGGGAGGAGGAGGAGGAGGAGGAGGACGAGGAGGAGGAGGAGGAGGAGGAAGAGGAGGATGAGGAGGAGGAGGAGGAGGAGGAGGAGGGGTAGGAGGATGAGGAGGAGGAGGAGGAGGAGGAGGAGGAGGAGGAGGAGGAGGAGGAGGAGGAGGAGGAGGAGAGGGAGGACCAGAGCAAGCCCAGCATGCATCAACGATGCTGCAATCCACTCTCCACTCCCAAGTCCCCTCCTCATGAACTCATGCAAGCCGTCCGTTTCACTACAGGAAGCACAGTCTCCCAAACAACGGCATCACACGGGCCTGTCGTTCCGGCGAGAACAAAGCGACGGATTTACATCTGTCTAGCGGGCCGTATGGAATGCGACACCGTTGGGCCAAGATTTTCTAACGATGTGTACAGCGAGAGCACCGTTTTGAAAAAGACCCCCCCCTATTCGTGCAAGTGTTGCGCAAGTCTTCACTTCTGGCCAGCTAGTTGGAGGAGTATCAAGCGAAAACCCCCTTGTGGAAAGAAACCGCCCTCCTCGCGTGCAGATGTTACACGTCTTCAACCTTTTGGTCTCCACATTTGGGAATGTGTCTAGCTGGAGTACCATTTTGAAAAGGAGCCGTCCTGCAGCCTTCAAGAGTCGCAGGCTTTTAGGACAACAGAGTTTAAAAAACAACTGTGCGCGGCGCTGGGGTGAGACCTCGATTCTGAATCAAGCGGGCCTCTTTCTTTTGTAGTTATAGCAAACTTTTGAGGCGAGTGTGCGCGGCGCTAGGGCAAAACAAAAACCCATTTGGGAAACAACCGGACCGTCATCCTTGCAGCTGTTGCAAGTTTTTGCGCGCGGGTGTGCGCGGCGCCAAGGCGAGAGCCCCATTGTGCAAGCGACAGGCGCTCCTCCTTGCAGCTGCTGCAGATTTCCTGAGAGAGTGCCTGCGTTCAGGGATTTTTAAACGTTTGGCTAGCCTTGAGTCGGGCGTGTCCCTCTACAGGAGGAGTACCCAAAAAGAGTTAAACAATAATATGGTGCAGATGTTTTGACCATTCTTGGGCATGTTTTGAATCTGTTGGCGGTGTTTCTGATTGTTCGTCCAGAATACGCCTGTAGGAGGACATGCCCGACCCAAGGCTAGCCAAGGCGAGAGCCCCATATTGAAAGCGACCAGCCCTCCTCCTTGCAGCTGCTGCAGACTTCCGGACAGCGTGCCCGCGCTCAGGGGCTCCTAGACTCATGATTCGCACTTGGTGTCCTTCAGTTAGTTGGTTGGGCATGCCGAGGCTTCGCCTGGTGGTTCGAGGGCGCCATGTGCGTCTGCCGAGGTTTCGCCTGCGCTCAGGGGCTCCTGCAGTCATGATTCGCACGTGGTGTCCTTCAGCAGGTGGTCGGGCATGCCGAGGCTTCGCCCGGTGGGCGGCCGTGGGAGGCTCGAGGGCGCCATGTGCGTTTTTTCGAGGTTCCGCCGGGTGTGCGGCCGTGGGCCTTCCTTCTCCTCCTCCTCCTCCTCCTCCTCCTCCTCCCCCTCCTCCCCCTCCTCCTCCTCCTCCGACTCCTCCGACTCGTTGGGCGCCCCGTGCGCTGGCTGGACCTTCCGAGCTGTCGGCTGGTGGGCTGCCCGTGGGCGCCTCGCGGGCGCATCGTGGGCGCCTTGCGCTGCTTGCATGACGCCGCTTGCCGTACATAGCTTCCACCACTTCCCCTTACGCCCCATAGCTTGCACCGCTGAGCTGGCCCCACTTTTATCATACAAATCTTACACCAGCCTGCCTGCGCAACGTATCCTGCACCAACACCAAGCATAGCGTGCACCACATTGCGTACACCGCGTAGCCTGCACCACACATAGACTATATCACGTCGAACTTCGGGATCGTAAGTTGTAGGGACGTCTCAGGCGAAAGGCACGGCCCGGCACACGGAGACGTCTGGTGGTGTGACACCGCGGAAGTTATGCATCCAGTTGCCTGCATCAAGTCCCGCCACTGTGCCTTCCCAGAAGTCTCAGAGGCCTCTGCTCGTCTTGGCATCGCTCGGACGTGTGCATTTTTCCTTCGGCGAGGACCATCGAGGAGCATCCTTGATCATTTGGCGAAAGAGCCACGAGAAAAAAACACCGGGAATGGACGTCCGAGCGATGGCCAGTCGTGGGGCGACCAGAGGCTGTTACGTGCGAGGCGAGCGGCGTCATGCATCCTGCGCTTGGACGGGCGAAGGGTCAGACCGCCGTCGCGTGTCACACCTCGAATGTTTTGAGCTTATTGTAGTGGCCTCCGGCCAGTGCCGCCGATCCGGGGCGCTCCGCAAGATGATGATCAGGATGATGATGAAGATGATGATGACGAAGACGACGACGACGACGACGACGACGACGACGACGACGACGACGACGACGACGACGACGACGACGACGACGACGACGACGACGCGACGACAACGACGACGACGACGACGACGACGGGGGGGGAGCTGGGTTGCTTGGACGGGCGAAGGGTCAGACCGCCGTCGCGTGTCACACCTCGAATGTTTTGAGCTTATTTTAGATACGCTGAGGTCGTCCTGGGGCGGAGTGGGAGCATGAAGGAAACGACAATGAGGCGGGAGGGACCAGGAGGAGGAGGAGGAGGAGGAGGAGGAGGAGGAGGAACAGGAGGAGGCGGAGGCGGAGGCGGAGGAGGAGGAGGAGGAGGAACAGGAAGGGGAGGAGGAGTAGGAGGAGGAGGAGGAGGAGGGGGAGGAACAGGAAGGGGAGGAGGAGGAGGAGGAGGAGGAGGAGCATCGTAGTGGACGTGTGCGATGTGGAACGTCATGATATTGATGATGGCGAGGAGGAGCTCATTTGTCACCCTCTTGGGTTTTTTTTCTCGGGCTGCTGTGGGGCAGTCTTGGGGTCCCTCGGGGCCCTCTTTGTGCCTGCTTGCAGCCGGCTTGGGCGGTCTTGTGACGCCGGTGGGCCGTCTTGGGGACTTTTGTCCGTCTGGGGGCGTCCCTCCAGGCCTCACAGTGGGGGGAGGAGGAGGAGGAAGAGGAGGAGGAGGAGGAGGAGGAGGAGGAGGAGGAGGAGGAGAGGAGGAGGAGGAGGAGGAGGAGGAGGAGGCGGAGGCGGAGGCGGAGGCGGAGGCGGAGGCGGAGGCGGAGGCGGAGGCGGAGGCGGAGGAGGAGGAGGAGGAGGAGGAGGAGGAGGAGGAGGAGGCGTTTGGACGTTCGGGGCCGTTTTTGGAAGGCTCTGGAGTGTTCCTTGGGGGCCTGCTGCCTCGACGAGGCAGTGGCGCTGCCTCGAGGAAGTGGCGTCTGGGGACTTTTGTCCGTCTTGGGCCGCACAGGGGTCCTCTCAGGCCGTGTCGGGTCCTTCCAGAGGCCCTCTTAAGCAGCTTGGGGCTTTCCTTTGGGCCGTCCTGGCGCGCCCAGGTCTCGCGCGAGGCCCACTCGCCGTGGACCACGCACAGCGCGAAGTGCCTCTTCATGGGTGACCAGTCGGTGGCGTTCTCGTCAGAGGCGCAGCTTGACTCAGACATCGAGAGCACGAGCGAGCTCGGCTCGGGCACCAGTGCAATCGAAAACGAGTCCAAGCGGCACCGCTGGGTGCGCGGCCAAGGCAAAGCCATACAGCACGTGGGCATCCTGGCTGTGCCTGATGATCCAGAAGTGGACATAACGCTGGCAGCTGGATAGACCAAGGCCCACAAACGCCTGGAAGCCACCCAGGCATATCAGCCGCGACGAGATTGCGCGATGTGGCAGCATACTCGAAGCCTCCGTGGCCATGGTGCTGCCCGGTCTTCTCCCTGGCGCCGGACGCGGTCGCGAGCGCCGTGATTCGGTGATGCGGACCGACCCACGGACGAAATGCCCGTGGTGGTGCACGGGAGCGCTTCTGGGCCCGGAACTTCAAAACGCACCCCGCTTTAACGACGGTGCCCACGGCGATCGAGAGGATCACGAAGCACGACGTGGGACGTGGAGTGAAACTCACACATTCTGAAGCGCAGCTTTCGAGCGGTACTTGATGCCGCGGGCCTGGGTGTCCTGCCCTTTCGCAGGGACCGGATGGTCCGTTTCGCTGCCCGCAGGCGCGAATGTTCGACTACACGTAAGAGTGACCTTTCGCCGGAGCGACCTTTGGTGCGGGCTCATCGGGCTCCCCCCGATCGCCGAGCGCGATGCGATATAAGCGGCCCGCGCCCTTGGGTTTGGCTCCCTCGCGCCCCCAAAAGCTGCGCACCAAAGGTCACTCTTACCCAGGGTCACTCTTACGCCTAGCCGAAATTTGACCGCAGAGCTCCCCGACTTTTCGGTCGACGCAGGGCGTTCTGGAGCAGCGATGGAGACAGAGTAGCGCACACTTCGGCAGGTGTGCCGAGAGCGCGTTCCCCTTTCCACCATGCACGCGCGGAGCGATGCCGAAGGAGTCGGTTACGCCGACTCGTCGGTCGTGCCCGCGAAGCCACGGCAGACCAGACCCTTTCAGGCGCCCTGCCAGCGGAACGCAGCTCTGAAGTGCAAATGCTCCTCCTCCTCCTCCTCCTCCCTCCTCCTCTCTCCTCCTCCTCCTCCTCCTCCTCCTCCCTCCTCCTCCTCCTCCTCTCGTCTCCTCCTCCTCCTCCTCCTCCCTCCTCCTCCTCCTCCTCCTCCTCCTCCTCCTCCTCCTCCCCCTCCCCCTCCTCCTCCTCCCTCCTCCTCCTCCTCTCCTCTCCTCCTCCTCCTCCTCCTCCTCCTCCTCCCCTCCTCCTCCTCCTCCTATCCTCCTCCTCCTCCTCCTCCTCCTCCGTCCTCCTCCTCCTCCTCCTCCTCCTCCTCCTCCTCCTCCTCCTCCTCCTCCTTCTCCTCCTCCATCACCAGCCTGGGTTTGCTGGCGCGCGGGACAGCGGCGCCCTTCCTGCGGCGAGGCAGTGCGGCCCAGGCTCGCGCCGCCCCGCCCCAGGGCGCCAGAGCGAGTTTTTTTCGGCGACTCCCGGAAGCAGCCAAATGCCCTTTGCAGCATCTCGCTCTCATGTTTGGGAAGACAACCGGTACTTCGCCACCGGGCTCCTGCCGAAGGCGTCCCTTTGCAAGAACTTCGGCTTCGGCACCGCCTGTTTCCGAGGCTATGCCTCCCCTCGGCCTCGCTCTGAGGCTCCGCCGCTTCCTCCCTCCTCTCCTCTGCCTAATTCAAGCTTCGCGCGGCCCGCTTAGCTTCGACCGGAAGTGCAAATGCTCCTCTTCCTCCTCCTCCTCCTCCTCCTCCTCCTCCTCCTCCTCCTCCTCCTCCTCCTGGTCCTCCTCCTCCTCCTCCTCCTCCTCGAGCCACGACCGCGCCCGGAGGGGCCACGTCCAGGCGCGTCCCTCGAACAGGCGGCGCAGTGAGCTCATGGCCGCCGCAGTGCGCATGGGCTCTCTTCGGTCCTTGTCACTATGGGAGGCCAGATGCGAACCCTACACTAGATTTCGTAATAAAAGGGAGGGGGTCACAACCCTCCCAGACGAGAAGTTTTAGACCCCCCAGACTATCCATCAAAGGGCGGCCCTTTGCCCAGACCCCCTCCAAACCCTCCAAGACAGCTCAAATTAGACCCCCCCCGAATGTGACCCCCCCCCCACCACTTTGTTATGGAATCTGGAGTACCCCACCACCTCACGAGTTCTAAGGGGGGAGGTGGGGTTCACTTCGTTCGGGACCTCCCGAGCGGAGTGAACCTCACAGGGTTCGCATGCGGCCTCCCATGCTTAGGTATGGCTGGCACATCTTGCTGCGCAGCTGCTGCGCAAGGAGTTCCCTCAACCTGCCTTTCCTCCCGCGCTCGCCTCCCCAGGGGCGCGGGATCTTCGCCTCCGTTGCCTGTCTCCTCCTCGCCCCCCCCCCCCCCCTGCACGTCGTGAGTCGGAGCATTTTGGCCCGGGCCTCCTCCATCCAGGTCGGGTGGAAGCCACGTGCTGTTCTGTGTCGCTCAGCGTCCTCCTCACGCTCCTTCTCCCCCCTCCTTGGACTTGTAGTTCGTTTTCTCCCGGCTGGGTGGAGCGCATATTCCAGAGAGTGGGATTCGTGCGGGTGTCGCTGGACCTTTCGCGCCCCCCTTCGCCGCCCGTCCGTCTTCCCTTCCTCCTCCTTCTCCTCCTCCTCCTCCTCCTCCTCCTCCTCCTCTCCGCGGCCGGGGCTAGCTCTCCACTTGTTGCTCGCGGACTTTGCAGCGCTGCGGCCCTGCTTTTTTTCGCCGGCGGTGAGCGGCATCGCGACGCCCCAGTCTGTGCTGGAGGCCGGTCTGGGCAACGCCTCTGTGTGTGTTTCCTTGTTCCTTCCATTCGGCAGTTACCTGGCTAAGCTCCGCTCGCCCTTACTATATAGTGGGTTGCTTGGCTCGGGCACTGTGGTTCTGCGGTTCTGGCTCCAGTTGCCGTCGCACTGCATCGTTTTATGTTGGATGTTCGAGTTGTGGTTGGGTAGGCCGCTGGGGTACATAAGCAAACGCAGCGAGTTGACGTTCGGAGGCGGATGCACAACAGTATTCTTTGTGTGTTCATTTCCCCTTCCTCTTCTTCTTCCTCCTCCTCCTCCTCCTCCTCTTCAACCTCCTCAAGCAGTGGCAAAGCGTCCTGGCGTGCCTATAGGTCTACCAAACAATGTTCGAAGAACCTTATGTGGTTCCCACGACATGTTCTTAGAACATGTCTGGCTGGGACTGTCTTGTTTTAACACATCAGTTCTATAGTCTAAGAACATTGGTTTTGTGTTCGGAACTTTTTGGGGTTCTACGAACATGTCGTGGTAGGCCTACAGGAATGCCGGGACGGTGCGTCCCTGCTCAACATCCTCTCCCCTCCTCCTGAGGCTGGTGGTTGTTCGCTTCTAGCGTGGGCCATGGTCTTAATCAGCCGACGTGCGTGACTGCCGTTTTTGGCAAGCACACTGCCCATTCTCCCACCTCCCTGTCCTCCTCCTTCCTATGCCCGCCCCCTTCTCTGTCGCGCCAACGTTGTCGTTTCACCCGGGAGGAAAAAGAACGACAACGGTCATGCGGCAGGACAGATTGCCGACTCCTCAGTCTCAGTCCAAATCGTCGGGTCATCGTTGCAGTGGGAAAACTTCCCCGAACGAAAAAAACACCTACACGCCCTTTGCATGGTATTGTCGCTATTCACGTTTCTCGATTTGTTTACGTTTGTCACGTCGTTTCAAGGTGTAACCTGCGACCGGCTGCTCCTGCTGAACACCTCGACGAATGGTTGGGCACAGGCGTTGTCAAGCCTTAGTGGCCCATGATGACTTCCTCTTTGGCCGTCTTGGGGCCGTCTTGGAGGTTTCCAGGGCCGTCATGAGCTGAAGGAAGCCCGCACAGGCGAATCGGCGAAAACGAAGGCGTTAACATCTTTCAGCATATCAAGGGGCATGTGTTATGTTCGCCTCTCTGCTTCCTGTGGAGTGCCTCTTGAGGTCCCCTTTGGCTGTGTTGGGGCCGTCTTGGAGGTCTCCAGGGCCGTCATGAGCTGCAGGAAGCCCGCACAGGCGAAGACGAAGGCGTTAACGTGTTTCAGCATTCAAATGAGCTTGTTTCATGTTCGCCTCTTCGGGTCCTGTGGGGGTGCCCTTTGTGGCCCTCTCGGGATGTCTTGCGGGCTTCCTGGGCTGCCCCAAGGCATGTTTGAACAGCCGCGGGGGCAGTTGGGGCCGCTTTGGAGGCATATTGAGCCATAGTGGCATCCTCGGCTGCCTGCCTCGGCCATATTGGAAGCTCGGGAACGCGGACCCACCGTTCTGCCGTAAGGGATCGCAGCCTCGGGGACGCGGACCCATCGTTTGTTGCAAGTGACCGTGGCCCCAGGCGCGCGGACCCATTGCTTCTATAAAAGCAGTCGTGGCCTCGGAAGCGCGGGCGCATGGCTTTTTCAAGCGACGGGGCGACGCTTGCGGCTGCCGCCTCAAGGCACGGCGGCGGAGGCGGAGGCGGAGGGGGAGGCCGAAAAGGTGCAGCGGAGGCGGAGGGGCAGGGGGAGGAGGAAGAGGAGGAGGAGGAGAAGGAGGAGCAGGAGGAGCAGGAGGAGGAGAGGGAGGAGGAGGAAGAGGAGGGAGGGAACACCTGCCCCTCCTCTTCCCCCTCCTCCCTTCCCCTCCTGGGTTCCTCCTCCACCCCTCGTGCTCCTGCGCCTGTTGCTCCCTCCCCCTTTCCCCCATGTCCCTCCTCCTTCGCCTTCTCCTTCTCGCTGTCTCTCTTGTTTCGTTTGCTTCTCTCTCTCTCTCTTTCTCTCTCTGTCTTTCCCCCCCTCTTGCCCTTCCATCTCTATCTCTTTGTTGTATACATACATATATCTATATACATATATATATATCCCTCTGGTCATCTTTCTCGTTAGTTTGTTTGTGTGGACATATAGACTGGAAAGAGCGCGCACGCAGCGCCGAGAACAAGAACAGGGGGGCCCAAACCTCAAGCTACCCCCCGCCCCCTTGGATAAGGGGATGGGTCCGAAGATACCCCTCCCTTTTGCCTCCTTTTGTCGGCCTGTTTTCGCTGGGGGGCCCCAGCTAAAGAAGGGGGAGGGGCTGGGAAGCTGCCCCCCCCCCTTCCTCCCTTCCTTCTCGGCGCCCGGGCTGAGCCCAGGTTCGCCTTTCCAAAGGAGGGGGGGGGTCCGAAGCTACCCCCCCCCCTCCCCCATTTTGTTTTGATGTTGCAGGACGCGGGATCTCCAGCCAAAGGGGAGGGGGGCTTGGAAGCTCCCCCCCCCCTCCCCTCCTGCTTGGGGCCCGGGGGTGAGTCGCTCACCTTTCAACATGTGGGGGTGGGGGCTTCTGAAGACCCCCCCCCAGCATTGGCATGCTGCTACCATGCCAATGCTGGGGGCATTCCAGGTGGGGCTTTCCCCCCAGGTGCTACCATGTGGGGCATTCCAGGTGGGGCATTCCAGGTGGGGCAGGCTGCTACCATGCCAATGCTGGGACCATTCCAATGCTGCTACCCCCCAGGTGGGGCTTTCCCTTCCTTCTATTAGCATTTCCAGCTGGAGGGCCCTGGCTGAAGGAGGGGGGCATGCAGCTACCTTTTCCCCTGTGGTGTTCGGCACCCCTTGGGCTTTCGGCGCCCTGGTGGGTTTGGGCGCCCCTTTGCTTTTCGGCGCCCCATTGGTTTTCGGCGCCCCTTTGGTTTGAGGCGTCCTTGTGGTTTTCGGCGCCCTTTTGGTTTGCGGCGCCACTTTGGTTTTCGGCGCCCCTGTGGCTTTCGGCACTCCTTGGGTTCTCGGCGGCCCTTTGGTTTTCGGCGCCTCTTTCTGTTTTCGGCGCTCGTTTGGTTTTCGGCGCCCATTTTTGGTGTTCGGCGCTCATGTTGTTTTCGCCGCTCTGTTGGTGTTCGGCGTTCTCTTCGTTTTCGGCGCCCCTTTTGGTGTTCGCCGACCTGTTGGTTTTCGGTGCCCCTTTGGTTTTCGGCGCCCTTCTGGTTTTCCATGCCCTCTTGTTGGTTTTTGGCACCCCTTGGTCCTCGGCGCACCTTTGGCTTTCGGCTCCCCTTTGGTCTTCGGTGCCTTCCTGGTCTTCGTCGCCCCTTTTGGTTTTCGGCACGCCTTTTTGTTTTCGGCGCTCGTTTGGTTCTCGGCGCCCCTTTTGGTTTTCGGCGCTCCGTTGGTTTTCGCCGCCCTGTTGGTGTTCGGCGTTCTCCTTGTGTTCGCCGCCCTTTTTGGCTTTTGGTGCCTCTATGGTTTTCGGCGCCCCTTTTGGTGTTCGGTGCCTCTTTGGATTTCGGCGCCCCTTATTTTTCGGCGCATCGTTGGTTTTCGGCGCCCCTTTTGGTTTTCGGCGCCCTCTTGCCTTTTGGCGCCCTTTTTATTTTCGGCGCCCGTTTGGTTTTCGGCGCCCCTTGTGTTTTCGGCGTTCTGTTGGTGTTTGGCGCCCCTTTGGTTTTCTATGACTGCTGCCACTACTACTACTGCTGCTGCTGCTACTACTACTACTACTACTACTACTACTACTACTACTACTACTACTACTACTACTACTACTACTACTACTACTACTACTACTACTACTACTACTACTACTACTACTACTACTACTACTACTACTGCTACTACTACTACGACTACTACTACTACTACTACTACTACTACTACTACTACTACTACTACTACTACTACTACT
>CAUYUJ010005440.1:40000-61388 GCA_963575745.1 Prorocentrum cordatum | reverse complement strand
CGGCGGCCTCCGTCGTTGTCCTCGCTGCGAGGCCCTGTCTTGGGGCTCCCTGCATCGTCCCCGTCGCCACGGCTGGCCTCACGCCGAAGCTCTGGCAACCTCAGCGCTCCCGATGGCAGGCCGAGGCACCGATGATGTGGCGAGGGCCGACCCTCCGTGCGAGCCAGGTTCGTGTCAAGATCCACTGCAGCTTGGCGTTTCGGGCTCCCGTCCCCAGGAACCCGAGGCGCACTGGATGTGGACACACATCTGGCCCCCCAGAGGCTCGAATTGTCACCCCTGTCCAGTGCGCCTCGGCCCTGTGGCGCCGCTTCCAAGAATGCCCCAGACGCACTGGGTATGGAACAGATCTTGCCCGCAATCCGACGCCACATACCAAACAACTCGTGTGACGGCAAGACTGTTCCTCACGTTGGGCGGACCTCTGGCGAACTGTCCTGGTCTCAGGGGGCCATCCGGGGGCCCACGCCACGCGCTGATCGTGGCGTGGTGCTACTCCAGCCCAGGGGCCCGCTTGTCCTCCTCCACCTCCTGCAGATTCAACGGGAGCTTGCTTCTCGGCGTGAGCGAGGCGAGCGAACAACACAGTAAGTCGCAAGCTATGTGAGACTCGCTACGCGACAGCGGCCGATATCACTTGGGTCGAACGACGTGAGGGATGATATTCCCCAGTCGGCCAGTTCGCTACTTTCGAGCACGCCCCTCGACCCAAACGGACCGACGGGCGAGACGGGGACATGTTAACATTGCATCGGATTCGATGAGAGACTCAACTCATGCAGAGGCCATTCCCACCCCTTCCAGTAGCAGACCTTCGGCCGATGCGGAGTGAAAATGGCTCGAATCATATCATGGCTCCTAACCCGAATGACGAGCGGGTCAAGCAGCCCAACTAACTGGCGCAGTCAAGCTGCCTGAAGACAGCAAGCAACTTCTCCAGCGGCTCAGGTCGCGCGAATCGGCGTGCATGTAGTGCGGAGTGGCACGGATGTTTCAGGCCATCCTTCTCCGCGTGAGCATCAAAACGTGCAAACTGCGCTCGCGCGGCAAGCTACGATGACGGCGAGGTCTGGCAACTGTCGTCGCCCTGGTGGCAACCGCGCCTCGCATCACATACTGGGTGATGTCCTCGGCCTTATCGCGCATGTTCTCGCTGACATGACATCTGCCTCGGGCTTGTGAAAAAGGTAGTCTGGAACCGTCATAATGAAGCCGCTATCCGCCCTCGCACATACAATTCAGCAACTACGCACGACTTTGCCACGCGATAGCTCCGAAACTCCCCTAGGCGTGCCCCGAAAGATCCTCCTCATCCAGTCACCAGACATCCGTCGAATAATCAGAACGACCAACTTTAAACGCAACTTGTAGTCCGCTGCCCGAGTCCACACCCGTTAAGGGTATATCTCACGATGACGATCTTCACAGTAACGTGTCGAGGCGGTTCTAACGCAGTCCCAGGCACTAGGATGAAACGCAAGTAAGCAATCCTGGGCCTCCCCTTGAACTCCCCCTTCCTCCTGGCCCGAGTCGTCTGGAAAAGCTGCTTTAGGCTCGATTCATGACCCCAGACACCATTCGGAGGGAGGAATGGAAAGGAGACGTATGGGGGAGGTAGGGGAGGGAGGGATCGAGGATCGAGGCTGATCGAGGTTTTGGATGAGGTTCCTTGGGGGCTCTTGGGAAGCCTTCCGGGACCCACTCAGAAGCATTTTTAGGGTCTCTAGGGACGTTTTCTCGGGGCGTGTGTGGGGCGTCGTGAGGGCCGATTAGAGGCTGGGTGGTGGTCCCGTCCTCTGTGGGGGCCTCTTTTGGGGCTCTCTTGGTGCGTCCTGGGCCATCTTGGGGGGCCTCTTGAGCCGTCATGGGACCCTCTTGGGCCGACTCGAGGCTGTCTTGAACTGGTCCTGAGAGTCAGCGCCGAGGCAGCCATGACCCCCCAGAGTAGCTCACGCGTGCTGGGATAGCCTCAGATGACGACCTGGGCAGGACGTGGGTGGGCGTGATTTCGACGTCAACCGTCTTCTCTTTGGACTGCTGATCCTGTTCCTTGTCGGAAAGTGTGCAGTTCTGAGTGCAGCTCTTACGGGGAACTATGGTGGAGTGCGCTTCGAGGTGATCCTCGAAAGCGGTTCGAGGTGAACCTGGGAAGGCATCCAAGAGTGGAGCCGAGACGAAACGCGATGCCACGAGGCAGCGCCTGGGCGCCTGTGGCCACTTAGGATCAGCTCAAGCGTGCCACCGGAGCAGTGGCCGACCCCCCTTGGGGCGGGCTCCCTCGCAACTGCGTCGCCCGGCTGCGGCTGTGGTTCTGGTTGCGGTTGCGCCCGCGGGCGGGTCGAAGTGTGTCGCCCGGTTGCGGTTGCGGTTGCGCCCGCGGGCGGGTCGCCCGCGGGCGGGTCGAAATGTACCGCCTGGCTGTGGATGCGGTTGCGCCCGCGGGCGGGTTGACATGTGTCGCCTGGTTGCGGTTGCGGGCGAGCCGCGGCGGCTTGAGATCTGTTGTCAGAAGTGCCCCTCTAGTTCACCCTGCTGCACGCAGCTCAGTGCAATTCAATTCAATTCCGTCGGTCAATCTGCGGAGGGCACGGACTTCCACCCGGCTGTGCCAGGAATCACGCACACACATAGATGCACACACCGCAGCCGCCATCTATCCATCTCTCTCGGCCACTGCAAGCTACACGTTCCGATTCAGTTCCCTCTCCCTCACACTCGCAGCGTGCAGTGTTGAAGGAGGTCGGGTGGACATGCGAAAAGGGAGAGGGAGGAGGAGGAGGAGGAGGAGAAGACGAGGAGGAGAAGAAGGGGGCGGTGGGGGGAGGCGGAGGGGCGAGGATGAAGAGGAAAAGAAGACGGCGGGCCTTCATGAGGCTCTCGAACACACGAAGGTTGTCCTGCTGGTACACCATGTCCCTGGGAGCGCTCTCCGCGGCCAGCTGCATTTCCCACGGCCCTGTCCCTAGCGATGCCTCACGCCAGTTTTCTGCAACCGAATGTGTGTCTCTCTGGCTCCGTCTCTCTCTCTCTCTCTCGCTCCCTCTCTTTCTCTCTACCTCTGTTTGTTTATTCTCTCTCTCTCTCTCTCTAGCTTTCTGAACACGGCTGGGTCCTGTGGCGTCGACGTCGGCGTTGGCTTCTGACGCCGTTCAGAATACTGAGTGACCTGCGCTACATGTCGCCGCGACAACTGTTCTCGACGCGCCCCAGTGGACGAAGCTCACACCACGGCAAACCCGCGGCAAATCCTGCGCCCCTCGCCCCAGTACACGACGCAGGCACCGCGGCAAGCAAGCCCCACGGCGAACGCACCGCGCCCGAGGCGGCGCTTGCCCTGGCGCCCGCGGCGCCCTCCTCGAGACGGAAGGCCGCGCGTCGGAACAGACGGCGCGGCGACGCATCGCCGTCGGACACCGCAGGTCATTCAGTGCTGGCCCAGCCGCCCAATGGCCCTTTTTGCCCGGCACGCCAAAGATGGCCTCCAAGACGGCCCCGAAGCGCCGCAAGAGGGCCCCCGGTCGGCCCAGAAAGGCCCCCAAGACGGCTCCCGACGGCGTCAGACGTGCCAGGAACCCACCAAGATGGCCGAAGTTGGCTCGAAGCTGGCCCAAGACGGCCCAAGAGGCCCCCAAGAGGGCCTCCAGGAAGGCCAGAAGAGGCAAACAACCTTAATTGTTCGCAGGTTTTGATAGATTTTGACATTTCCTTCTCTTCGGCCTTCCGACGGCCGGAGACGGCCCAAGAGCCACCAAAGATCGCCGAAAGATAGCCCAAGAGGCCTCCAAGATGGCCCCAGAACGGCCCAAGAGGGCCCCAAGACGGCCCCAAGAGGCCCCCAAGACGGCACAGGAGGCCTTTAAGACGCCCAAGATGGCCTCCAAGACGGCCCTGGAGCATTCCAAGAGGGCCCCAAGTCGGCCCATAGAGGCCCCCCAAACATCTTCCGACGGCGTCAGACGGACCAGGAGCCCACCAAGACGGCCCGAGAGGCCCCTCAGAGGCCTTCAAGATGGCCCAAGAGGCCTCCAAGACGCCTCCAAGAGGGCCTCCAGGAAGGCCCGAAAAGGCCCAAATCATTGATTTCCCACGGTTTTTGAAGGATTGTGGCATTTGCTTGTTTTCTGCCTTCCGACGGCCCGAGACGGCCCAAGTGCCCCCAAAGATCGCCCAAGATGCCCAAGACACGGCCCCAAGAGGCCCCCAAGACGGCCCAAGAGGTCTCCAAGACGCTCAAGACGGCCTCCAAGACGGTCCAAGAGCCCTCCAAGACGTCCTCCAAGAAGGCCCGAAAGGGTCAAAATGGCCTCCGGACGGCCAAGATGACCTTCAAGATGCCCACGTGTTCCCCGAAGGCGTTCCAAGCCGATTCGGGGAACACATGGTCCGATATCTTGGCAGGTCTGGCCTCCACGTTCGGCCACAAAAGGGCAGGGGGCGGCGGTGATTCGCCGTGGGCGTCTTCGATCCGCCGGCCGCCCCCCTGTGGGATGGCTCCAAGATGGGCTACGACTGGCCAAGAGGCCCCCAAGAGGCCTCCAAGACGTCCTCCAGGAAGGCCCGAAAGGGCAACAATCATTGGTTTTCCTTAGGGTTTTGAAGGTTTGGGGCATTCTCTTCTTATCAGCTCTCCGACGGTCGAAGACGGTCCGAGAGGCCCCCAACATCGTCCCAAGAGCGCCCAAGAGGCCTCCAAGATGGCGCCATGACAGCCCAAGAGGCCCCCAAGAGGGCCCCAAGAAGAGCCCAAGACGGCCCACGATGGCCCTGAAGACGCCGAAGATGGCCTCCAAGACGGCCAAGATGGCCTCCAAAATGCCTCCAAGACGGCCAAGAAGGCCTCCAAGACAGCGAAGATGGCCCCAAGATGCACCCAAGACGGCCCCAGATGGCCTGAAGATGGCCTTAGACTGCCCAAAAGGCCCGCAAGAGGTCTCCAAGACGGCCCAAGAGCCCTCCAAGACGTCCTCCAGAAGGCCCGAAAGCTCGGAAACCACCTGGTCCGATAGCTCGCCCGACCCCGTGTTCCCCGAAGGCTTTCGAAACCCACTCGGGGAACGAGTGGCCTGATAGCTTGGCCAAGCGCAAACCCAACTTTCGGCCACGCAGGCGCTTTCAAAAAGGCAGGGGGCGGCGGTGATTCGCCGTAGCCGTCTTCTAACCGCCGGCCGCCCCCTGTGGTCTTGCCACAGGGGCGCACGGCGTGCTAGATGTCTGGGAGGTTGTTTTTTTGCAGAGGAACTCCCAGTGGGGCTTCGGCACAGCCCGCCGGCCACCCAGAAAGCTCAGGAAAATTCACCTCGCATTGCTCGAATCGCCTCCAAGACGGCCAAGATTGACTAAGATAGCCTTCATGATGCCTCCAAGACGGCCGAGATGACCCAAGATGGCCTCCAAGACGGTCCCGAGACGCCTCCAAGACGACAAACCCCCAAGACGGCCGAGATATCCTCCAGACGGCGCAAGCGGCCCGCGGGACGCCCCAAGTGGGCTCCAAGAGGACTTCCAGGATGCCAGCATCACTGATTCTAACTGAAGGGCTGCTAATGATTTTAGCGGTCTCGCCTCTTCGGGCGTCCGCACCAAGACGGGCCCGTAGGATCCCAAAATCGCACCAAGACGGCCCAGGAGGCCCCCGAGATGCCCGCAAGACGGCCCAAGAGGGCCTCGAGATAGCCCAAGAAGCTTGCAAGACGCGCCCAAGAAGGCCCCAGAAACCTCCAAGACTGAACTAAAGCGCCCGAAGAGGGACCCACGACTGCCCAGGAAGGGCTCAAGACGACCTCCGAAGGCCAAGAGGTCCCCAATAGGTTCCCAAGAGGTCCCAAGCGGCCCCCAAGAAGCCCCAGCAGGCCCCCAAGAAACCTTTTCGAGTGCATCAGAAGTCCACAAGAGCCCCAAGAGGGCCTCAAGAGCCCCCCACTTCCTCCTCAACTTTCTCCTCCCTCTCTTGCTCCTCCTCCGTAGGCGTCTTCGATATTTCATTCGTTTCCACTCCATTACACCCCTTTCCCTCTTCGCCCCCCCCATCCCTCCTCCGTCGCCTCCTTGCTCCGCCACAACCCTTCTCCCCTTCCATCATACGAGAACTGGGCCCATGCACCGCACCATGTTCGGAGTTCCTTCGCAGCTCCAACGCGGGACGGTACACAGGCTTTCCGGCCCTCAGGCCCGAAGAGCTATGCAGCGTACCAGTTTGGGGTCGAGGATCGACGACGCCTCGGGAGACGCCAACACGGCACGGTGCTCACAAGTCGTCCGCGGACATACAGAATCAGCTCTCCGCACTCGCAGCCGCACCGAGGCGGTCCTGTGCACCTGGGCCTGCTTCGCGCCGTACTCCACCAGCTGCTTGTTGGCTTCCTGCTTGACACGGTCGATCGCTTCCTGCAGCGCGAGAAAAAAACGGAGAGGTTCGGGTACCGGGTTTTATGCTCGGCACCGAGGCAGGCGTATGCAAGGCGACCCCATCCCATCGGGAGAGGGGGAGGAGGGGCAGAAGGAGGAGGAGGAGGAGGAGGAGGAGGAGGAGGAGGAGGAGGAGGAGGACAAGGTTGCTTCGGTGTCCAGCGCGGGACGCGAGGGCCCCACACCTCCAAAAGCATCCCACATCGCCGACTTGCAGCTCTCACCGATCTTGGCTGGTGAAGAAATCCCCAGACCCTTCTAGAGCCGCAAGCCTGGCAATACTCTAACATGCACTGTTGCGAGGCCGCGCGTCAAGTGCCTGCGCAGTGTGCCGGCCCCACGGGCCAAAGCCCTGCTGAAAATTCCAGGAAGAGGCTCATGACACGCCTTGTTCGCGCGCGCGTGGCGGCCCCTGGGGATGGTGGCGAGGCGCGCATGGGGGGTGATCGAGGACCGAGGGCGGGGCCCCCTCGGATGCCGAGGTGCTCGGCCGCCTCGGCCCCTTCCCACAGCGGTCGCTCACCGCGGTCCTCGAGCACGTCGAGAGGGAGGCTCCCAAGCTGCAGTGGCGGCGAGGGCGTGGCGGGGGGGCTTCCCGACGAGAAGCACACCTGCAAATCCCAGGGCGGGTCTGGGCCACGGATGCCGGAGCTCCTGGGAGCGGCACCTGGGGGCGCCCGGTGCAACCTCAAGGGAGGGCCCCGAGAGGCAATCCGGTAGTCTTGCGGAGGCTTTGCCAGATTTTGGCGCTACTGCCTCTGCGGGCTCCCAAACACCCAGGACAGAATGGCCCAGGCACGATGAGGGGAACAAAAAGTGACATAAACATAAAAACTCGGAGGTCCGCGCGGATTTCTCGGATCGGCGCTGGGGCCCCCCGGCGGCGCCTCCAGCGCCGCCCCTGGCGCGCTCCGCGCGCCAGGGAGGGGGGTCCAGCGCCGATCCGAGAAATCCACGCGGACCTCCGAAATTTTATGTTTATGCCACTTCTTGTTCCCCTAACGATCCTCATCTTGGTGCTCGCTTGACACCCTCTTGGGGGTCTCTCGGGGCCCTGTTGGGCCGTCATCGGGGCCTCTTGGGCCGTCTTGGGGCCCTCTTGGCGTCCTGGTGGGCCGTCTTGGGGCGATCTGGAAAGCCCCTAGGGCCGTCTTGGGCTGTCAGCTGGCTGACAGTCCGCGGCGCCGGCTGCCAGGTCGAGGAGAGGCAGGAGACAATACGGCGGAACATTTGTGGCCCCATCCCTTCATATGACGAGCGGCCCAAACAAGCTGCAAGCTAGCGCCATGGTCGGGAACTTTTGCTTAGCGTCTCGCGGCGGCGGCCCCGGCGACAAACGACGCCTTGCAAGCGGATAGCGTGTCGCTCCGCTCCGCGGGGCGGGAGGCTGGGAAAAGCTCGGGACGTTGACGCCTGGGAGCCGAGAAGCGGCTAGCGTGCTGCGCGGAGGCGTGGTGGAACAGAACCGGCGGGGCGACGCGCGGAACCAAAGCTCCTGACCGTTGGCCGAGGTGTTCAAATAACCAGCCTCGAACGTATCCCTATCCCTAAGATGGGCGAGCATAAAGCGAGGACAACCTTAGGGATAGGCCCTCAAAACCTGAGGGAATCCTTAAGATCGGCATCGAGGTGAGGTGATGTCAAACATAGGGATGGGGATATGTTCCAGGCTGGTAAACAAGAGGCCGACGATGCCATCCCGTGGGGGCGCAGCTCTTGCTCACGCCGGCCTCCGCCTGCGGAGCCACCTCCCGCCACCCTCCGCCGGAGAGACTCCCACTCTCCCTCGGTTCTCGGAGGCGTGGCCCTTCCTGGAGCGCTCCACGCGATGAGCAGCCCAGCATGGAGGAGAAGGAGGAGGAGGAGGAGGAGGAGGAGGAGGAGGAATAATGATAAGAAAAAATAATAATAATGATAATAATAATACAAAATTAAGAAGAAGAATAAGAAGAATAAGAAGAAGACGAATAAGAAAAATAATAAGACGACTCGGCATTGCGCTGCATGTTGGATGTCTCATGCCTGCTGCTGCTGACCTAGGTTTGAGAGAGCGCGCCCACAGCGCCAGAGCAAAGCGGGGGGGTCCACGGGGGGTCCCCCCTGAGCTACCCCCCCCCCCTCCATTTCGCCTCCCCTGCTGGAAGATCCCCCCCCCTCCCCCCCTTTTTCGCTTCCCCCCTGAAGCTACCCCCCCCTCCCCCCCTGTCGTCACTCCGAAGCTACCCCCCACCTCCCCCCCCTTTCCAAAGGGAGGGGGGTGCTTAGCTACCTCCCCTCCCCTTGACCCCTCTGCCGGAAGCTACCCCCCCCCTCCTCCCTTTGGTTCCAAAGGGGGGGGGGATTAGCAGCCCCCCCCTCCCCCCCTTTCGGCACCAGGAAGCTACCCCCCCTCCTCCCCCCCTACGAAAGGGGAGGGGAGCTTAGCTACCCCCCCCTCCTTTGACCCTCCTCTGCCGGACCCCCCCCGCTTCCCCTCCATTTTTCTCCCCCCTGCCGGAAGCTCCCCTCCACTCCCCCCCTTTCCAAAAGGGGAGGGGCGGCCTAGCTACCAACCCCCTCCCTTGAACTCCCCCTGCCGGACGATCCTCCCCCGTCGGCGTCGTCGTTGCCGTCGCCGTCGCTCGACATCTTCGTACGACGCCGTCGTCGTCCTCGTCGTCGTCGCCGCCGTCGCCGTCATTGTCGCCGTCTTCGTATGACCTCGACGTGGTCGTCACGACGAGGACGAGGTCATACAAAGACGGCGACGGACGACGGATGACGCACGACCGACGACCGACGATTGACGATGACGACGACCCAGGGTCAGAGAAAACGAGACCACGACCCAGGGGCTGAGAAAACGAGGAAAAGAAGCAGGGTCCGAGAAAACGAGACCACGGCCCAGTGGCCGAGAAAACGAGAAAACGAACCAGGGTCCGAAAAAACTAACCATGGTCCGAGAAAACGAAACCACGACCCAGGGGCCGAAAAAATGCGAAAACGAACCAGGGTCAAAGAAAAAGAGACCACGACCCAGGGGCCGACAAAACGAGAAAACGAGGAAACAAACCAGTACCCGAGAAAACGAAACCACGATCCAGGGGCCGACAAAACGAGACAACGAGAAAACAAACCAGGGCCCGAGAAAGCGAGACCACGGCCCAAGGGCCGAGAAAACGAGAAAACGAACCAGGGCCAAAGAAAACGAGACAAAAACCCAGGGGCCGAGAAGACGAGACATTGAACCAGGGTCAGCGAAAACGAGATAACGACCCAGGGGCGGAGAACACGAGAAAACGAACAAACTAACCAAGGTCCGAGCAAACGAGACCACGACCCAGGCCGAGAAAACGCGAATATCAGGGTCCGAGAACACTGGACCACGACCCAGGGGCCGAGAGAACAAGAATCGAGAACACGAACCAGGGTCAGAGAAACGAGACCACGACCCAAGGGCAGAGAAAACGAGAACACGAGAAAACGAACCAGTGTCAGAGAAACAGAACCACGACCCAGGGGCCGAGAGAACGAGAAAACGAACCAAAGCCTGAGCTAACGGGCCCACGACCCAGGGGCCGAGAAAACCAGAAAATGTGAAACGAACCAGGATCCGAGAAAACGAGACTACGACCCAGGGGCAGAGAAAACGAGAAACCGAGAAAACGAACCAAAGCCCAAGAAAAAGAGACCACGACCCAGGGGCCGAGAAAACCAGAAAACGAGAAAACGCACCAAGGTCAGAGAAAACCAATATCCAGGGGCCGTGCAACGAGGAACACGAGAAACCGAGACAGGGTTCGAGAAAACGGGTCCACGATCCAGGGGCCGAGAAACCGAGAAACCAAAAAAACGAAGCAGGGTCAGAGAAAACGAGACCATCACCCGGGGGCCGAGACAACGAGAAAACGAGAATACGAACCATCGCCCGAGAGAACAAAATCACGACCCAGGGGCCGAGAAAACAAGAAAACGAAAAAACTAAGCAGGGTCCGAAAAACGAGACCACGTCACGACCCAGGGATCGAGAACACGAACCAAGGTCAGAGAAAACGAGACCGCGACCCAAGGGCCGAAAACACGAGAAAACAAGAAAACGAACCAAGGGCCGAGAAAACGGAGAGAGCGTGATCCACCGCCGCTTTACTGTGGAAAATTCCCCCCTTCCACCGGAACCTGGGCCCCCCCCCCCTCCGAAAATCCCCCCCCCCCTGCTGGAACCCTCACCCCCCCTTCCCCCGGCAAAACCCACCCCTCCCCTAACCCCCCACCCTTCCCTCCAGACAACCCGGGGAGGGCCACTACCGGTTCGAACCCCCCCCCCCCTCGGAAAACGGGGTGGAGTCACTACCAGTTCGACCCCCCCTCCAGAAAACCAGAGGAAGGTTACTACCGGTTCGAACACCCCCACCCCCCTTTAGAAAACCGAAAGGGGTCACTACCGGTTCGAACCCTCCCCCACCCCCCCTCGAAACCGGGGGGGGACACTACCGGTTCGAACCCTCCCCTCCCTCCCCTTCGAAAACCAAGGGGGGTCACTACCGGTTCGACCCCCCCCCTCCTCCTCGAAAACAGGGGGGGGTCACTACCGGTTCGAACCCCTCCCCCCTCCCCCTTCCCGCCAGCAAACGACTCCCGGTCCCTACCACCGTCCGCACCACATCCCCCACTGCTGTTCCCAGCACCACTGTCCTCACCACCACTGTTCCCACTGGTTCCACCACCGTCCCTACTGTCCCCACCAGTGCCCCCACCACTGTCGCACTGTCCCCACTGTCCCCACCACTGTTCCCACCACGGTTCCACTCTCCCCACTTTCTCCACGGCCCCAGACACTGCCCGACTATCCCCACTGTCCCCACTGTCCCACTGTCTCCTCCGCTGTCCCACTCAGCTGTCCCACTGTTCCCATCACGGTCCCCACTGTCCCCACCACTGTCCGCACTGTACCTCTGTCCCATTATCCCTCCGCCGTCCTGGCCACCGCCCTCACCACCGTCCCCACACCACTGTCCCCACCACCACCGTCCCCACCACTGTCCCACTGTCCCCACTGTTCCCACCATTGTCCCCGCTGTCCCCACCAGTGCCCCCACCAGTGTGTCAATGTCCCCACTCTCCCCACCATTGTCCCACCATTGTCCCACTCTCCCCACTTTCCCCACGGTCCCCACCACTGTCCCACTGTCCCCGCTGTACCCACTACTGTCCCACTGTCCCCGCCGCTGTCCCACTGTGCTGTCCCAGCGTCCCCAATGTCCCCATCACTGTCCCACTGTCCCCACTGTCCCAACCACTTTCCCCACCGTGCTACTGTCCCACCACTGTCCTCACCACCGCCTTCACCCCTGTCCCCACCACTACCGTCCCCACCACTGTCCCACTGTCCCCACCACTGTCCCGCTGTTCCCTTACCACTGTCCCCACCACCACCGTCCCCACCCTTCGGTTTTCGAGGGGGGGGGGGTTCGAAGGGGTAGTGACGCCCCCCCGGTTTTCGAGGGGGGGAGGGGGGGGGTTCGAACCGGTAGTGACCCCCCCCCGCCCTTTTCATGATGGACTGGGGGGGGGTTCGAACCGGTAAGGACCCCCCCCCGATTTTCCGGACTGGGGGGAGAAAGGGGGTTCGAACCGGTAGTGCCCCCCCCCGGTTTTCCGCCAGCAGCGGTAGAACACGCAGAAAACGAGACAACGATAAAAGAAAGCAGGGCCCGAGAAAACGAGACTACGAACCAGGGGCCGAGAAAACAAAACAAAAAAAAAGAAAACGAACCAAAGGTCGACGTTATTCTCCAATTCGTTCTCTAGTGCTGCGGCGCGCACCTGTCTGCAGGGATGGTGACGGATTTGCCGCAGGCATCTGGATAACGAGAAGGAGGGGGAGTAGGAGGAGGATGAGGACGACTATGAGACTATGAGAACGACGAGGACGAGGAGAGCGAGGAGGAGAACGAGGAGGTGAATGGCGGAGCATGAGGACGAGGGCGAGGGCCACGAGGTGGGGAATGAGGAAACGCAGGAGCAGGACGACGAGGACGATCAGGCGCTCGACTCACGGCGACGAGGAAGGAGGGAGGAGCGAAGGGCGAAAGTGGACCGCGAGGCGAGTGCGGCTCTGATGGGAAGCGCAGCGAAAAAGGAGGCCGGGCGGGCACCGACCCGCGCGGCCCGCGCGGGACGAGCACTTTCCTGCGCCGCACCGGCGGTATACCGCCACCTCGAGCTGGCCGCCCAAATCGGCAGGGAGCGTCGCGGAGGCGGCCCGTCGCGCCCGCGGGCCCCGCTCTACGATCACAGAACAGGAGCACTGCTCTCCTCCTCCTCCTCCTCGTCCTCGTCCTCCTCCTCCCCCTCCTCGTCCTCCTCGTCCTCGTCCTCGTCCTCCTCCTCGTCCTTCCCCTCCCCCTTTCTACAATTGCAAAATACGAGTGCTACTCTCCTCTCTCCCCTGATGGCTTCCGGGAAATATTCAGCCCCCCTCCGCGCACTGGCTTCTTTCCACACAGGATTCCCGGGAGTTGGGCTTTCGCTTGGGATTCAGTTCAAAATTCGGCTCTCGCTGCAGCGCTGGCCTCATTTTCGGGCTACCGCTCGTTCCGAATCGTGCTCCCGCTGCAGCGCTGGCCTCATTGCCGCGCTTCCGCTCGTTCCGAATCGTGCTCCCGCTGCAGCGCTGGCGGCATTATTTCCAGCGCCATGCCACGGCATGCAATGCAATGCTATGTGGTGTTCCGCTGTGCGAAGGCTTGCCTTCAGCTGCAATGCTAGGATATGCAGTGCTTGACTACGCAGTGCCACGCCATGCTATGCCATGGTACTCTTTGACCTTCAACGCCATGCTATGCCATGTTCTGTTCTGTGCCGCTGTGCGATGTCGTTATTTGCGATGCAATGCTTTGCGATGCAGTTCTTCACTACGCAACGCCACGCCATGCTATGACATACTACGCTCTGCCGCGCTCTGCTACGCCCTGCGATGCCGTGCTATACGATGCATCGCGCACCCTCCTGGGACCATTGCCTTGCTCGACATCCGACTGTGCGAATAGAGAGGAGATCTACGCCAGGATAAGGGATGGAGGGATGGGAGGGAGGGGTAGGACGTCAGATATGACGCGAGCGCATCTCTCTTGTCCCTCCCCCCTCGCCCTCCACACTTACACAATGAATACTACTCTCCTCTCTCCCCTGGTGGCGTGCAAAGAATGTCTGGCCCCCCTCCGCCTAATTACTGTTTTTTTTACACGCAGGATTCCCGGGAGTTGGGCTTTCGCTTGGATTTGTTCAACATGCTGCTCTCGCTGCAGCGCTGGCCTCGTTTTCGGGTTACAGCTCGTTCCGAATCGTGCTCCCACTGCAGCGCTGGCCTCATTTCCGAGGCTTCCGCTCGTTGAGAATCGTGCTCCCGCTGTAGCGCTGGCGTCATTATTTCCAGCGCCATGCCACGGCAATGCTTTCGGCCCTTCCAAATAAGCCCCAAAATCTGTCTCCCCCGAAAAAACCATCGGAAGAGATTGCACATTCGGCGTCGATTTGTTAATTTGTTGGGGCCGCGGAAACCATGCCATGCTATGTCAGGCCACGCGTCCTCATTTCCGCGCTTCCGCGCTGAATTGTGTTTCGAAATGCTGCTCTCGCTGCAGCGCTGGCCCTATTTTCGAGCTACCGCTCGTTCCGAATCGTGCTCCCGTTGCAGCGCTGGCCTCGTTTCCGCGCTTTCGCTCGTTACAGATCGTGCTCCCGCTGCAGCGCTGGCGTCATTATTTCCAGCGCCATGCCACGGCATTGTTTTCGATCCTTCCAAATAAGCCCCCAAACTTTAAACCATGTCACCCCGAATAAACCATCGGACGTGATTCCACATTCGGTGTCGATTCGTTGATTTTCTATGCCGCAGAAGCCCCCTCCCTCCCTACTTTGGGGCGTCGCCACGCTATGCTATGTCAGGCAAAGCGTCCTCATTTCCGCGCTTCCGCGCTCGTTTTGTGTTTGCCAAAATGCTGATCTCGCTGTAGCGCTGGCCTCATGTTCGGGCTACCGCTCGTTCCCCGAATCGTGCTCCCGCTGCAGCGCTGGCCTCATTGCCGCGCTTCCGCTCGTTCAGAACCGTGCTCCCGCTGCAGCGCTGGCGTCTTTATTTCCAATGCCATTCCCGGGCATGGTTTTTTTGTTCAGTCCTTCCAAACCGGCCCCAAACTCTAAAACACTGCCTCCCGAAGAAACCATCGGAAACAATGACACACTCGGTGTCGATTCGCTCATTTGTTGAGCCGCAGAAGCCTCCCCCCCACCTCGGGGCGTCGCCACGCCATGCTATGTCATGCTACGCGTTGATCTTCGACACTATGCTATGCCATCCTACGACATCCGATTGTGCGAATAGAGAGGAGATCTACGCCATAGTAATGCATGGGAAGGAGGGGTAGGACGCCAGATGTGACGCGAGCGCACCTAGCTTATCCCTCCCCCCTCGCCCCCCCACCTCCTCCTCCTCCTCCTCCTCCACCCTCCTCCTCCTCCTCCTCATCCCTCCTCCTCCGCCTGCTCCCTCCTCCTCCTCTTCCCTCCTCCTTCTCCTCCTTGTCCTCCCAGCCTCTCTCTCGCCCTGCTCCCTCCTCCACCCTCTGCCCATCCTCCCTCGCTGCCCCCCCCCCCCCTCTCCCACCCCCAACCCCCAAAAAAGGCGGAGGCGCGGGGGCGGAGGAGCACGATGAGGAGGAGGCAATGAAGGAAGGGGCAAGCCGAGGAGGGGAATGATACCAAGGGGCGGGGATGTGGCGGAGGAGGTGGGGGGGGGGAACAAGGACAAGAGAACATCGGAGGACGCGGAAAAGGAGCAGGTGGAGGACAGGCTTTTCAGAATTGGATGCTCGCGAGTGCGAGCGAGGACAATGCGAGAAGGACGAGGATGGGGCAAGCGGGCCCCGAACTCTTGAGCATAAGCTTCCCCTTCCTGTTCATATTCAATCTCTTGAAAATTTCCAGGAACGTCCTGACCCAACTCCCCTCCTCCATCTCCGGTTCTTCCTGATGCCCGTTATCCTTGCTCCCCTCCCCTCTAAACCACCATCCTCTGGGAGGAGGGGGCAGGCAGAGGAGGATTGCAGGGCGCGTCTAGAAGTCAAACAGACCAAGGGCTTGAGTATAATGAAGGAGAGGCGACCAAGGGAGTGAGGCGTAAGGAGGGAGGCTGCAGGGGGGGGGGGGCGCTTTTCTAAACTACAGGTTGTCGCGGTGCAAGTGCATGCGCTGCTGGGCCCAAGGTGGGCCCGAAGCAAAAACGCAGTCCCTCGCCCTGCATAGCATCCCTTGGATCAAGGACGGCGGAGAAAGAGGAAGAGGGGGGGGAGGGCCACTGCAAACCCCAGAAGCATCAACGATGCTGCGACTTGCTCTCCCGTCGCAAGTCCTCTCCTGATGAGGTCCCTCGGAAGCCCCACCAGCCCTCCAGGCGGAGGTGGTTTAGAGCGCTCCCGCTTCCAGCTTTCATCTTCCCCCTCGGGGGGGGGGTTATCAGTGCCCCCTGCGTTTTGAAAGAACACCCTCGGGGCCGTGACGTGCGGCCTCTCGGGCCCCCGCCACAGGAAGCGCGCGAGGCCCGCCCCTTGGGCTGCGGGGTCGGGGTGGGCTTCGGCTTCTCTCTCGGGCGCACGACGAACACGGATCACGGGTCCGTGGATCCGTCCCGCCGGCGGCAGACCCAGGGCTTCGGAAACGCACGGCCCGACGCGCGGCGCCGGTGCCACCGGATCTGGCGACGGGGCGTGCCGGCCTGGCATGGAAGCGGGGCCCGTCGCTCATGCACGCGCCCTGGTCCACGTCTGCGCTCGCTCGAGCTTCGGGCCGCGGGGGTCCTGATGCCCCTCACCCCCCATTCGCCTGTCAGTGGGGGTCAGACTTCTGGGCGGGGCTGAACCTAGACGGTGTTTTTCGTTGTCGTGTTGTTTTCGTTTTTCCTCGCTTTTGTATCGAATCCTCCTTTACCGCAAGACGAAGCCGAAACGAAAACGGCCCACGAAATGACCCAAAACACTGCTTAGGTCCAGCCCTGCTTCTGGGAAGCAGAGTCGGCGAAGCGCAAGCTAAGGAAGCAGCAGACTCTGCAGACGATACGGGCACGGGCGCAGACGTTTCCAAGGAGCTGCACGAGAACAAACAAACCAAAAAAAGGGCAGCACCTGCTTTGCGGCAGCATGTTGCCCCGAACAAAAAACTAGCCAAACCATTGAGCACACGTTTCCCTGGCCCCCCCAAAAGGCTGATCCCCATCGGCAGGCGAGAGAAGACACCCCTGGCCTTCCTGCGCGACCGCTGCACCTCCTGCGCCGACGCCGTGCCCTGGACCCCGCGCGACGCAGAGGGGGGGGGGGCAGGGGTACAGTCGGACTTGATTGTTTTGCTCGATGCGCGAACCCCGCTGTGCTAAGCCTGGGACGCACGCCTGGCGCCGCGGACATTCACCTAATTAGGGGAAGAGGGGAAGAGGAAAGGGAGGAGGAGGAGGAGGAGGAGAAAACACAAGACCTGGCGCGCGGCACAACGAGCGGCCTAAGATGCCGGCGCTGCATTTTCGCTGCCGCCGGGGCCATCCGGCAAAACGACGAGGCCCCCAAATTTGGCGTCCATGGCCAGCTCGCCGAAAGGCTGGGGCCGACGGTCGCCCAAGGACTCACCGGTTCGAGGGTCCCGCGACTCCCACAACCGGTTGAGGCGGAAAGCGGTGGCGCTCTGTCTCGCGACACCCCCGCGGCAACCCTCCGCAAGCGCCCTGGTGTTGTCGCGCGAGTAACACCCGCATGATGCACAGAACATGTAATTACCTACCGCCCACAGGCGATGGCGACGGCCACCCGCGACGCAGCGAGGAGGTAGGTGCGACATCTGTGTGCCACTGCGCAGACACCGCATACAACGAAACTTGCCACAGAACTTGATCACATCGTGCCTACCGTCCTGTGCGGGGAAATCCGCAGTGAGGACAGGAGCGGCCCGGCTGCAAAGAGCGCGGCTGCGTTCCTGCTGTGGGAACGGCCACGCGTGCAAGAACCGACCGAGAAAACGGCCCACGCACTGCGCAAGGTTGAATGCCCCGACCACCCTCTGCTCCGCAGCGGCGTCGCTGGGATGGGAGCGGGCGCCCTTTCGTGCAGCAGAGTCGGCTTCCGCATTGCCGATCCGAAGATAGCGGGCGTTAGGGCTGCTGTCGTCGTCGCTGGCCCTGGCATGCCCTTTGACCTTGCAAACCCGCACCTGGAACTCGAAATCGTCAAGGGCATCCCAGATAGCCGTCCACAAGTCGGCTGCGACACACCCGCCATGAGTGGTCTCCCAGCGCCCTTTGGCGAACGAGGAAACCACCCATTGGCAATCAGAGTAAAAAGCTATGTCCGCCACTCCGCGGAACTTCATGCATGCCAGAAGGGCCCATCCCTCCGCCACCTCGGAATCCTGCGCGTGCCCCGGCACGGGCCCATATGCTAGGGCCGTGACCGTGCCCGACGGCGACACTTGAGCGAGGCCCCAACCCGCCCTTCGCAGAAGGGGATCCCCGCTCAGCACGGCAAAAACGGATCCGTCACCGAAGACATCGCCCTCCAGGGTGCCAGCGGCGGGGCGCACGTCCCACGCCGCAGAGAAGGAAGGAGCAGGACTAGGGAGGAACTTCCGGGGGTCGGGCACGAGCCCATGCCGCCATAGGCACCAATCTGGGTGCGCGGCCGCAGAATCCAGAAGGCTCACGGGCAGATCATAATCGCGCCTCCACACGCGCGTGGTGAGACAGCTGCCCCAGGCCGCGTGCTGAAGGGTGCCCGCCTCGCCGCCGCAGAATGGACACAGAGGAGACGCCTGCAGCCCCGCGTCGTGGCGCCGCGCTGCATCCCAGATGCCATTGGCGACGACTGCACGGACGAGCCCTTGGTGGGCAGGGTTCCAGTCGGCCGACACCTTGCCCGTGGCCAGCGCCCGCAGCGGCTCCAAGTAGGGCTCATGCGTGAGGTCGGCCATGTACGGGTGCCGGGCGAGCGCACGCTGAAGCAGCCACCGCTGCATGGAGCGCTGCGCCAGCACTATGACCGTCTTGGGGCACATCTCCATGAGGTTGGCCCTGAAGCCGTCGTCGGTGCGGAAGGTGCACGGCGTGCTAAGCACCGTCCAGCCAATCCGCCTGGCCGACGCCACTGCGGCGCCCACGGTGCCTTTGACCAGCTGCCAATCCTTGCCGTCCGTGCTGGATGCGAACGCCGCGTCGGCTGCGTACGCCAGCTTGGTCAGCCACTCGCGCGGCAGCCACATGTCCCAGACCGCCCTCGCGAAGTTGCCGATCGGCCCCACCGTGCAGGCGTACGCGGGATCGACCGTGTGCGGCGCAGCCTGGATGGCAAGGTCCATGGTGGCTGACCTGCCGTGCACTCGCGGGTACAAGGCCAGGTGGGCCGCCCTGCGCAGAGGTTCGATGCGGGACCACGCCCGGCCAGTCACGCCGTCGCCGTAGGTTCCCACAGGCACGAGTCCCATGGAGACCAGCGCCCTGCACCGCCCACGCCCCTTGCGGATCACGCGAATCCTGCCCGCGCGCCGCCTTGCCTTGGCTAGTCGGGCAGTGCGGACATGGCTGCAGGCCCGCTTCCCGCAGGCGTAGTCGACGCCCAAGTTGCGAGCAGTGTGGCGCACGCGCCCTTGGAGCGAAGGGCACCGACGCAGCAGCAAGTTGGATGCCTCTGCCGAGCTGGCCACCACGGCCGTTTTGGCGTCCTGCACCACCAGGCCGTTCAGGGTGAGCTGCTCCCGGAGCAGGCGGTAAGCAGTCGCCAGCGCGCGCGTGAGGCGCTCTGGCAAACCCACCGCCTGGAGCTGCAGGTCGTCCACCACGTTGGTGACCTCGACGTCGTCGACCCGCTCCAGCACGAAGTCCACGAGGGGCACGAGGTACAGGCGCATGAGGAGGTCGGCGAAGCTGCACCCCGCAACCACGCCTTTGCCCGGCAAGCACTCGCCCAAAATGACACCGTCGTGGCTGAGATAGCGCGGCATGCCGTACAGCTTGATAAGAAGACGAAGCAAGCGCAACGGAAATCGCAGCCGCCGGGCGTGGCGAACCAGGATGCCCCACTGGAGCCACTCGTACGCCTTGCTCAAGTCCAGGAGCACCGAGCAGGCCTGCCACCCACGGGACACCGCCCACTCCGCAGCAGCGCCCTGCAGCCACACGGCCATGTCGCAGGACTTGTGCGCCACGCCGTAGACATATGGCCGCGACTGACTCGACGCCCACTGTGCCCCGAGCGTGCTGCGGCACCAGCGTGTGAAGGGCCGCAGCGTGCCTGGGAATAGGCCGATTGTGCGTTTGCCACCGCTGTCCTTGGGCAGCAAGACCTCCTGCAGCACGCGGAGGGCGCTGGGGATATGAGCCAATCGCAGCATGGCCCCCCAGATGCCGATCAGGGCAGCCACCGCGGCCTCCGGGAGCATGGCCAAGTGTCGTGGGTGGTGGACGGCGTCGCCGCCAAGCCCGGTGCCGTGCTGGAAGGTGCCGGAAGCTTTGATGATGTCGTCCACTGAAGGCAACGGCACCTGGAGGTCGTCCATGTTGTCCCAATCGCAGCCGGCCTCGCCTGGCCCTGCCGACCACAGCGCATGCCAGGGCTCAATCTCTGCCCGCGCCTCCTCGGCCAGGCCCTTGCCCGTCAAGGATGAGGCAGCCCAGGGGGCCTCGTCCTTGATCCACCGGAAAGCCTTACGGCCGCCCTGCACGTCGGTGGCCGTCCTGGCCCAGTCGAGCCAGCTCCTGTACCGGGCGTACGCGGACTCTGAGTCGCCGCGCGCGGCCTCGACCGAGAGTCTGTCGATGAGGTCCGCGACGTCGTCGCTGGCCATGGTGGGGAGCAGCCGTACACGAGACCGCCAGGTCGACCAGAACCCGGGCTTGGCCGCCATCGGCAGCGTGAACCGCTGCATGGCGACGTGCAGGGCTCGCGAGTGCCGCAGCGCAGCAGGCGTGCCCAGGCGGCGAAGGTGCCGCCACTCAAGCACGCGGTCGCGCAGCCAGCCCCAGTAGCTGTCGCAGGCAGTGGTCCGCGCAACATTGTGCCATGTCCGTCTTGCCTGCGAGAGCGGCACCTTGGCCACTCGCGGGCCCTGGGCGCGGCCCACATGGAAGCGCTGCTGCTCCTGGAGGCCGAAGTGCCGGGTCAGGTCCTGCTCGTACTGCCCCAGCCACTGGCAGCACACCGCGTCCAAGCCAGCTGTGGTCTCGATGCTCTCGGCCTCCCCCTGGAGCTCTGTCCAATCCAAGGGTTCCAGGCTCGGGCCGACCAGGGGCAGCGACGGGAACGCCCGAGCCTTGCGCAGCACCGACACGCGCTCTTCTGCCGTGGCGGCCTGGAAGGCCATGCGCACGGCCCGGTGAGGCCGGACCATGATGTCGTCCACTACCGTGACCGAGGTCGCCGAGAAGCCCTGCGAGGTGACAAAGAAATCCAACTCGTTGGCTGAGGCCGCTCCGAAACATGTGGGCCGCCCCGAAGACACGACGGTCCCTTTCACCGCTGTCAGCCACCGGGTCTGGTCGAAGCAGGACGGCTCGAACTGGAAATCCCCAGCGAGAACAAAAGGCTGGCCCAATGCCCGCAGGGCCGCGCCAACTTCGGAGAGCCTGTCGAGATTCTGCTCGCCCATGCCGCCCCCGGTGTGCAAGTAGAGGGAACCAAGCACGAATCCTGCTGGCGGGCCTGAAGCGACCTGCCAGAAGGCCATGCGCTCCGTGAACGGCACCTTGACCCACTCGTTCGGGAGCTCGGCGCGGCGGAGCCCAATCCAGGGTTTCACCAAAGTCGGACTTGATTGGGCATGACACGCGAGAGGGCAAGAGACCCTTCCGAGGGCCACATTGCCATCGGAATGTAGGAGGCGTGGGGTCGCGAGGCACAGGACACGAGGGTACCCCTGATTTGGCAGGGTCGACCTGCTAATCAGCGCCGACTGTAGGGGAACAAACAATTCCATA
>CAUYUJ010005440.1:30000-35000 GCA_963575745.1 Prorocentrum cordatum | reverse complement strand
GTCTCACGCGGGAGCGCCGTTCCTGAGTCAATTGCGAGGAAATGTCAGGCAGGAGCGGGGGTCCTGAGTAAAATTCGAAGAAGTCTCAAGCGGGAGCGCCGTCCCCACGTAAATCGCACGGAAGTCTCAAGCGGGAGCGGGGGTCCTGATTACATTGCGAGGAGGTCTCAGACGGGAGCGCCTTTCCTGAGTAAATCGCGCGGAAGTCTCAAGCGGGAGCGGGGGTCCTGAGTAAAAATCGAGGAAGTCTCAGGCGGGAGCCGTTGTTGTTGTAGCCCGGGGGGCAGGGGCACAGTTTGAGCAGGAAGACTTTCCTTTAGAAAAAACAAGGTGCGAGCCCCGGGGGTGGCACTTCAATCGAAAAAAATCAATGTGCAGCGGTGGGGGGATCAACAATAATTATTCTTCAAGAGTGAGAGTTCAACGACTCCCGCTGAGACATCCTCCAAATTCACTCAGGACCCCCGCTCCTAAGACTTCCTGACAATGTACTCGGGATCGGTGCTCCCGCTTGTGACTTCCTCGCAATTTCGTCAGGACCCCCGCTCCCATCCGAGACTTCCTCACAATGTAATCAGGAACGGCGCTCCCGCTTGAGACTTCCTCGCAATTGAATCAAGACTTCCCCGCAATTTAGTCAAGACCCCCGCTCCCGCCAGAGAGCCCCTCACATGTTGTTCAGGAGTTGCGCTTTCGCCTGTGACCTCCATGCAATTTATTCAGAAATCGCGCTTTCGACACTCAGGAAACACGCTGCGCCAAGGACGCCGTTGCAAGTTACTAAATAATCGCGCTCTCGCCATACTCAGGCATCCCGCTTCAATGTCCCACCCGCCCGACCAGCCCGTCAGGGGATCGCCCGCCCGTCGTGGGTTCCCGCCCGAGATTTCCTTCAGGAGCGGCGCTTTCGCCTAGGACTTCCTCGAACGTTCACGCTCTTACCTTCCTGCTCCTCCTCCCTCTCCCTTCTCCCTCCTCCCTCCTTTCCTCCCTTGTCTTTCCTTCCTCCCTTCTCTCATCCTTATGCCTCTCTGCCCTATCCCCTTTTCCCTCCTCTCCCTCCTCCCTTTTCCCTCCCCTTTCCTGCCTCATCCCCCCTCTTTCTGTCTCTCTTTCTCTCTCCCCTCTCTCTCTCTCTCTCGCTTTATCTACCTCTCTTGTCTGTATGTATATCTATATTTCTCTCTCTCCCTCTCTCTCCGTCTGCCTCTAATCAACCGCCCCCCTCTTCGCTCCTTCTCTCCTGGCGGTTTCCCTCTTCTTTCGTCCCTCCCACTCCCTTCCTCCCACTCTCCCTCATTCTCCCCCTCCTCTGTTTGCAGGGCCCACGCCAATTCCAATGGCGGGCACAGGTACGCCCACAGAGGAATGTCTGCCCGTTCAGGTTTGCCCGCCTGTCTAGGCCAGCCGCCCCCCACAAAGAGAAATAGTCCCCCCCAAAGGGGTGTGATCGAAGGCAAACAAGGCCGGTATCGAGGGTGTGGGGAACTCGTTTTGAATGACACGCGGGCAAGTAAAAGCGAATAGTCTTAGAATGATTGCTGTTGTTGGCTAGTTACTAACAATTGTTATTGTTGGACCCCACCCAGGCCCTTTGGCGCTCTCGCCGCGGCGCCGGCTGCATTTTGATTGACAATGAGCCGCACTCTCAAGCGGTTTGGGGGACCGCCAAAACCAGCCCCCCAACAACAACGACGCTCCCGTTGGAGACTTCATCCTTTTTTATTCAGGGCCGGTGCTTTTGCTCGCCGCCGAAAACAGCCGTCTCAACAAAACCACCGCTCCCGCTCGAGACTTCGTCCCGTTTTACCTTGGACTGGCGCGCTGCTCTTTGTCTCATCGGCGCCGCCCCCAACAACAACAACGCTCCCGCTCGAGACGTCCTCCGTTTTTTACTCAAGACGGTGCTCCTCCTCGCCGCCGAAAACCGCCGCCCCGACAAAACCAGCGCTCCCGCCCGAGACTTCCTCCCGTGTTACACTGGACTGGCGCCCTACTGTCTTTTGAATTGGCGCCGCCGCCAGCAAGAACAACGCTCCCGTTCGAGGTTCCCCCCCTTCTTCCTCAGGACGGTGCTGTTCCTCGCCGCCGACAGCCGCCATCCCAACAGAACCACGGCTCCCCCTGGAGACTTCCCCCCTTCTTGCTCAAGGCGGTGTTCCTCCTCGCCGCCGACAACCGCCGTCCCAACAAAACCAGCGTTCCCGCTCGAGACTTCGTTTTGTTTTACATTGGACTACCGACGTACTCCCTTCAGCATTGGCACCGCCCCCAGCAACAACACCAGTGCTGCTCGAGACTTCCTCCCTTTCTATTCAGGGCCAGGTCCTTGCCTCGCCGCCGACAGCCCCAATCCCCACCAAGGCAATCCTGTCGCTTGCTACTTCCTTGTGCTTTACCCTTGGTTAGGGCTCCACTGGCGGTTCCCGCATCGGCGCAACAAACCGCGGGCATGCGTTTTCGAGGCAGGATATTTTGAAATTCCTCGGAGGAGGTGTTTGCAAGACCGCATTGGACGGGAGATCTGGGAATGGGATAAACGGACCCCGCTATAGAACAATAGTCCCCCATGATGGGGATGGTTATCATGATGGTCGCAAGCTTCGTGAGAAAACATCGCGCGTGAGGGCCAAGTGATTGTTTTTGTTGCTGCTGTTGTTGTTGTCGTCGTTGTCGTCATCGTCGTTGTTGCTGTTGTTGTTGGTATCGTTGGTGTTGGTGTTGTTGTTGATATTCTTGTTTGTTGTCGTCGTCCCACCCGCGACCCACCCGTCGACCCACCCGCGACCCAACCCGCGACCCACCCGCGACCCCACCCGCGCCCCACTCGCGACCCACCCGCGACCCACCCGCGACCCACCCGCGACCCACCCCGCGACCCACCCCGCGACCCACCCGCGACCCAACCCGCGACCCACCCGCGACCCGCCCCGCGACCCACCCGCGACCCACTTGCGACACACCCGCGGCCAACCCCGCGACCAACCCGCGAACCACCCCGCAACTCACCCGCGGCCCATTTGCGACCCACCCGCGACCCATTTGCGACCGACCCGCGACCCACCCGCGACCGACCCACATTGGTTTAACTAAAAAATCTGTGCCTGCTGGGGGCTCGTTGGATATATAATGTGCGAAACTTTGGCGCCTGCGGCGGGCTTCTCCGAAGTCCCGTCAACTGCCGACGCCACCACCGCCGCATCTGCGGAGTGCTACGTGAGGGGGCGGCGAATACGTCGTCAGTCTGCCAGGCTCTGAAGAAGCCCGCCGCCGGCGCCTAATTTTTTACACATTATGCAGTGAGCCCGCCGCAGGCGCCGATTGCTTCGTTAAAACAATGTGGGTGGATCGCGGGGTGGGTCGCGGGTGGGTCGCGGGCTGGGTCGCGGGTGGGTCGCGGGCGGGACGTGTATGGGTCGCGGGTGGGTCGCGGGTGGATCGCGGGGTGGGTCGCGGGGCGGGTCGCGGGTGGGTCGCGGGCTGGGTCGCGGGTGGGGTCGCGAGGTGGGTCGCGGGATGTATCGCGGGTGGGTCGCGGGTGGGTCGCGGGGTGGGTCGCGGGTTGGGTCGCGGGTAACTCGCGGGCGGGTCACGGGGTGGGTCGCGGGCGGGTCGCGGGTGGGGCGCGGGTGGGTAGCGGGGTGGGTCGCGGGGTGGGTCGCGGGGTGGGTCGCGGGATGGGTCGCGGGGTGGGCCGCGGGCGGGTCGCAGGGGGGGCGACGACAACAGACGACAACAACAACAACACCACCACCACCAACAACAACAACAACAACAACAGCAGCAGCAGCAGCAGCAACAACAACAACAACAACAACAACAATACCAACAAGAACACCACCAACAACAACAACAACAACAACAGCAACAGCAACAACAACAACAACGCAACAAACACAATCCTCAACACGGATCCTCGTTACAGCGGCGCACCCAAGGACAATGAATGACCGTTCGGCCCCCTCACTCTGATGAATATAAACCTATAGATATATACACACAAAACTGCATTGGCGATTCGCGCCATGCGCCTTGTTCCGGATGCTTCCCCGGCAGATCAATAAATCATTGCTTGCTTCCGCAGGGGGGCCCTCGAGGCCTGGACGGGCGACCGGTTCATTTTTCTGATATCCCTGGTGCCTGCTAACACCGCGTTCGCCCGATGCGCTTGCACGCTTGCGCGCAGGAGTGCGAAAAGGGATGATGATTTCTGTCACGCGCGAAGGCCCTTTGAGGAAGTAAGGAGCGTTCCCATGACACGCCGAAGAAGTCGCAGCAGCTCCGAACAAATCTATGTTTGGTCGCTTCCTGAATGCCTGGAAGGCTCCAGGCACTCAGGAAATCTTCGACCGTCGAACTTCGAACCTAGATCCATTGCCTGTTTCTCTCGACCGAGGGACTTAAACCTCCAGCCTGAAAGCGTGCAACCAAGCACGTCGTGTAAGCTCGATGTACTGCTTCGTAGGAGAACGCCGTCTGGGCGGTTTTGGGCTCTTTAATCGTCCTGGGGCCCTCTTGTGCCGTCCTGGGGCCTTCTTCGGCCGTCTTGGGGAGCTGGGGCCCTCCAGAGGTCCTCTGAAGCCATCTCGGGCCCTGTTGGGGGCCTCCAATGGCCTTCTTGGAGGTCTCCCATGGTTTTCGTGGGTCTCGCTTGGGAGCCTTCTGGGGGCATCTTGGGTTTTTTGTGGGCATTCTCGGTGCTCTCTGGGGCAGTCTTGAGGCCCTCATGGGCCGTCTGCGAACCATCTGGGGAGCCTTTTGGGCCGTCTTGGGGCGATATCGGGGGCCCATCCGGCCGTCTTGGACGCTGCGCAGACCCCAAAGGCGGATATGCTAAAACATATACATTTCCCTGAGGAATGGGACGATTTCTGCTTCTTCGGGGCTCTCTTAACGGCCTCTTGAGGCGTCTTGGGGGCCTCTTGGGCCGTCTTCAAATCATCGAGGTTCCTCTTGGAGCTCTCTTGTGCTGTTTTGGGTCTCTCTTGCGCCTTTCCGAT
>CAUYUJ010005440.1:0-22500 GCA_963575745.1 Prorocentrum cordatum | reverse complement strand
AAGAGGTTCAAAGGTGCCCCAAGAGGCACCACGGGGACCCCAATTGGGCCCAGAGACCTCCAACACATCCCCAAGAAGGCCCTTGGATAGCCCCAAGTCGTCGTCGTCGTCGTCGTCGTTCGTCTTCGTCGTCGTCGTCGTCGTCGTCGTCGTCGTCGTCGTCGTCGTCATCGCCGTTGTCGTCATGGTCCTCGTTGTCGTCGCCGTCGTCGCCGCTATCTCCCTCTCGTCTCCCACTGGTTTTTCTTCTTCCTCCTCCTCCTCCTCCGCCCCGTCCTCCTCCCACTCCTCCCGCAAGGAAAAGCGAAAAAGGGAGCAGGTGGGTTCGTCGTAGTCGTTGTCGTCGTCGTCGTCATCGTCGCGGTCGTCGTCGTCGACGTCGTCGTTGTCGTCGTCGTCGCCGTTGTTGTGGTCTTTGCCGTCGTCGTCGTCGCGGCCATCTCTTTCTCGCCTTCCACCGCCTTCTCTACTTCCTCCTTCGCCTCGTCACCCACCAACTCCTCCCACGAGAGCAGGTGGGATGTAGTAGGAACAGGGGGGTATGTGCGAGGGCAGGAGAAGGTAAGTACGCCCGAAAACAACGACAGTCAATATGGTTCGCAGAAGTTGCTGTTTTGGGACGGACCGGTGGGGATAACCGAAGCGTGAAAAATTGTCGTTGTCATCGTCTATGTCGTCGTTGCGATGGGGATTCATATCCCTCTATGGTTGGGCGGGCTGGATCATGTTGGGGGGCTTCTTCCTCCCAGGGTTTAACCCAATGTGGGTGACCCCGCGCGCAAGAGGATGCGTGGGCATCTTCTCATGAAGATCGCAATAAACATCAGCGGTTGTGGTTTTAGTCGCGGTTGTAATCGTACCTAGAATCGTGATTGTAGTCGGGATAATCGTCGCAATCGTCGTCGCGGTTGTAGCCGCAATCGTAATCGCACAGTTAATCATATTCGTAAGCGGCGTCGTCGTCGTCGCGGCAGGGATTATGTTCCCTCTATTTTTGGCAGGGCTGGATAATGTTGGGGGACCCCCCCCCAAAGAATAGCCTGCGCGACGGAAGGGTTTCGAACGTGTTTGCGAAAGGCTTGCAACCTGGATCCGCACATTCTTTGCCGAAGGCGATGTTCACATTCTGTCTGGGGAGGGTGAAGTTTCTGAGGGCACTCGTGGCACCTGAACTTCAACAGTCCTTCTGAGGATGGAGCTTCGGAGGATCGAGTTTCTGAAAATTTCTATTTTCTGATGCACGATTTTCCGTGAGAGCGCTCCGGACATATATGTTGTAGTCGTCGTAGACGTAACTGGAATCGAAATCGTAGCTGTCGTCGCCGGCGTCGAAGAAAAATGCATAGTTACCCCCTACTGGTGGGGCCCTCGCTTCTGTCTCGCAAGATCTGCGCGATAGTTCTTCTGAAATGTCTCGCGGGAGCAGGCCCCCCCTCCCCAGAGTTCACAACTATGTCAACCATGTGTACGGGAATCCCCGACGGGTCTAAAATCACACCTTTGTGGTGTCTACCAATTGCAACTGCTTTGCCCCAGTTTAGTTCCAAGCCGTAACGCGCACCTTCTTCGATGACGCAGTCGGGTAACATGTTGAGATTTCCATTATTAATGCTGACGAACATCGTATCGCCCGCGTACAAGATATAAGAGCACACCAACGATGGTTCCTCGACAATGTCGCCTCTGCCGCGCATTTTTCTGCCAATATCGAAAAAACAGCACCGACTGTACAATGATGAACAGCTAGGAGCAGAGCGGGCACCCTTGAACGATGCAAGAGCGCTGTCGCCGTCGAGTTGAATCCCCCCTTCGTTCTTTAGTGCAAATGCCACTCACCATACTTACCTGCTATGAACTCCACCATCCGCCACGGGATACCAAGCTTGCCTAGCGCCTCAATGAAAATGGCGTGTTTGGCCCAATGGATAGCGAACGATCCAGGTGAGGCCGACGCGACCACCGCGTCGAACATCCGGCGCGCAACAGAACTAACTTGCACGGTGTTTCGTCGAAAGAGGAAGCCACAGTGGGTTTAACGCATGCGCCCCTGTGCATCTCCAACGTGCATATGATGCTGCACCATAGATGCTACAAGTTTGCATCCGACAAGCAGTAATGCTATATATGGGTCTATAGCTCTCTGATAAGCCAGAACCGCATATTGGGAAATAGCAATTACACACATGTTTGCGCTCATGCGGTATGTTACACTTCGCCCACCATGACTGGCAGAATGTGAGCATTTGCACCAATCCCTCCGTGCTGCCCAGGAGAAGCTTGCATAACTCTGGCAGTACATCATATTTCCCAACTGCTTTCCCGCAGTTGAGGGTTTCCTGCAATTCTTCTGCTTTGAAGGTGTTCGTGTCGATGGGAAGCACATGTCCGATTGTGTCGCTAGAGTTTGGACGGGAGCTCGGGTTTGTTATCTTCTATGGTGTATTACCGAAATACTTGCAAGTGCTTCTCCGCGCTGGTTACTTCCCACCAGATTCTCAGCGAAGTGCACGAACAACACGCCATGGCCCGCCTCGAAGTCGTTCGTCTAGCCCGGTCTTCCTGTCTTGCTGCGCGGAACGCTTCATCTTCTTGATGAAGTTTCGCTCTTCCTCCGAATCTTGCAGGCCATGCCACTTGCAGCGTAAGGGTCCAACACATGCTCCGAAATCCACTGTTTGCGTTTTTGCTTGCACGACTTCCGGGTCACCTCTACAGCAGCTGTCATCGCGTGTCTGATGCTGCTTACCATCCCATCCCGTTCGTTAGGAAGCGGCTCAAGTTTTACAGCTCAGGTGAACGAGTTTTGGTAGGCCTTGATTAAAAGTAGGGTGCGCACCTCGGGCCGCAACGTTCTGACGATACTGCGTCTGTTTCTTGCGATTTGTGTGCAGTCTGATGTGTGTGCAAACTTGCAAGAGGAACTGCCCTGCAAGCGGATGGCGTATCGCTCCGCTCCGCGGGGCGGGAGGCGCGGGAAAGGCTCGGGACGTTGAAACCCGACTGGAAGTGGACAGCGTGCCGACCCGAAGCGTGGTTGGCCAGAACCAGCGGCGCGACGCGCTAAGCCAAAACTCCCGACCGTTCCCCCCGCGGAGCGGGGCGGGGGAAAGCATCTCGTCGGCGGCCCATCTGCGCTGGCGCCCAAACGGCGCGCCAGTGAGATTAGTGGCGAGGCCCGAGCCGCGGGACCCGAGCCGACGACCTGTCGGCAGACATCCACACACGCACTTTTTGGCGTCGCGGCCACGCGCGCGGCCTGGACCGCGGCGGCACGATGAGGTAGAGGTCGGGTGGAGAGCCGCGCGCGACCAGCCCAAATCACGCGGCGCGGAAATACACGCCCGCCCGCCCGCCCGCCCGGAAGGACCCGAAATACCCGCCCGCCCGCCCGCAAATAACAACCACAACCACAACCACAACAACAACAACAACAATATCAACCACAACAGTAACAGCAACAACAACACGAACAACAACAGCGACGACAACATCAACAACAACGACGACGACAAACACAACAACAACAATAACAACAACAACAACAATAACAACAACAACAGCAACAGCAACAACAACAACAACAACAACAGCTGCCAGCAACAGCAACAGCAGCAGCAACAACAACATTGTCAACACCACCAACAACAACATCGACAACAACACAAACAACAGCAACAACAACAACCATCATGTTAAGACTGCTCGCTCGCATCTGCCCGCCAGCCACTCAACACGTATATGTCAAAACCCTCGATGCCCCCCCTCTTCGTCGGCGATCGTGCCCCCATTGAAGGTATCACTTTCTTACCTACAGCGTGTATTCCGTGCAGCCCTTAAGATACGACGGATGGAAAGAAGAGTCAGAGGAGGAAGGATGACGAAACACGAGAGATAATCGAGATGAAATTAATAGGAGGGGGGCTGGGAGAAGAAAACACGTGGCAGAACCAAACGGGCAGATCGGGCGAGTAGACCCTAACAGACGGGTCGGGAAGGCGGGCCCAGGCGGCCAGGTCGAGCAGGCGGGCTGCTGAAGCGGGTCCTGCAAGAATCGCGAGGAAATCTCGAGCGATAGCGCGATTCCCAAATAAATCGTGAAGAAATCCGCAGCGAGAGCGCGATTCCTGAGTGTCGAGGGCGCGGCGTCTGAATAAACTGCGAAGACGTCCCACGCGAGAGTGCGATTTCTGCATACATTGTAAGGAAGTCCCGCGCGAGAGCGCGGCTTTGGAATACATTGCGGGGAAGGATCAGGCGGGAGCCGTTTTTGTTTTTGTTTTTGTTTTTTGTGTTTGGTGTTGTTGTTGTTGTTGTTGTTGTTGTTGTTGTTGTTGTTGTTGTGTAAGCCGTGGGCCAGGGGCACAGTTAGGTGACCCTTCACTTCCCCTTGTATTTTTTATTTTTAAAAGAAAAAACAAAACAGGGTGCGAGCCCCAGGAAAAAACACCTTAGTGAAAAAATACCATGCTCACCGGGGAGGGGGGATCAACAACAATTCTTCTTTTGAAATGAACAGTCAATAACAACAGCAACAAGAACAATAACAATGCCAATAATCAGTTTATGACTGTTTGCTCTTATCTGCTCGTATGCCATTCAACGCGTATTTCCCAAACCCTCGATACCCGCCCTCTTCGTCTTCGATCGTACCCCTTTTGGGGGGTATATTTCTCTTCCCTGCAGGCCGGGCCCTGGCAAGCGGCGGGGCGGCCGCGGACCGTCGGCCCGGCCAGCGGCAGCGCTGGTCGGCGGCAACCCGACCCCACGAGGGACGGACAGGGGGCCGACCACGACGACGACGACGACGACGACATCGACGGCGACGACGACGACGACGAGCGAAAGCGAGAAAGGGGGCCACAAGGGCGACAGCGGAGCCACGAAGGGCATGCGTATGGGGCCACGAAGGGCGCGAACGACCGGGGGCCACGAAGGGCAGATAATGCGGGGCCACAGAGGGCAACGACGGGGCCACTGAGGGTAGCAACGGGGCCACGTAGGACAGCGAGGGGGCCATGAAGGGCGACAGCGGGGCCACGAAAGGCATGCATATGGGGCCACGACGGGCGCGTACGACCAGGGGCCACGAAGGGCATACGTATATTGGGCCGCAGAAGGCAAGGACGGGGCAACTGAGGGCAGCAATGGGGCCACGAAGGGCAGCGAGGGGGCCATGAAGGGCGACAACGGGGCCACGAAGCGCATGCGTATGGGGCCACGACGGGCGCGAACAAGCAAGCGCAACGAAGGGCCTACATATTATATATATATATATATATAATATATATATATATATTATATATATATATATATTATGGGGGGTCACGAAGGGCAGCGACGGGGCCACGAAGGGCTGCAACGGGGCCACGAAGGGCAGCCAGGGGGCCACGACGGGCGCGAACGACCGGGGGCCACGAAGGGCATACGTATATTGGGGCGCAGAGGGCAAGGACGGGGCAACTGAGGGCAGTAATGGGGCCACGAAGGGCAGCGAGGGGGCCATGAAGGGCGACAACGGGGCCACGAAGCGCATGCGTATGGGGCCACGACGGGCGCGAACAAGCAAGCGCAACGAAGGGCATACATATATGGGGTCACGAAGGGCAGCGACGGGCCACGAAGGGCTGCAAAGGGGCCACGAAGGGCAGCGAGGGGGCCACGGCCACGAAGGGCAGCGACGTGGCCACGAGGGGCTGCAACGGGGCCACGAAGGGCAGCGAGGGGGCCATGAAGGGCTGCAACGGGGCCTTGAAGGGTAGCGAGGGGGCCACGAAGTGCTGCAACGGGGCCACGAAGGGCAGCGACGTAGCCACGAAGGGCTGCAACGGGGCCACGAAGGGCAGCGATGTGGCCACGAAGGGCTGCAACAGGGCCTCGAAGGGCAGAAAGGGGGCCACGAAGGGCATGCGTATGGGGCCGCGAAGGGCAGCGAGGGGGCCACGAAGGGCTGCAACGGGGCCACGATGGGTAGCGATGGGGGCCACGAAGGGCAGCGAGGGGGCCACGAAGGGCAGCGAGGGGGCAACGAAGGGTTGCAACGGGTCCACGCTACGAAGGACAGCGACGTGGGCACGAAGGGCTGCAACGGGGCCACGAAGGGCAAGCGAGATGCCGACTCCTAAATAAGCTGTGAGGGAGTCCGAAGCGTGGGTGCCTGAATGTCGGGAGCGCCGTTTGCATAAATTGCGGCGAATTCTAACGCAAGAGCGCGATTCATGAATAAATTGCCAGGAAGTCTCCAACGAGAGCGCGACTCCAGAGCGCCGAGACAGCGATCCCTGTATAAATTATAAGGAAGCCCAAAGCGAGAGCGCGATTCCTGAGTAAAATGTGAGGAAATCTCAGGCGGGAGCGGGGGTTCTGGCTAAATTGTGAGGAAGTATCAGTCGGGAGCCGTTGCTGTTGTTGTAATCTGGGGGCCAGGGGCGCAGTTTGAACCTGGTGACTTTCCCTGATAAAAAATGCAAGCCCCAGGGGAAGCACTTCAATTGAAAAAACACAGTGGTCACCAGAGGGGGGATCAACAATCATTATTTTTAACAGCTCATTCAACGACAACAACAACAACAATTACTAGCACGTGGGGACACTCCGTTCTCACCAGTGCCAGGGTTTTCATAGGAGGCGGGCAATACCCCCACTTTGTGGGGGGGCCGGTTCAAGCTCTACCAAATTTCCAAACGACTCTTCGCCACCACCCACACCCAGCTTCCCGCCCTATGACGTTCGGACACTTCACTTCGTGGCATGCGGACGACCGTGGCTACTATTCAGGGCCCCGCGGCCGACGACGACGGCGTGCGCGCGCGAAGAAAAAACGAATGTGTCCCGCATGGTATTATTTGACAGGGATGATGGCCCTGGCAGGTGCGCAACCGTTGTTGCAGAAGTTCGAAAAAGTTGCTCGCAAAAGCCCGTTTGACAGAAATGTTTAAAAAGTGTTGGGTTTCCTACGAATCCGCAAGAGCGCGCGGGATGAAATTTTGACATTTTTTTTTGAAAAACCATTGGTTTTTTGATGTTTTTATGTTAAAATCGCTACGAAAACTAAGGTTTTGGAAGGATTTCGTTTTGCGCGCGCGAATGTCCACTTTACCTTATTTTTTGCAAGGGATTCTTGAAGTTTGGTTATGTTAGAACAAGAAATGTCCACTTTAGCTTATTTTTTGCAAGGGAAAACCGATCGTAACAACACAACCGGATCTGGATCACATCGTTTTACCTGAGACTTCCTCACGAAAATGATGAAAATGAGGCTGCGGCCGAGGCGCGGCGGGGGGGGCGTGCACCAGGGGGCCCAACAATAATTATTCTTTAGAATTAATTATATTCAACAGCGACAACGACAACGATCACGACAACCATGAAGTAGGAGGGCGCATGAAGCAGCTTGGGACCTGGGAGTCCAACGGACAACTATGCTGTCAACGACTGGCGTGGAGATACCATACCGGACCCGCCCAACATACACACACACACACACTTTCGCCCCGTTGGCCGAATGACATCGCCGCGGCGAGGGGCAGCACGGAGCGCAGGTCACATCGTGAGTTCCCGCAGGGCGCTGCGGGCGGGCGGCTGCCCACGGCGAGCGGGGGGGCACAAGGGATGTGCACCACTCAGTGGGAGGGCTGGCGAAGCCGGCCAACCCTAACCCCCTCCACCACACACATACACACACCTTCGCACACATTCACACACAAGTGCACACACGCGCACACACATCTACACACATTCTCACACACACTCACACACATTCGCAGACACACGCACAAACACTCACACACACACACGCACACGAACATTCACGCACACAAGCACACATGCACACACACATACACACACGCACACACAGACACACACACACACACACACGCACACGAACATTCACGCACCCACGAAAACATTCATACATTCACACACACACACACACTCTCTTTTGCGTCGCGGCCCTGCTCGAGGCGACAGGGCGTAAAGGTCGTAAAACAGCGAAGCGTGCGCGCGACTAAGCCCGCCCGAGCACTCAGAGACCACTTAGGGCCTCGCAGCCGCCAACACACAAACACACAGGCACGCACGCACGCACGCACGCACGCACGCACGCACGCACGCACGCACGCACGCACGCACGCACGCACGCACGCACGCACGCACGCACACACACACACACACACACACACACACACACACACACACACACACACACACACACACACACACACACACACACACACACACACACACACGCACACACACGCGCTCGGAGCAGGGCGAATTGAGACATCTCAGCAGCTCAAAACCTGTCCCCGTACCCCTCCTCGGGTCCGGACGCACTAATTTTCCTGTCTGTGTCCAGCCGTGACGACGAGGAAGCCCTCTAGAGGTCAACAACCGTTGCCTCTACTCGCCCTCCTCTGACACAAACATACAAAAGCACACACACACACCTCCCCCGGATGCGCGAAGCGTGCGGGCTGTACAGGGAAGGGGTCTCGCGCTGGCGGGCATCTGCGGTCCGAAGGCGTCCCGCGAGCTTGTGCCGCTTGCGCCCCTTGATGGCCACCCGGGCCGCCTCTGCAGCTCGCCAACCTGGCTCCCGACGTAGAGGTCGCCGTTCGTGTCCATCGCCGGCATCGACCACGAGCTCGGGTGGCACGACGCGCGGCCGCCCATGGCCCTCCGGATGTCCGCGCCCTCGAAGTCGCCCGCGCACTGGTTGGTCCAAAGTGTCGGCCCATCCTTGCGAGGAGGGCCCGCGGGGGGGGGGAGGGGTTACCTCGGGGGGCTGCCTCGGGGGGGAGGGAACCTCGGCCCCGAATCGACGAAACGTCGGGGTATGCCTGGGCGGGGTGACCAGGGACGTCGCCGATGCATCGGCAATAATCCCCCCCGCTGGCAGGACATGGCGCTCCCTGGAAGGATCGGCGACGGATGTGGGGAAACCTCAAGGTGCCGATACCGCTATTCCCCGGACCTCTCCTGGGGTGCGTTCTGACCAGAATCTCGAAGCGAATCCAGCGGTGGCGACGAGGGCCTTCAAGGAGGCCGAAAAAGGGGAACAAGGGGCGAAGGGTAGAGGTATGGGTACCTCTTCCTCCTCTGCGGGTGGGCGATTTGTGGGCGTCGTTCCGAGACCGCCCTGCGTCGCGGAGCAAGGAACAAAAAAGAACACGGACAAACTTAGGCCGTTTGCAGCCTCTGGGGGCCTTCAGCGCGTCTCGAGACCGTCAAATCAGGAGCGCCCACGAGGGGGCGACCGCGAGGGGGGGTCGCAACTCATGGCCGGCGGCACGTGCGCGGCCCAGTGGGGGGCCAGGGACGCATTGAAATGAGAAGAGGAGCCATGACATCTGGGGAGATAACATGGCCCCCGCCATGATATCCCCCCCCCTAACTTTTAAAAATCTTTAGAAGCCCCTCGAACAGTATCCAGCCCGCCCAGCAATAGAGGGAAATTAATCCCATGTCGCCGCGCGCGCCGAGAGAGGCTCTAGGACCAGTCCCATTCACCGCCGAGAGGAAGTGGGGGTCTAAAACTAACAACTTTTTACAGATTTGTCATCATCCCCCTCCCCATGTCGCCCCCGATCCAAGAACGACCCCGGATGCGAAGCCAGCCCCCTGCAGACCGAAGCGCGCGGCGTCGGACACCTGGTCCCCCACCCCTGAGCCGCTCTGCTCCGGTCGGCGCGGCACCCCGGGGCCTTCTCCCAGTAGGTGTTGCCCACGGTGGGGTCGACGGCGTAGATGCGGGACTTGGAGCCGTACATGCAGTTGTGGCCGGTGGCGATGATGAGCCGGGTGCCTCTCTCGGGGGCGAGCGAGGCGGGGAAGTGAGAAGGAGGAGGCCTCCTCGGAAGGCTCGGGAGGCCCCCAGCATTCTGAGAGGTTTTCCAAGCCTTCCTCGAGCACGCAGAACACTTCTCGGAAGGCGCGAGGGTTTCTGAGTAGTCTCGCCGCCGTAGCAGGCCTTCTCCTGCTCCCTTCCCCCCCCTCGCTCGCCGCCGGCTCCTCTTGCTACTGCTCGGACGTCTATTCCGCGTGCATTGTTCCATCTTTCGCCTTCGCGCGTCCATTTTTTTCGCAACTGGATCCCAGATGATGCTCCTCGAAAGCCCTCGCCGAGAAAAGAGAAGCACGTCCGAGCCATACCGAGTGGGTCGCCAGAGCGGTGCGGTGGTGGCGGACTGTGGGGCGACCTCGGAAGTACTTAAAGACCTCACCGCACGGTCCGTCGCCGCACCGGTTGTGGGACCCTGGAGGCCCCAGTGTCGCCCCGGGCGCCCCCGGGGAGAACGGCCGAAGTCCCAAGACCGTGCGACCACCGATGAAAGCTGAGTCTCCTTGGCGACATCTGAACCGAACTGACATCCCACCAGACCGCCCCAATCCAACCCGAAGACCCGAATGTCGGGTTGGGGGTGTGTGTGTGGGCTCCGTATGTGTTTTTCCTGATATTCCCCGACCCCCCCCCCACTGGAAATGGATGGCAAATCGAGGCCTTCGGGTTGGGTTGGGGTGGCTTGGTGGGTGGTGACGAACCCCCACCAACCATCACTTGTCCTGAATCGATGGGAGGGGGGGTGGGGTTCGGATTCCGCCACGTGCCCGACGAATTCCGAACCCTGCGCCGCAGCCCCCCGAGTTGCCTGAATCGATGATCAGCGAGGGTAGGGTTCGGAGTTCGCCGCCGACCGAGACGTTCGCGGAGCACCAGCGAAGTCCCAAAAGCGTGGTCACCGCTGAAACCTGAGGGGACGAACCGCGGACAGACGAGCCACAAACGTGAGCGAAAGTTGCGAATCGACGATCAAATCCTCCTCCTCCTCCTCCTCCTCCTCCTCCTCTTCCTCCTCCTTTTCCTCCTCCTCCTTCTCCTCCTCCTCCTCCTCTTCCTCCTCATTCCCCTAACAGCCTTTGCACGTAAGGGGTCATAAATCTGTTCTGAAGAACTGGGCCTGGGTGGCAGCTTGGCGGCTCCGTGCTCGCCGTCGCCGCCCCGTCGCCGCCCGTCGTCTGGACCTGGGTGGCGGTGTGGCGGCTCCGTGGTCACGGACGCCGCCTCGTCGCCACCCCGTCACCGCCCCGTCGCCGTCGTCGCCTAGATCGTACAACATCGATTGCACCGCAAAAACTGCACATGTTGGATTACACCACAGATTGTCTCTCTTTTTTTCTCTTAACAAATACCATCTACCCCACCCGCCAGCCTTTCTTTTCGTATTGTGGTTTGCATATGATTGTGCCCAGTAGTCAATCTTACATATGAACTTATGAATTCATAACAGCGAAGCCGGTAGGATAGTTTATTATCCGTCTATGCGCGAGCACTCGTTGCCAATAATTTTACAATCCCAAGAATCCCTTGAATGCACACGCGCGCGTCGTCGCGCGCATGCCGAAATCATTCAAAAACCCAGGGCATCGTGAGTATTTCAAAATGAAGCGTCCCGAAAATAGATAGCACAAGTGGTATCGCATTCAAACTTGCCAAAAACGTGCCTTCGAGCTTTCGCGGCTGTTCAAGGAAACCATAATTAGGCTTCGCAGCATTTTTCATTACAAGCCACAAAATGGGCCTCTCGCGCGCGCATGTCGAAATCGTTCGATCGCCTGTGCGCACGTGCTGTCGCACGAACCCCATTGCAAAATACGTGGCGAAGTGTTCACGCGCGCATCGTCGCGCGCGTCTGCCGAAATCCTTCAAAAACTCTTGGTGTCGTAAGGCTTTCCAATCCGAAGTCCCCCGAACATATAAAGCAAACGTCTAGTTCTCTAACATCTGTTCCTCCACCAAAATAATGCGCTCGCGCTCTGGCAAATTCTCGAAAAAAAACACAATATTTTCAACGTGCGATTTCTTCCAAGCGGGCATTTCGCGCCGCATGTCGATATCATCCGAACGCCCTTGCGCACGTGCTGAAGGGACACGATCCGTGCCAAGTAATATCATGCGGGCAGCTCTCGCGCGTCGGCCGCACGCATACCGAACTCCTTCCGGAACCTTCATCACCGACGCGAAAACGCCGTTGTTGCCGTCGGCGTGATCAGCATCAGCGCCGTCACTGGCCGTGCAGTCGCTGTTGTCATCATCATTGTCACCAACGTCGCTACTATCATGATCGTGTCTACCGTTGTCGACGTTGCCATGATACCGCGCCCGCCCAAATGGCCGACTCGCACTGAAGTGCCCGCTGGGAAGTGCTCAGAGATCAGCGCCACCGCGGCCACGCCGGTCGCGCCAAACTAGCTGGCCGTCGCGCGCGCGAGCATGCGGGGGCTAGCGAGGCCACAAAGTTGCACCAGCTAACGCCAAGCACTCATCGCAATCGCCGCCGCATGTGTTTTGCAGGACAAATTGCGGACGGGTGGGTGGGACGATTGCGCGAGAAGTGCAGTTGACAATTGCAAATTCAACAAATGAGCTGAGCCACATAAATTGTACCACGCCGATTGGAGCGCATATAATGTACCACGTAGATTGTACAACAGTGATTGCACCACACTGCTTGCACCACGGCGACTGCACCACATGGTAAACTGCAACATGTATATAAGTTGCACAAAGCATTTACAATAAAGATCGCACAACATAGATTGCACCACGTAGTTAGCATCACGTCGAATGCATCGCATTGGTTGCACCGCATACTATTGGACCATATGGACTGCACCACATAGATTGAACCATGTCGGTTGCACCACATAGACTGCGGACAACACAGGTGGCACCACATAGAGTGCACACAGTCGGATTCACAACATCGGTTGACGACACACATACTGCACCAGATGGTCTGCACCACATAGATTGCGCCACAAAAACTGCACAACGTATATGGCACAACATGGTTTGCACAACATAAATTGCACAGCGCTGCTGCGCAACGTTGATTCCACCACCTAGATGGCACAGCCTACAACACTACTGGAAACAATCTGTGTGGGGCCCACGCTGGCTAACACCCTCCGCTGCCCCCAGACCCGCCGGTAGGGTGGCCAGGGAGTTTCGCCTGAGACTTCTGCACCACTTATGATCGCAAAACTTCATCTAGGCAACAATCTCAATGATGGAGCCCGGGGGGTGGCTTTCAAAGTGCGACTCTCGCCTCAACGCCGCGCACCCTCGTCTTAAGAGTTTGCAACAGCTTCAAGGATGAAGCCTGGGTGGCTTCAAAATGTGGCTCTCGCCTTTGCGCCGGGCGCAATCGTCTTAAACCTTGCAACAACTTCAATGTTGGAGGCCGGTTAGTGGTTAGTGTTCAAACTGTGGTTCTCGCCTCAGCGCCGCAATTGCTTCAAGGATGGAGGGCGATTCCTCTTCAACATGTGTCTCTTGCCTTATCCAAACGCGAAGTAGTTTTACACGTTTACATCAGATGATTGCAGGATTCGGATGGCTCAAATTCCAGGAATGGCGTGCTGACACGCTTTAGGATTGGTACTACGCTACAGTCACGCGCTGATTCGCGGTATTGATGTCCTGGGAACGGCATTCTGGCGCGATTCAGGGTTGTCAGGACGCATCAGTCATGTTGAGTCGCGGCGTTCAAGTCCCAAGAATGGTGCTTTGTGTTCTCGGGCGAACGATTGTCATTAAATAAGGCACTTCCGCAATGAATACCTTTTTGTACGGACATTTGAAGCGGGAACTTGGAGGGAAGTTGTATCACATCATCGTGGATGCGTCTTGGGTTTGCACTGGTCCTCCTCCTTACTCCTCGATCTTTGAGCGTCCTCCTCTCCTAGATCTGAGGTTGCGGGCAGTGTCGAGCGGTGATGCCACGATGCCTTCGTCGTTCTCGTCCTCCTCCCCCCCAGACATGCGATGACTTGTTGTTGTCCAGCACGGCGTCTCCGGAAGTCCCAACCCTTTCCCTCAGGCTGGTTGTGTCACCCCCAATGTTTGTTTACAATCCCGGGGCCCAGCGAGGGCCCCCGGAGGCTGAAAACGGGCAGAAAACCTCTCGACGTGTTTTTTGTTCACGAGGCGACCATGTCAGGGTATTCTGCCCCCCTCCTCCTCCTTTTCCCAACGACTGGCCAAGATGTCGAGAGGGACGACTGGTCGATCAGATGGGTTTGTCGTTTCGCCCACCTCCTCCTCCTCCTCCTCCTCCTCCTCCTCCTCCTCCTCTTTCTTCTTCTTCTCCTCCTCCTCCTCCTCCTCCTCCCAGCGACTGCTCGAGAGATCGAGAGGGCACGACTGGCCGATCAGCCGGGCACTTCTCCAGAGGGGGGGGGGGAGGCGGGTCCTGAGGGAAACGGATCCTGGACCCTGGTGCCTCCTCCCGAGGCCCAGGCCGAGCGTTCCACCTGGACTTGTCTTCTTGTCTTCTCACAGCCCTGGGGCCCGTGGAGGGCCCCGAGAGCCCGCCCGAAAACGGCGGAAAACAAGCCCAGGACCCGCTTCCCTCAGGACCCGCTCCCCACATGCCGAGCACCTCTGCTGGCCCCCTGGTGCATCTCGCCGAGGCCGGCCGCCGCGGGCGGCTCCGCCAGGTCCAGCTCCCACTGCGTCCTGCGGGGGCCCAGCGAGGAGGGGATCCGCCGCGAGCGGCGAACGCATCCGCATCCGCGCCCCGGCGGCCTGCATTCCGGGGCGCGATCCCGCGGATGCGCGGCCGCACGGCCACGTTCCGCGCGGCGCACCCGGGAGAGCAGCGTCCCGTACACCCGCGGGTCGCGGCCCAGTGCCCCCGGCCTGCGAGGCCGCGGACACGGGCCCACGAGTTGAGAGGCCACTCCTGGGAGGCCCTCGGCAGAACGGTGGAGGGCCATCGAGTCCGAAGCGGAGGCCATGGAGCTGCACGAGGCCAGGCGGAGCCTGGGATCCAGCCAGATGGAGCGGGGTTGAGCGGGATTGAGCAGGATTCGGGCAGGGGTCAGCCAGGAGCATACCGGTGCCAATCCTGAACCGAAACTCCCGGGAGTTGCATCCTCGGGCTAGGTCGGGCGTGTCCTCTACAGGGGGGTTTGGGATGAAAACTTGAAAATAAGAAAAAATGCACCAAAGTTGTCAAAGTAGTCGAGAAATCGTCCCCAGACTATTTTTTTAACTAATTTGGAATATTTCTCTGTAGAGGGACACGCCCGACTTAATCCCAGGGCGTGGGTCGTCGCACCATGCCTTCCTGGGTCCGCGGCCGCGGCAGTGTTTTTCGCTCTCGTTTCGTTTTCGCTGTCCTTCGCTCTATCTTTAAGTCGGGCCTGTTCCCCCTACAGGCGGATTTTGGAAACAAATAAAAATAGTGAAAAACTGCCCAAATGCTCAAACAATATATAAAAAACAATCGTCCCCAGACTAAGTTTCTACTGTTTTTGGATATTCCCCCTGTAGAGGGACGGGCCCGACTTCACTCTGTCTGCTTTCTGCCTCTGCCGCGAACCGACACCAACACGAAACCGCTCCACGCCGCCACGCCGCCCAGCCCGAGCCCTGCAGGGAACACGGCAGGGGAGGGAGGCCATGAGACCCGGGAGCGCCCATGGCCCCGCCATGCTGCGCACCCGCACCCTGCAGCACGCGGGAGGGACGCGGGCCCCTGGGACCCCCGTCAGCGCCCCTCACACGGGGACTCCACTAACGGGTACTTTGGCCAGTGACCCAGCGAACCCAACCCTTCCCGATGTGGGCAACGCTGCAATGCAAGAAAAAGGCCCTAAAGTGGCAACGTTCGGCAAAAAATCAAAGCACCCGTTAGTAGGTACCCGTTACGGTGCCGTTGACCCCGGGGCCCTTCCGAGTGCTCCTCTGACGGCCCCTGGGCTTTTTTTGGTATAAGGGCGCCTGCTGCCCGACAAAACGGCGAACCCTCCCCCCCCCCCAGGGCTCGCTGCCCTCGAGCGCCGCAGTGCCTCATGGCGACGCCCCCCTGGGTGGCGAACGACATCCGAAACCCAAAAGTCAACCCGTATCAGAAGGATGCACAACACGGATGCAAGGGCCTCGGACGCCCATTTCGAAGCTTTTCGAGCGGGGCGCGGCCAACGCAAGTGGCCAAGGATGGGCCGAAGAGGGAAGGATGCAAGGGTACCCTGGGGAAGGTGGCCCATCCTTACCATGCGGGTCGACCCTACAGTCGGACTTGATTGGACAGGACACCCGAGAGGATACAAGACTCTTCCGACGGCAACGTGGTCCTAGAACACAAAAAGGCCATGCGGCTTGCATAGGTGCGGATAGACGGCAGGACACAAGGGTACTCTCGACTTGGCATGGTCGACCTGCCAATCAGGGCCGGCTGCACCCCCACCAACCATCGGTTCTCCTGAATCGATGGGAGGCGGGGATAGGGTTCGGACTTCGCCACGCGTTCGCCGAATTCCGAACCCTACTTACCCCTGCCGCCCATCGACCAGGCTGAATTGTTGATCGGGGACCGCCGACCGCTGGCCCTCACGGCACCTCTTGGGCACACCCGTGTCCTGCCGGAGCTCGCATTGAGCGCCTTGGCCCAGCCGGGGGAGCCCGGCCAAGTTCCGCACGCGGGCAGTATGCCAGGTGCAGGAAACGGGTTGCAGTTCTTGTGCTCGTAGGAGTATGACCTTAGATGTTCGAATAAAAGCGGAGGCCTCCTAGATGGCATACGAGTGCGTGGGGGTCGGAGGATCGCGCCGCATTCTGGGTGCATCGACGATGCATGGACGATGCATCGCCGACGTCGGCGATGCATCGGCAACGTCGGCTTGGAGAAACTTTGGCTCCACATCGAGCCGCATGTCTGATGCCTCTGCGATGCGGCGCGATCCTCCGACCCCATCTGCTCGAACTCCATCTGGGAGGCGTAGACAAACGCGGAAGGCGCCTTGTCCGTTCTGAACATCAACAGATTGTTTACGACATTCTGGCGCCGTTTCTACTACGTTCTGAAGATCGGCCCGTGGCCTACCTGTCTGCTTTCATTATATTTTCGCTGCGCTTCGAATACGCGTGTGGATATCGCTAAGCACAATGCCGCCCGTCAGACACCCTCTTTATGTCTGCGGTGCCGTTCTTAACACGTGTTGGTCGAGTCAAGCGCGAACGGTGGAAAACGAAGGGGAACCAAAAACGTCTCTAACGCTTTTGAAAACATCTGAGAGCACGACCCCTCGTTCTTCAGACCCATCGTGTACAGCAGGTCGGCCGCGGCGAGGTACAGGGCGAAGGACTGGGTGTAGGTGCCCATGGCGCCGTCGTGTTGCCACTGCAGCGCTCCGGTCTGGATGTCCAGGCAGTACGCGGTACCTTCGAAGTCGCTGAACATGACGGTGTCGCCGTCCTTGCCGTACTGCGGCACCATGTTCCAGACCGGCGACGCGGGCCGGAACTCCCAGAGGGCGGTCCCGTCCTGCGAGGGCGCCCGCTCCGGACAGTCGGCGGCCGGAGCTTGTCAGGGAAGCGGCCCGTGGTGGGGTGCGGGGGTGTTCCATGCATTCTGATAGCTCAGGTGTGAAGAGGGGCCGATCGCAACCATGGTCTTCGCGTCTCGGTTACGCGCAACAGCTTCGCGCGTGACCATATGACCTGGTTGCGCGTCATCGGGCTTTCGAGACGTGACCCGTGGTGGGGAACTGGAGCCTTCCCCCGGGCTGGCTTCCCGTGTTCGACAGTTTTTGTCAATGGCCCCATGAGCTGCCCCAGGGCCCGAAACCTGGCCCCCCCAAACTCTCAAACACGGGTGGTAGGACACGGCCGTGTCACCTCCTGGCGTGGCAGGCAAGGCATGCACTGCACAGATCGTGGATCGTGGGCCTGAGAGCGTATCGGCTGGGATCGGCGCACGTGGATACTGCAGCCGCGACTCCCCATCCGAACTCCCCTGGCTGGTTTCTTCACCACGTGGGCCCCTGGGACTTGCCAGCCTCCCCCCGTCTTGAGACACACTCGACGCGGAATCTCTTCCGATTTCGGTCAGGGGCCGTTCGTGGGGCCTTCAAGGCCTTCAAGGGAGGTCTCAGGGTGAAATGCCGGCCTGGGGCCGGGAGCTCGGGGAACCTGCTCTGAAATGCCACTGATGCGGCAGAAGACACCGAACGCTTAGGTCGGGCATGTCCTCCTACATGCGAATTTTTGGAGGAACAACACAGCGAGCCAGAACAGATTCCAAACATGTTCAAGAAAAACTAAAACACATCGTCCCCGCACTGTGTTTGGACTATCTTTGATTATTCCGAGGGTCGCTCCGTTATTTTCCGCGTCACAGTCGTGATGCGGTTTGCTCTCTAGCGTCCGTCGCGGCACCAACTTTCGCATTCTTCTGCCCGCGCGCCCTGCCGGAGGCAAGGCCCACCAGGAGCAGTACAGTGTAATGCGTTGTCTCGCCCACACGCCAACGGGCGTATGGCTTCTTGACTTTGATTACTCCTCTTGTAGAGGGACAGGCCCGACTTACCTCTAGGCAGCCACGACGGGGACCACGGTGGTGGGCCACGGTGGGCCGCCGATCTCAGGGGCCCAGGCCGACGGGGCGCTCCAAGCATCACCTGTCGCCGCGCCGGCTGCTCTCGACGTGCCCAAGTCGACGACGCCGACACCACGGCTAACCTACAGTCGGGGCGCTGACCTAAGGAACCCTAAATAAGGAACGAGGCTCCTTTTCTCCAGAAGTTGGACTTCGATTTCCCTTCGAAAACCTAAGGAAAGCGTGGGGCAAACTGTGAAACAATTAAGGAACACGGGGCCCCTCCCCAACGAAAACGGTTCCTTCTTCAGGGCCCCGACTGTACTGCAAACCCTGGTCTGTCCGCGTCCCAGCAGACGAAACCAGCACCGCGGCAAGTCCCACGGCTAGCCTGCCGCGCCCGAGGCGGATGTTGCCCTGGTGCCCGCGGCGCCCTCCCCAAGACGCAGGGCCGCGCGTCGGAACAAACGGCGCGGCGACAGACATAACAACCCTCGCAGACGAGCTGCCCACGATGGGGGGCCACGACGAACCACCGGTTTCGGGGTGCCCGGGTTGACCGGGCGTTGCAGGCACCATACAGAACAACCCTCACAGACGAGCTGCCCACTATGAGGGGCCACGATGGGCCACCGATGCTTCGACCCTGGACCGACTGGGCGCTGCAGGCATCAAGCAGAGCAGCCCTCACAGACGAGCTGCCCACGATGGGGGGGGCCCACGACGTGGGCCACCGATGCTTCGCCCCGGGCGACGGGAGCACCACGCAAAGGCTGTGCAGGGAAACCCGCGTCGGCACGCCTGGATGATTTTCCACCACTCAGACGGAGCCTAGACGAGGGTAAAATCGGGTGAGGAGACCCTGAGATCCGACGTTGCGAAAAAGCATGCAGCATCGCAAAAAGTCACCACCGGAGACACGGACCCCAACTTTGTGCGGCATGTTTCGAGCCGGATCGATCTGTGATGGCCCCAGGGACCGAAACCAGGCGAAAACGCCCGACGTGAAAAAATTGCAACGCCAGGATAACAAAGGATGCTCTGAGATCCCGCGGCTCTGCAGGATGTCTCGGGCGCAGCGGCCTCCCAAGGGCGTTCCGGAACGCTCGGAGAGCGTCCCGACACGCTCTGGAGAGGATCGCCCTGGCCCCGCCCCAGGCACCACGCAGGCCTTTTTCTCACTGTCCCAGGGAGAAAGAAACTCCGCGATAGCGGCCGTCACTGGGCCCCGCCCTCCCCCCCCCGGTGTGACGTCACATTCGGCGCCGGCGGAGTCCGGGAGTTCTTCGGAATGACCGAGGCCAAGTAGGAGCAGCACGTAGGGTGTGATCTGCACCACAGTGCCACAGTGCTCGCGTGCACCACAGCGCCTGTGTACAACACAGCGCCTATGTACAGCACAGCAGCCGTGTGCAACGCAGCGCCGCAGCGCCTGTGTGCACCACATTGCCTGCGTACACTACAGCGCTGGTGTACACCACAGCGCCTCAACCCTCAAGCCTCAAGATCAACCTTCCTGTCGGCGGCGAGCGAAGGGGGAAGTGAGAAGGGGCGGGTCATCTCAGAAGGCTCGGAAGTCCCCCAGCCTTCTGATAAGTTTTCTGAGCCTTCGCCGAAGGCACAGAAAAATTCTCAGCTCAGAAGCCGCGAGGGCTTCTGAGAACTCCTGCCGCCTTCTGGGAAGGCCTTTTCCTTCTCACTTCACGCCCTCGCTCGCCGCCGAGACTGAGGAAGAACGGGCCGTGGTGGTGTTTTTGCTGTACCTCTCTTTCAAAAGCGCGACGCCCCAGGCATGTCCTGGGGCGCGTCCTGATGCGGAGTTCCAAGTGTGCTTAGCCCTGGCGACGACGGCGCCGGAGGAGGCCCCACCAAAGGGCGAAACACTTTGAGAGCCCCCATAGCAGCAACAGAGGTCGGCACCGACACCACCATCACAAAAAGCAGCAGGGATTCCCCCGGCTGTTCCGTTGCACCGTTGGACGATCCTTTCTATATCATCGCGGTGCTCTCCGCGTCGAATCCACGCTGGATCCACGTAGAACCCACGTCGAATCCGCGTCGAATCCACGTCGAATCCGTGCCCGATACCCCTGGGACATACGTCGGACACCAGAAAAGGAGTGACATTGTCAGTGCAGACGGTGACCTCCGAAGTTGCAATGCAAGTGGTGTTGTGGTGTCGCTGTCTTGCGCGTCCCGCTCGAGGCATCTCCAACCTCCAGCTCGAGGGGCACCGCAGATCTCCTGGGGCCCAGGGGTGGCCTTTCTGGCGGTGCTGGTGTCGGTCCTTGCCCCTCCGATGGAGGTGGTGCCCTCTTCAAGCACCAGACATGCTCGTTCCGCTGGGGGGACGATTTGCGACAATATTCACGGTTCTGGAAGGGCGAAGCCCAAAACCGGGATCGGTGAGGCTGCGCGCATCGCCATCTGCCACACATCGTCAGGTATACGGCCGCGTTTCAGAATGTGGTTTCGAGAAGGTGGATCAAGACACACGGTTGGGTTTAAGGAAGTATGGTTGTAGTCGTTGTTGTTGGTGTTGCTGTTAGTGTTGGTGTTGCTGTTGTTGTTGCTGTTGTTGTCGTCGGTGTTGTCGTTGTTGTCGTTGTCGTTGTTGTGGTTGGTGTTGTTGGTGTTGTTTTTGTTGTTGTTGCTGGTGGTGTTGTCGTCGTTGTCGTTGTCGTTGTCGTTGTTGAACTCTCACTACTGAAGAATAAGTATTGTTGATCCCCCCTCCAATGACCATTGTATGTTTCAATTGGAGTGCCCCCCTCCGGGGCTCGCACCCTGGTTTTTTTATCAGGGGAAGCAACCCTGGTTAAAAGAAGCAACGGCTCCCACCTGATACTTCCTCACAATGTATTCGCAGATCGCGCTCTCGCGCGGGACTTCCTCACAATTTGTATACGAATCGTGCTCTCGCGTGGGACTTCCCCGCAAATTATTCAGACGATGCGCCCTCGGCGCTCAAGAATCACGCTCTAGCTTTGGCTTCTCTCACGGCTTACTTGGGAATCGCGCTATCGCTCGAGACTTCCTCGCGATGAATGCAGGACCCTTGCTTCAGCAACCCGCCTGCTCGACCTGGTCGCCTGGGCCCGCCTTCCCGAACTGCTCGCTGTGGGTCTGCCCACCCGATCTGCCCGTCTGGTTATACCATTTGTTTGCTGCTCTTTGCCCCCCTCTTGCAAATTTCTCTCATGCTCCAATCTTCTCCTTCCCCCTTCCACCCGTCTTCTCTTCCCTTCTTTTAGAGGCTGCACTAGATGCACGTGGCAGGTAAGGAAGATATGCCCTCAAGGGGCCACGATCGAAGACAACGAGGGCGGGTACCGAAGGGTTTGGGATACCGTGAGCAAATAGAAGCGAACAGTCTTAAGATTGGTGGTGCTGTTGAAGGTGGTTTTGGTGTTGATGCTGCTGTTGTTGATGCTGTTGTTGTTTTTGTTTGCTTGTGGTGTTTTTGTTTGTGTGTGTGTTTGTGCTGTTGTCGTTGGTGGTGTTGTTATTGTTGCTGTTGTTGTTGGTGGTGGTGCTGCTGTTGAGGTTGTTGTTGTTGTTGTTGCTATTCGTTTTGGTATGTTGTCTGTTACTATTGTTGATGCTAGTGTTGTTGTTGTTGTTGTTGGGGGTGGTGGTGTTGTTGTTGTTGCTGATGGTGTTGTTATTGCTGGTGCTGTTGTTGGTGGTGTTGATGGTGTTGTTGGTGGTGCTGGTGTTGTTGCTGTTGTTGTTGCTGTTGTTGTTGGCTGTGTGTGTGTGTTGTTGTTGCTGATGTGGTTATTACTGGTGGTGTTGTTGGTGTTGTTGTTAGTGTTGTTGTGTGTGTATGTGTTTATTGTTGAGGTTGTTGTTGTTGTTGTTGTTGTTGGTGTTGTTGTGTTTAGAACGTGGCTGAAGAAGGTGAAAGGTGGCAAGATAATCAAGCATACTGGCGTTCTGCCACACACACGCGCCAAAACGCACGCTCCCCCAGCCCCCCCCCAAAAAGCCGCACCACGCTCAGGTGAGCCGTAATCCGGTGGTCGCTGCTACCTACTGTGCCCCGACACAGCGGCTCCTCTGTTCACATCAGCCTCATCCTTTCTCCCCCCCTCTGTCCTTCTCCTCCTCC
>CAUYUJ010005439.1:20000-61390 GCA_963575745.1 Prorocentrum cordatum | reverse complement strand
TAGACTTCTCGGTCCGTGGTCCCCCTCTTGGGGCCGTCTTGGGGCCCTCTTGGGCCGTCTTGGGCGCCTCTTGGGCCGTCGTGGGGCCCTCTCGGGCCGTGTTGGGGGCCTCTTGGGAACCTTTTGGGCCCTCGACAGGCCCTCGGAAGGCGCGGTCGGCGGCGGCGGCGGCGAGCGGTGGGCGACGAACGACGGGCGACCACAAACGACGACTACGAACGACGGCGAATTACGACGACGGCGATCGCCCGCGGGGGCCCTGGCGGCATGCCTCCTGCGAACGCCGTCGTCTGGGGCTGGTGGGTGGTGGAAGGCGGGGAGCGACGGCAGGGCGGGGTGGGGATGGGTGGGGCCCGGGCGGTAAATATCTGTACGGGACGGGGCGGGGGAGAGTCGCGTGGCAGGGCAGTCAGGGACTTGCAGTTTCGCTATCGGGGGCCCATCGGCGATGTGCCGCCGATTCCAGGTCGATGCTTCCCCCGCTGAGCTGGTGTCCCCTATGTTGCCGCTCACCTCCACTCGACGGGGGGACCCCAAGCGGTGCCGAGGCCACATCGTCGGCCGTGGGCTGGAGTCACATCCGTATCCGCGGTCTCGTGGGTCGGACCTCGGGGCCGCGACCCGCAGATACGGTGCGCCTTTTCGCGGAGGCCCCGTGCGGCCGCGCATCGTGCCCCGAAATCCAGGCCGCGAGGGTGTGGGTGTGGACGTGGTCGCCGCTCGTGAGCCGCGGTCACCTTGCCGGGAGAGCCAGGACGTGGTGCTGGGCGGGGAGGGTCGTCGTCAGCACCCGGGGCCGCTGCCCGGGGGTTTCTCGAGAGCGCTTGGGCCTCTCCAGGGCCCCAGGGCCGCGCGGTGACGGACCATCCGGTGATGCCTGCTCATTCTTCTTTCTCTTCCCGCCGGAAGGGGCGTCACCGGAGCAGGTCTAGGCCTCCCAGGTGGCTTCAGAGCAGACGGGGTCGGAGGATCGTGTCGCATCACCGATGCATCGGCGATGCGGCTCGACGTCGCCGATGCATCGGCGATGCGGCGCGATCCTTCGACCCCGCCTGCTCGGACCCAATGTAGGAGGCCTTTAGTTTGGGGGGCGGTGGTAAGGCTTCGGGCTGCGAAAGGCAGCCTCCCCAGGTGGGCCCGAGCAGTCTCGGCTGACGCCTCCACAGGTCCCCGAGTTGTCTGGGGCGCCCTCGGCACCTCAACCCTTGGGCGGGGGCGCCGCCGAAGGCGGCGCCAGAGTTGAGGCCGCCGCGGATTGCTCGGGGGGCCTCTCGAGGCCAGCTTGGACTATCCTCGGTGGGCCTGTTGAGGCCAGCCAGGATTACCTGGGGGTACTGCCAGAAGCCTCACCACCAAGAGACACAAGTGGCGGAAGGTTTTGGGCACGCGGGGTCTGGGAATGGCTTTTGGCAGCTGTAAGACAGCTGGGATTCCCAAGCCCAGACCATGCCTGCGCCGAACCTTACGTCACCAGGGTGGGTGGGGAGCGGGCGACGACGGCCGTTTTAGAACGAGTGATAGAAAACACCCGCTTGTGGATTCGAGGTCATCGCGTGGTCTGTTACCAGACCGTTTTCGGATCCCCAGAACTCTTTCTCTTCCTTCGTGCCCTCTTCTTAGTTTCCTCATCCCCTTCCCCTCCTCTTTCCTTGCCACTCCTTGCAAATCCCATTATACTGATTCGGATGATTCTTCATGTTTGTATGATTAGTATTAGTAGCTGGATTCGTACTGTTAGTACTCTTATCATCATGCGTATTGGTCCCATTGCGAATGATGTTTGCATAAAATGCTTGTGGTATTAGTAGAATGCATATTCCACTTAGTATTAGTAGTATTGGCATGATTGATCTTATTCGTGCTATTTTCAGTAATATCAGTATTATCATTATCCCGCGTACTCCTACTGCCCCTCCTCCGTCATCCTATTCCTATTATATACTCTGTACTATTGCGTCTCTTCCTCCTCTTCTTCCGCCTCCTCCTTTAACGCTCCAATTCCCCTTCCCTCCTCATTCGCTCTCCTCGTCCAATCCTCCTCTCCTCCCCTCTCTCCGCCTCTTTCTCCTCCCACTACCAAAAAATGGGCCGAGGATGAGGACGACGGATAATGAGGAGGAGGAAGGAGGAGGGGGAGGAGGAGGAAGGAGGAAGGAGGATGAGGAGGAGGGCGAGCAGGATGAGGAAGAGGGGGAGGAGGAGGCGAGCGAGCATCCAGAGCTTGCCCCCTCGATGGGGTGGGGCTAACTTCCTCCGCCTTGGGCCTGCGACGCCTCCCTCCCGGCGGCGACGAGGGCGGGCCAACGATGGGGGGGGGGAGGAAGGGGAGGCTGCAACGCTGCCGCCGGGAAGAGTGAAGGGGGGAGATGGGAGGGGGCCGACGTGGGCCCATCAGGATTTTGTGGCGAGGCGGAGGAGGATGAGGAGAAGGAGGAGGAGAGGGAGGGGGAGGATGAGGATGAGGAGGAGGGGGATGATGATGATGAGGAGGAGGAGGAGGAGAAGGAGGAGGAGGAGGAGGAGGAGTAGGATGAGGAGGAGGAGGAGGAGGAGCAGGAGGGGGACGACGACGACAGGACCCGCGCGGCGACGGGCGCCTAGGGCGCTCTCACCCCCCCCCGCCGAGGCCGCGGCGAGGTACTGCGCGGCCCTGGAGCTATTGTGCGCCAGCGCGGGCGCTACTCGGGGAGATGGGAGGGAGGAGGGAGGAAAAGGAGGAGGAGGATGAGGAGGAGGACCAGTGTAAACCCAAGGGCCACCAAAGATGTTGGAATAAACCCTTCCTCGAAGCTCCCTCTTCACAGGCCCCTACAACGGTTCATTTCCACTGAGGGAGCAGCCTGTTTGGAAGGCAACAGTTTGAAGATTTTGAAGCATGCCATCATATGCGCCTCGGGCTTCCAACGCCACGGATCACTATGACTGTTGCCTTTGAAGATCCTGAACCGTGCCAGAACGCCATCCTTGGTCAACACCGCGAATCGACGTAACAGTTGCACCCTCATAATCCAGAATCCTTCCAATTGTCCGTGAAGATCTTGCGAATATTAAGAAGCGAATGCGCGCGGGGTAAAGAAGAGAGCCGTAGTATAGTTTGAACACGACCCTTGACCCGCCCTCGTCCGCCCCCGCGCACGCGCGCCTAACAGCGGGCTGGTGGCTCACACCCCGCGGCCGTGCCCCCCCGCCCCCCCGCCACCTGCTCGTCTGCCCCCCTGCCTTGCCTGCCTGCCGCCCTCCCTTCCTCTCATGGGCCCGGAGGCCGCGTGCAGGTGCTCAAAGCACCGGGCGGCTGTGTAGCTGCTTGTTTCCCTCCTCCTCCTCCTCCTCCCTCCTCCTCCCCTGGGTGCCGGGTCATCTGTACGGAAATTTGTCGGTACAACTTTTAAGCCTTTCTTCCGTTTCAGGCCGTCGCGAGATTGCGCGCTGGAGAGTTGGGCCGCACACGTGCGTCTGTCCAGTTTCTTCAGTGTTCCTCCTCTTCCTCCTCCCTCTCCTCCTCCTCCTCGTTACAGGGCGTCTTGGCCCGTCGTGTTTCCGACGCACATGGCACTGCGAAAGCGGCCAGGAGCGGCAACGCCACGCCGTTTTCATTCTTTTCTACTCCGGCCTGGGTCAGAGGCCGCGGCTCGCAGGCCCGGAGTTGTACAGCATCGCACACCACGAAGGGAGCTGAGGACTAGGGCAGAGCCTCCGTCTCAATTGCTAATCGTGTACTGGGAGGTCACATCGAAATTGACAAAATGGCATGTGAGCGTATAGGAGACGTCGAAAAAAAAACACGACCCGCCCTCAATCCATGATCTGTTTGGCGCAATTTTAATGTTAAAAAACTCTGTGCGCGGCGCTAAGGCGAGAACCACATTTTGAAAACAGTTTGCTATCAACCTGTGAAATTTTCATTTTGAAAACGGCCGACCATCCATCTGCGAAGTTGTTGCCATTTGTTTTAAGGGTCAGGGTCGTAAGTGGTCAGGGCGTCTCAGGCGAAACGCCCGGCCCGCCCTAAAAACATACCTAGGGGTGCAACAGGGAGAAGCTATTTCAAGGAAAAGGAATCGATCAGGAGGAGGAGTAGGTGGACGGCCTCGCCGCGACCAACGCGGAGGACGCCAAGCGGGACCGCTGCCAGGCCAGCTCATCCCTGCGGTCTTCGAAACAGGGCGCCGCCCCGGAGACGCCACCGTGGCGTACGTCCACGACATGGCCCCGGCGGAGCGGACAGGAGTCATCCGCTATGTCTGGCAACAGTTGAGCACGCGGTTGCAGCTCGGAAGCGCCGAGGCCATTTTGGCAGCCGTGGGGCGGTGAGTGCTCTACCAGGGGCATGCCGCCGAGAGGACGCGTCACGCACGGGGGGCCGCCAGCAGCTCCACAGCGGACAGGACGGCCGTGACCTGCCGCGGTAGCTGGCAGCGTGACCGCTACCAGTGCCGACCCCGCCGCGGCCACCAGCCCGACCACCGCAGCCACCATCGGCGTGACGCCCACTACCGCGACCAGCCCGCCCGACCGCCCCCGCCCCCACCCGCCCCTCTCTTTTCTTTTCCTTGCCCCTGCCGGGCCGCTCTTGCTGTCGCGCGCGCCTCGCGCTTCGCCTCCTCCCTTCCTTGCACTGATGTCTGCTTTTCTCGGGTCGTGCGAAAGGGGGGGATTGGGAAAGGGGGGGGTACGAAATTTGCTGCATGCAGCTGGTTTCGGCCTCACCGAGGGGCCCATTCCTCGATACATAGCCGCCTCCGGCGCCGGGAGGCGCCGGGAAAATCAGCTACGTGAGCTGATTATCAACCCCCCCCTTCGCTATGCCCCCCTTTCGCCCGACCCGATTTTCTTTTCTCCACGCCAACGCGTGCACCAGGCAAGTTTTCCCCCCTCTCGTCCCCCTGCTCTCCCCCTCCTTTCCCGCTCCGTGCCTCCGGCGGGCGCGCGCGCGCCTAGGGGGGGTGGTGGTGGCGCGCGTTTCCCCGCCTGGCGGCCGTTTCCTCCGCCTCCCGGTCCTTTCCTGCTCTCTCCCTTTTCCTTCCTCTTCCCCTTGTCGGTTCTGCGCAGCTCGGAGTCAGAGCTGCCTCGCCCCCTACTGCTGCTTGCTGGCCTGCCGCTGTCACCCCTTTTATTTCTGCTGTTGGAGGAGGAGGAGGAGGAGGAGGAAGAATAGGAAGAGGAGGAAAAGGACGAGGAGGAGGAGGCGGAGGAGAAGGAAGAGGGGGGAACACGGGCAGGAATAAGTGCAATAGGATGAGTATAAGGGAGGAGGAGGAGGAGGAGGAGGAGGAGGATGAAAAGGAGGAGGAGCAGGAGGAGGAGAAGTGTAAACCCAAGGCGCATCAACGATGTTGGAGTAGCCCTTCCCTCCCTTTTCCTTAGAAGCCAGTCTGCGATTGGCCCTGATAAAGGGACAGCCGCGCGAACATTCCGAAACGTGCCAAAACACCCTTTTCATGATTTGCATGCCACGACTGAACCCGAGGGTTACGTCCTGGCGGTCCTGAATCGTGCCAAAGTGCCCTTCTTGGGATTTCAACACTGCGGGCCAAAGTGAACCCGAGAATTCTCAGCTTCTCCAGGACGCCATCTTTGGTACGTCAACCAGGAGGGCCAATGACGTCCTTGCACTTATTTTAACGAGTGCGCGTGACGCTACGGCGAGAATCGCATGTTGAAAACCAGCCACCCTCAATCCATGAAGTTTTAAGTTTATTTGAACGAATGCGCGCGGTGTTAACGCGAGGGCCACATTTTGAAAACGTACCGCCGTCAAACCGCCAAGCTCCTGCAAAGCTCTAAACTAGAATTTGCGCGGCGCCGGGGCAATAACCACAATGTGGAAACCACCCGCCCTCAATCCGTTCAACTGTTGCATAGGTTTAAAGCGACTGTGTGCAGCGCTACGACGAGAACCACATGCTGAAAACAAACCGCCATCAATTCGCCAAGATCATGCAGTTGTTGAAGCAAGTGTGGGCGGCGCTCAGGCGAGAACCGCATTTTGACAACCACCCGCCCTCAATCCGCGAATTTTTTACAAAGTTGTACAACGAAAATGCGCGGCGCTAAGGCGCGAAACGCATTTTGGAAACGAGCCACACTAATTCCACGAATGCGTGCGGCGCTGAGCCGAGAGCCACTTGTTGAAAATTACCCACCCTCCATTTGGGAAGCTGTTGCCACCTTTTGAGCTTAATACCCATAAGAGGTGAGGAAGTCTCAGGCGAATCGCCCGGCCCGCCCTTTCGACCGGCATCGGGGTGCGACACGGAGGCGTTATCTATGAGGAAAAGAGCGGAGGAGGAGGAGGAGGAGGAGGAGGAGGAGGAGGAGGAGTAGAAGGAGGACGAGAAGGAGGAAGAGGAGGAGGAGGAGGAGGAGCAGGAACAGGAGGACGGGGGGGAGGTGTGTCTTAGACTCGCAGCTGGGTGCAGGGACGGGTCCTCGCAAGGCTGAACGTACAGTGGGAACCGATCTCGATGACGAATTTTCGGAGTCGCCCAGGCACGCGCTGATTCAAGGGTCGTACTACTGGTCCGTGGAATGGATGTTCTCCCCGCCCTCGCCCCGCTGCCCCTCCTGGCGACCCCAGCGGATCTGGACATCCGGGGGGCTGCGCCCCGAAGAGGAGGTGAGCCTGCTGACGCGGTGGTCTTCTGAGTGCTACATGGGGGTAGGTGACCAGGTGTCGGATCAGATCGGCCACGCGCAATGGGGGGGTAGGGGGGGAGGGTGGGACGCTTAGAAGATGGCTGCTTGTTGGAAGGCGCGGGCCTTGTTAGGAAACTGGGGCATGTACATTACCAGGGGCGGGCTGCTTGTCAGTGCCCGGATTGTTGGAGGGTCAGGGAGGACGTCGGGGTGGTGTGGTGTATATTTCTTTCTCCGTTTCTTGTTTCCTGGGGAAACACCGAACATGTATACACCAGGATCCCATATTCACCAGGATCCGCTTTCCTGTGCGAATTTCAGTGCAGGGCTGGCAAAAGCGTCGGTGTATATGAGTTCGTTTCCCTACGTATGGCAAGCGGTTTGAGGGCGGCTTGCGTGGCGCAGACTGACCCAGCCCCGTCGGGAATACCCCCTTGCCCACTTTCCCCCTTGTACTACCGCGTGCTTTTCGGTCAGGCAGCCAAAGCGGGGGCGCGGGACGCCGAATGTATGCAGGGTCGGGGACAACGGTTCCAAGCGGCTTCTCTGGGAACATGTATTCCGAACTCCCCTGAAGTTTTCCAAGGAACATGGATATGTTCCCGAAGTCAGTCAGGGAACATCGAAGGAGACGCGCATGGGCCATCACGCGTCGCGTGGTGGTCTCCAATTTGTCTTGCCCCCCCCCCCCTCTGAGGGGGTGTGGTAGGGGTCAGGCGGAGTGTCTGTGGACCCCCCCTTGTCTGTGGAAACCTGCACGACATCCCACAGATTGGGCTTGTTGTTCTGCCAGGAGCTAGGGGGGGGCGACTTGTTGACCGTCCTCTCCCCGGATTGCGGCGCAAGACTCATCGTGTTTTTCGCCCCCCCCCCCCCCCCCCCCCAAATACGAAACTGATTACGTATATCTTCGGGGACTGCACGTGGAACACCTGAGGGTTCCCAGGGGGGATATGGTCCAAGGCTTTAGGAGTCACCACTTTCTGGGTGACCGAGGGGGCGTGTTCTACGTCCGCCCACGTCGTCACCTTCCCATCGCCTCAGGTGGCGACATGTGGATCGCCACCCGAGCGGTGACACCGGGGGGCGTGCTCAACGGCAGCCCAGATCGTCGCCTATCCTTACATGTGGCAACCTGCTCCGTACAAGGACGCAATGCCCACTAGGAGTTGTGACATGAGGGGCCTGCTTCACAGCAGGATGAGGGTGGAGGACTAGGAGGAGGAGTGAGGAGGAGGAAGAAGGATAACGAACATGAGGAAGGGGGGGTGTCGGCGTCGTCGCCGCCGTCGCGGTGTCGTTGCGCGGTCGTCGTCGCTGCCGCCGTCGCCGCCGCCGTCGTCGTTGTCATCGTCGTCGTCCTGTGAGCTCCTGTGCGTCAGCGCGGGCACCCTCGGAGGAAGAGCAACAGCAGCAACAGGATAACGGGGAGGAGAAGACGAAGAGGAGGAGGAGGAGGAGGAGGAGGAGGAGGAGGAGAGAGGAGGAGGAGGAGGGGGAGGAGGAGGAGAGATTCTGGGGTGCAGCAGGATTGTCACTTCTTCTTGTCCTCTGCTCTGCCTGGCGGTGAGAGGCAGCGCCACTCGCATGGACGAGATGCTGATGGAGTACTGCGTCGCGCTCCCAGACAGCGGCGCCCAGCCGGGGGGAGGAGTCCTTTGAGAGGGCGGAGGACGAGGAGGGAGGAGGGGCCAGATGAAAGTCAGGGTGCATCACCGACGCTGGGAGACACCCTCCCGTCGCAAACCAGCTCAGCCACCTCCTCACGAAGTCCTGCCAGCCGTTGTCTCCACCAGAAGAGGCGCTCCTTTTGAGAGACAAGCACCTTGTAGGCCTGCCATACGGGCGTCGGCGCCAGCTTGGAAAGAAGGACTGGTCTTGCACCCATCTAGTTTTTTTTAATATATATATATATATCAATGTTTAATGCATATATATATATATATATATATATATATATATGTATGGAGTTCGAACAGGTAGAGGTATGAAATTCAGCGAGGTGCCCAGCCAGAGCAAGGGCACCCCCACACCGGCGTAACCGCTGCATCAGTTTTCCGTTCCGTTGTGGAAACCTTGCGAGGAACACGCGGTGGGAGAAATCATAACTGCAATCATGAGACACACCTCATAATAGTAAACAAACGAGTAGTGACAATAAACTCGAGAATGTCAATCATAATGTGAGCCTGAGGTGGCTCCCAAGTAGGACGGCTCCACAGGAACAACGGTTTGTGGAACCAGCTGTTTTTATGTGTGCTCCATGATTTGTTTGGCATGGTTGCACGCGCTAGACGAGTGCCTTTGCGCGCGCGAAGCGTGAGAGGCTCTGGTGCATATCGAATGGCCTTCGACCCGTTTCACTGCCGTGCCTGAGTCGTGGACAAGAGGCCTCTTAGAGGTCTTTTGGGGTCTCTTGGGAGGTCAGTCAGAAGATTCTTTTGGGGTGTCTTGGAGATTCCTTGGGGCCTCGTGGGGCCGCAGTGGTCCTTTCAGGGCACTGTCAGAAGTTTCGCAGGCCATCATGGGCAATCGCTCAGATTTGAGTTCGGAAAACATTCCGAAGCCTCGACTCTCGACGCACACTTTTTCATCAAGGGGCGAGGTTGGGGCACCGTCGCGAGAGGCGGCACACATTAAGTTGAATTTCGCCTGGCGTTGCAGATGAGGAAACTGCACGGGGCAAGTCGCGCTCAGAACAAGACAAACGAGGCGTGGGGGCGTGCAGGTGGAGTCAACCTGTTACACACACAGACACACACAGACACACACACACACACACACGCACGCACACACACGAACACACACACACACACACGCACACACCTATATTTTTGGGCATCGCGGCGAGCGAGACCGACTGCAGGTCGAGCGAGAGCGAGATGCTCGCGGGCCGGCCCAGATCACGCGGCGTGGAGATACTGGATCCACCCATAGGGGATCAGCAGCATCACTCGCTGTGGTCGGCCAGTCGCGAGGGGGACAGCGGAGGAAGCCGATGAGAAATCCACAGAAGAGCAGTGCGGCAGCGCGAAACAAAAAAGGAGCATGCGCAGAAGCGGTCCGCATCGGCGGTGCGCACGCAGGACGAGGTAACAGGTAGCAGTGGGAGCCCTTGGGGCAGGAAGGCCACACACGCACACCTTGTTTGGCGTCTCGGCCACGCGCGCGGCGGCGCGGCGTAGGTCAAGTCAGGCGGGAGCGCGCGGGCCAGCCCAGCTCACGTGGCGTGGAGAAGCTGGATCCCCCCCCTACATAGAAACACACACACACACTCACACGCACACGCACACACGTGCACACACATTTTCTACGTCGGCGGCTAGGCAGAGTCATTGCGCTGGCGAGGAAGCAAAAAGGGGTTGCCGTTAAGCGAATTGAGCCACCATGCAAGAGGGGAGGAGAAGACAACGAAGCGACGGCCGAAAGCGCACACACACACACACACACACACACACAACACACAACACACAACACACAACACACAACACACAACACACACACAACACACACGCACACAACACACACAACACACGGACTCACACACACGCACACCCAACACACGGACTCACACACACGCACGCACACACACACACACACTGACTTGCCTCGCGGCCCTGCGCGCAGCGACAGGGCGGAGAAAGTCTTCGAAGAGCAATGTCGGGCGCTTTTAGGAACGCCCGAGCCCTCAGATACCGTCACGCACATACACTTTGAGCGTCGCGGCCACGCGCGAGGCGCGCCGTAGGACAGGTCAAGCGAGATCAGCGCGCGGTCTGGGCCAGCTTACGCAGCATGGAGCAGCTGTATCCGCTTATGAAGGATTTAATGGCGACACTCGCGAGGGGGCAGGTGCGAGGGTGTGCGCAGGAAGGGGGGAGAGGGGCAGTCGACCAGCGGCGAGGATGCCATGCTGAGGCCTAGGGATGAAGCCCGAACAGTGGCAGGCCGATGCCAGAAAACATTTCGCAGTGGAACATGCTGCAACGTCGCCTATATACACACGCGCACAGTTGTTTTCGTCGGGGCCACGCGCGGAGCGGCGGGGCGCGCTGCAGGTAGAGCGTGGGCGAGACGCGCGTGGGCCGGCCAATTCACTCACGCACGCACGCGCACACGCACACACACACACACACACACACACACGCACGCACGCACGCACGCACGCACGCACGCACACACACACACACACACTCGCACGCGCGCACACACACACACACACCACACACACACGCACACGCAATGTGGGGGCGCATGCGGCTGGAGCAAGGAGCCTCGCGAGTGTTCGAGAGCACGCACACACACGCATGCCACGTGGTGCCGAGGCCTCCGTACATCGGTCCAACGCTCTGGCGTTCGCGCTGCCCACAGACATGGCGGAGGAGCAGCCTCGGCCTCGGCGCTGTCTTGCCGGACGGAGGGGGGGGCCTGGAGGGGAGGCACGGGTCAGCAACAACTGGGGCGTTCCAGAAAGGGCTTCGCTTGTGATGATCGAAGGAAGGCCTCGGAAGGTCGGCGGAAGCTGGCGGAAGTAAAACGTGGGCGGTTCCGTCGTCGCAAGCTGGCGGGTAGCCAGCGGAAGTCGGCGGAAGTAAGAGATGCGCCCCCAAGAGATGAAAACATGTTTGGGTTCCGGGTTCTGGAATCGGTCAGCTGTAGGAGCTGTTGAGCTGGGGTCCTTACCCAGACCCCCTCGCGTCGGGAAAGAATCACGACGAAATGCGTGTGTGTGAGTGTGTGTGTGTGTTTGTGTGTGTGTTTGTGTGTGTGTGTGTGTGTGTGTGTGTGTGTCAGCCCCTGGGGGCCGTCGCGAGGCCTCGGGGTCGTAACAAGAAACGGCCCCGGATGAAAAAACGGTCCCCAGGAAGGGGTCAAGACCTTTGGGGGTCGACGTCGTGAACAAGTCATGACGTCGGGTGTGTGGGTCATGGCCACATTTTGGATGCTCGTTGTTGGGCCCTTCCTGTGTCCCATCTCACGGATCTGTTCGACTTTGCAGTTGGGGCGCTGAAGAAGGAACCCTTTCTGTTGGGGAGGGGCTCGGTGTTCCTTGATTGTTTTACAGTTTGCTTTGGGTTTTCCTCCGGTTTTCCGTGGGACATCGAATTTTAATTCATGGGGAAAAGGGGCTTCATTCCTTATTTGGGGTTCCTTTGGTCAACGCCCCGACTGTAGTTCGGTTCGAGTTCGATCCAGGCAGACGGACGTTCGACGCCGCGTCGGCGCACGAACGGAGCGAGCGGCTCCAGGAAGGTCCCCAGTGCAACCCACTTGGGCTCATCGGCGTCGACACCCCCTCTCTCGAGAGACCGACGACTCGATGGGTTCCCACGGACCATGCACCATCGGTCGTTGAAAGTGGTATCTTCGGGTCTCCTGATGCCGCCTTCTGATTTCGGGGATCGAGTGGTTTCATGTCTTCCTTGGTGTTCAGGGAGCAGGTGGATATCCATTCTTTTTCAGCGCGTTCCTTTACCTCGCTCCTCCGCCCCCTCATCCTGCAATGCCCAACCGCGGCTTCTCCTTTTTGATGCCCAAGTGCAGTGCGATTGACATGGCCATTATTCTAGGGCCTCCAGAAAGCGACACGTCCACCGCCCCACAGGGGCAATCTACCTGAGGGGTCCCACCAGTCTGGGCGCGATCGGGCCCGTAGAGTCCCCTTGTGACGGTTTCTTTCCCCAACGCGATGCCTGCTACATCGCGGCGATCTGGAGGTTCTGACAAGAGACGCGGCCACCGCCCCGCCCATTCGCATTCTACTTGAGAGGTCCTAACAATCTGGGCGTTCACGGGCCCGTGCAACACTTCCTTGCGGCTGCCCCTTGGCATGCCCGAGAGCGATGCCTTGGACTTCGCAAAAAAAAACATGTGGGCTCGGAGAAGACGCTTGGACGAGTGAATCTAAATGAAAGTGTAATGACTGTGCGTGCGTCTGAATACGAGTGGAGATGCGAATGAGTGAGTCTGAGTATGAGTAAGTCTTAATTAGTGTGAGTCTGAATGCGACCGTAAATGTGTAAGAGTGAGTCTGAATACGTGTAGCAACAGCTTATGTGAGTATGAGCGCGAGTAGGTCTGAGAGTGACTGAATAGGCATATCAGTGAAGGCGAGTTACTGCGAGTGCGAACATGTCTGAGCAAGACTGAGTCTGCGTGCGAGTGGATCTGCGTATTGGTAAGGTGAGGCAGGAGGCCCGTGAGGTGAGGTCAGAAAGCGGAGGCATCACACGAACACCAAGATCCCAATACTCAGGATATGGGACACATCACGACGGGAGGTTTTTGAGAGTCTTCGGCCAGCCTCTCTCCTCGGGACCTTTCTTGGACACTGGGGTTATCAGCAGCGATTCAGGATGGAACTACGAGCCTGAGGAAGATACCCAGACCTCTGGTGAGCTACGTTTTGGGAAACTCGCGACGTCGGATGTCTGGGATGCGCTGGGGCCTCGAGAAGGGCCGGAGGCCTGGGAGGACAGCTAGGGTGCGGGAGAGCCGCGGGGGCAGAGGAGAGAAGTAGCAGTGCGTGGGGGGCAAAGTCGGAGAGGAAGTGGAAGAGGAGTAGGAGGAGGAGGAGGAGGAGGAGGGAGAGGAGGAGGAACAGGAGGATCGGTGGAAGGAGAAACGGCACCACCACCATCGGTCCACCTCCAGCGAGATAGTCTACGATGCCTCCTCGACCTGGAGACTGGACCTTCGCCGAGCGGGATGTCGCAAAAGTTGGGTGTTCGTTCCAACAAGAAGACTCCTTGGCTCTTCCACCCTCAGCTGGCGGCTACTACGTAAAACGTCGCTCGCGTCTGCTGAGCAGCCCTGCATCCATCTAGTGACAACTTCTTGAGGCAAGTCTGCTCACCATCAGTTTTATTGACGAGATCGCATGCTGGCGGCCTGGAATCGCTGGCATCGGCGGAGCGAAGTGCCGTGCTGCATGGGAGTGCACGGATCGTGTGGGAGTTTCGGCCTCGTGCGCGGAGTGCGCGACGCTTGCCCATCATTCGGGCGGTTCTTCTGCCCTCCACCCAGAAGATCGGCGGCACGCCCTGTGGGGGAGTCATAGACGGCAGTCCTCCCCAGAATATACTCGCATCCAAGCCCTCGCGGGTCGGGCCTCTCGACCGCGACCCCGCGGATACGGGGCGACTTTTCGCGGATCTCCCGCGCGGAACGTACCCGTGCGACCGCGTATCTGCGTGATCGCGCGCCCAGGAATGCAGACCACAGGGGCGCGGATATGGATACGTTCGCCGTTGGGGAGGAGGCACCTCGGCGCCGCCAGGTCGCCGGGCCCCTTCATCACCATCGACTTCGGCGCCGGCGGGCTCGCCGCGGCTGGCGCACAGCTGGACCAGGGGACCCGCAGGTTGGTCGCTGTGGCGGAGGGCAGCGCGGCCATGGGCTCCGGGGTGGCGCCGGCCTGCTTTCTCGGGGTGCATTCAGTATTCGTGAGTGTCTGAGAGAAGGGCGATGACCAGGGTGGCGCAGGTATCCAGGGCCAAGATATTTCGCGTGGTTGTTCCCCACTTCCTAGATGGGCGTCTTGTTTTCTCTACACCACCCGCGCTGGAACAGGAACAGGAACAGGAGCACCCTCTCCTCCGCTCCTGTGTCACATCACCATCACCATCCAACTACAATCATCATCGTCACCATCACCATCACCATCATCATCATCATCATCATCATCATCATCATCATCATCATCATCATCATCATCATCATCATTATCACTATCACTATCACTATCATTATCATCATCATCATCATCATCATCACCTCCGCCACCATCATCATCAGCATCAGCATCATCAGCATCAACCTCATAATCATCATCACCCTCACCACTCTCACCATCACCATCCAATCATGATCGTCATGCACCATTATCATAACCATCATCGATCATCATCGTCATCACCATCACCGTCATCATCATCACCATCATCATCATCATCAACATCATGATCATCAACCGTAGCCATTTTAGCTTGAGCCTTGTTGGCTCCAGGCAGGGCCCGCAGGTGCAGCGACAGTCGCTGCCGCATTTTGTGGTATCGATCAGCGCCCCCCTGGCAGCCGCGTGGCCGCTCTGAAACGTATCTTGGGTGGGCATGGGGTGCAGTTGCCTGCTGGGAATATTGCGATTAGCGGAGCTGGCGCTGAGATGAAGATCCTCGAAACCATGGGCAAGCAGCTCACGCGCGACCAGGCGGTCACATCCACGGCTCCACCCTCGATTACTTCGACACGCTCTATCCCCAGTTTCTTCGACACATTCACATGCACCGCAGTTGTTTTGGCTCGAGGGTGATTCCGCGCACGGTCAGAACCGCCCGCTGCCAGGGGGGCAGTTGACGGAAGCGATGGGGGGCACTGCTCGGAAGACGCCAGCTGCCGCAGCGCGCGGCGGAAGCCGCGCCCGCGGCGGCCATTCCCCCCAGAAGCGCCGCAACAAACGCTCGATCCTGGCAGCAGAGCGGAAACGCGGTCGACCGAAACAGGCCCGCAAGGCAAACAAGGCAAACAAGGCCAAACGCAAGCGTCTCGAGGCCCCTGGCGCCCTCTACGCGCCGACGAACCACAAATTTGCTCGGGTTCGCCGCGGCCGCTAGGCGTTGAAAAAGGTGCGCACGTATGACGGCTTTCGGGCCATGGACACGAAGGTTGCCTATGACCACATGGTGCAGGCGGGCTACCTGGGCAAGCCCGGTGGCAACGAGTACCCCGCGTGCGGATAGCCCGCTTCGTGGGCGATCGGCGCCCACACCAGCGTTGTCGGCAGAAGTCTTGCGCCGTCCGACAGGTCAAGGTCATGAGTGGCACCTGCGCAGACGTGGGGGCTCTCTTGCCGAAGGTCTCGCGTATTGCCTTTCTCCCATGCGGCGCTCTGACGGCGCGCGTGAACGCCGAGGAATTGGCGCTCATCGTTAAGAGGGGCCACAAACAGTGCGACACGGCTTGCGCGACATCGCTGCTTACGCACTCACCGAAGAGCAAAAGGGCATCACCACGTTGGGGCAGTGCGAAGCCGACGCCGCAATTGTCCGCGTCGTTGAGCTGAAGAGGGGCAAGATGATGCACGCCCAGGCTTCCAGCATGTGTCAGCGGGGCGACCACGCGCACACCATCGCTCGCATGCTGCCCCCACTTTATTCGACCCCAAGCGGGCCCACGCGACCCGAGTCCAAGCTCGAGACGGCGCCTCCTACCTTGCGCCACACTGGCAGCGACCCCCTCAGCTGGCACACGGACGGCAGGTGCCACCAGCACTTTAACAACAATACCCGCGTGAAGTACTCCGAGCTCCAGTGGGCTGCCTCGAAAGACTTGGTGCCCAAAGGTGGTGGCGTGCTATGCCGTCGCGGTGGCGCCCAGCTTCAGGGCGGCCTTTGGGCCCACATGGAAGGCCACGTCCCGACGACGATGGACACGCGCGCGGCGGAGGCCCAGGGTTCACCACTGGGCATGGAGGCGCAGGCGCGCCAGCTGCCCCGACATGTTATTAGAGCTGGGGTCGGCAGTGCACCTGGCCGGGGAGGGCAGTTGCACGTGGTAGATGGAGCCGTATTTTGCACTCCGCTGTGATGGTACATCTTTGCCCTGAGGGATGCGCGTTCTTCCCTGTTCCGTCTCGAGCGCCCTTCTTCATTTCAAGGGAGGAAAAACCACCCGGACAGGACAATTGGCGTTTACTGTTCTTTGGGTGCGTTTATTAAACGGCTTCGCGTGTCGGGGCGGTCACTGTCGGGGTGGATTTTCTGCCCTCTACCATTGCCAGCGGGAGCGCGCTAGTTCCAACCCCGCGCCGCGCGGCGGTTCATGGGCGCGCGCGCGCGGCGCGCGCACACACTTGCTCGAAGAGCTCCTCGTCGGAAGAGTGCGCGGATAGGGAGAACGGGGGTCTCTCTGTTGTCTCTCTTCCTGTCTCTTTCTCTCGCCACACTCGCATCTCCTTGCCCACCCCCCCCCAGAGCGCCAGGAGGACCCCCCGCGAGAGTCCCGCGGCGAATTGCTGTCCAGCACATGTTGCTTGCCTCTCCCGCGATCTTGCATCTCTGGGGCACGCGTGCTTGGCAAAGCGGTGTCTGTCGATAGTTGAGGCGCCAGGGCCGCGACCGTTCTGGCATGCTCCTGGCTGGCTTTAGATATGCTGCTCCGTCTCCTTTGATCGCGTTCATGATAGAGGCTCTGCGGGGGGGGGGTGCACCGAGGTTCGCGCGTACGGTTCGTCAACTTCCTTACACGTATAATTCGTACATCATCGTCATCATTACCACGGGTGGGGCGTAGGCGTGGGCGCTCCGCGGTTCGACGTGGCATTCGGCAAGGGGGTCTCTGGTTGCATATGCCTCATCTGCCCCAGTCTTGATGACGTCGTCCGGCGCATGCAGGCTCGTGTTGATCGTCGCCAACAGCGTGTTCCCACTAATGCTATTCGATTGTGAGCGTAACTATCCTGAATGTCCTGTCTTCGCGTTGCGCGCCACCGCCGGAGTGGAACAGGGTTCCTTGAGGTGACCCCTGGGCGCCCGTTGTTTTATGTGCCCTTCTCTTTGTATCCTCTGCGTGATATTTGCCGTTTTTTGTGCGCCTGCCTGCGCCATGTATTTTCTCCGCGCGCGCCGCTATTTTAGAAACCGTCATCCTGGGACGCCCGACCAGGACTTCGGAGCAAGGCTGAAGGCGTTTCTCGTCGCCGCCGCTCCTTTGCGAAAGCCTGGCAGCATCTTCGGACAAATATGCCGTAGGGACCCTGACGCCAGGACGACGCTGCGCGAACGCAGCGCCCCCAGGATAATTCTGCCGGCCGCGGCCGGGCACCCGATATCTTACCGAAACAAAGCATCATCATTATCGTCGCCGTCATCATCATCAGCAGCATCATCATCATCTCACAATCACACATCCGCTCACACCTCCGTATTAAGGAATTGTCGGTTGGGAGTTTCGAGTGCGAATGGCAAGTTTTCCGCAGAAGCCTGCCAACTCATGTTGGCATGCAGAGGCGGTCACGACCCTTGTGTAACAGGCGTACCACTACAGCGCCCTAGCGGGGCAAATCGTCAGGATGTTTCGCGCGCGTGTGTGTGTGTGTGCGTGTGTGTGTGTGTTTGTGTGTGTGAGCTTCATTGGTGAGTAAGTGGCGAGGAAGTCCTAAGTGGGAGTTCCTGCCTTATGTAGTCCCGACGTCGCGATGGTAATCCGAGGCCGCCATCGGTGTAGGCGTAGCACTCTCTGAGCTTTCTAAGCGGGCAAATCGTGAGGATATCTCGAGCGGTGGCTTCGTTTGTGCGCAAGCTGCGAGGAGGTCTCTGCGGGGGGAGCCCCATCCCCGTGGGGTCTCAAGTTCACGATGGTAATCCGAATCGGTCGCAGGCCTATTGTACCAGGCGTCGCATTTGAGCACACCAAAAGGACAAATCCGGAGGATGTCTTGATCGGGAGCCTCAGTTGTAAGAGAAAATTGAGGATGTCTCCGCCGGGAACCCGTCATCATGGGGTCTTCACCCCACGCTGGCAATCTGAGGAGATCATCGGCCTATTGTAGCAGGCGTCGCAGTTGAGCATCCACGGGGGCAAATCGTGAGGATGTCTCGAGCGTGGGCTTCATGTATGAGTAAGCGACGAGGAAGTCTCGAGTTTGGGCCCCCTTTTTATGTGGTCCCCGCTACTCGCGTGTAGTCCCAGGCGACTCATCGGCCTATTGACGCACGGGGTCAAGTCGTGGGATGTGTGAGCGTGGGCTTCGTCGGCGAATGGGAACTGAGGAAATCTCGTGCGGGAGCCCTTTGTCTATCGATTTTTTGGGGGGGACCAGAAGTGAATAATACAAGTTAGCAATAAGCAACAGATACCAGCAGAGCGAGCAGCAGAGAGCAGCAGACAGGAGCAGAGACCAGCAGAGAGCAGCAGAGAGCAGCAGAGACTTACATGAAGCAGTAGTCAGCAGCAGAGACCAGCACAGAGCTGGCACATGCTGGGGGACGCTGGCGATGTGAATCCACACGCGCGCTCGTCGCGACGTTCGGCGTCTGCGCGTGTCCTTCGCTTTCTTGCAGGCCGTGGACGAGTGCAGCCCGATCCACGGCGATCTCGGAACGGGCCGGCGCCTCCTGAACGCTCCGAGAATGCACAACACGGCGGACGACCAAGGCGACTTACCGGCCCGTTTTGGCATTGCGGTTCGGTTCGCAACAGTGAATGAACAAATACAAGCAGGCATGGTTCGTGCAGAAGCAACGGGCCACCGTCGTGTCCTTTGACTCCCGCCCCGAGAGCGAGCAGCCGTACCAGGGGCGCGCGCCGGGCCAGATTTGGCGCCCCCGCTTCCTACCGCAGGGAGGCAAGATGCGGGTGCATAGCGTTGCTTCCAGCAGTTCTCGATCTACCAGGAGGTCGCCGAGTTGCTGGCACGGGGCGCCGAAGGAATTGGCGATGACGGAGCTCGCTCGTGTTCAGGCCCACCGAGCAGCAGTTCACGTGGCAGAGTTCGAGGCTTCGCGTCGGCTGCCCCTACGCGAGTTCTTGGGCCGAGGGCCGCCGAAGTCCTTGCGGGGGGCGTTCCCGGAGTTCGACAAGGGAGCAGAGTGTTCCTGGGCTGAGGCAGGGCAGCCCACGGCAGAACTAAGTAATCCGATAGCCCTTATAACGGCGACGATGGAACACAGTGCCGGGGAACTGCTTTGAACATCACCAGTCGTTCAAAGCAGTGCCCCGGCACTGCTTTGACCGATGCGGAAATGCGATCAGCAGGAGCCTTCGTCTGTTCCTTCTCCTCTTCTCGTCGCTGTATGCTCTTCCTTGTCCTCCCTCCTCCCCCGTTCCCTCTCTAATTAATTACCTCGTTCTCCCAGTCTCACGCGCACTCTTCCTCCCCCCTCTCCTCCTCTTCCTGCTTCTCCTCCTCGTCCTCCTCCTCCTCCGCCTCCTCCCCCTCATTTGTTATATTTCTCCGTCCTTGTCCTCCTGTCCCCGTTCTCCTTCTCCCTCTCCTCCTCCTCCTCCTCCTCGTCGTCGTCGTCCTCCTCCTCTTCCTCCTCCTCCTCCTCCTCCTCCTCCTCTTCCTCCTCCTCCTCCTCCTCCTCCTCCTCCTCCTCCTCACCTTCTTCCTCCTCCTCCTCCTCCTCCTTTTCCTCTCACTCCTCCTCCTCCTCCTCCTCCTCCCCCTTCCCCCTCTTCCTCCTCTGCTATCACTCCTCCATAATTCCTGTCCGCTCCTCCCCTTCACTGATCTTCCTCTTCGTCATCATCATCCCTTTCGTCGCACGCCTCTTAATCCTCAATCGGTTCCCAATCTTCTCGACTTTTTTGTCATCCGCGTCCTTGGCTGTTGGAGGGGCCTCAGGAATTCTCAGGGCTCTTGTGTTGCACGCGAAGGCACACCTCCCAGGAACGCATCATCCTCCTCACATTCACCCTCCTCCTCCTCATCCTCCTCCTCCATGCACGTTCGGCTCGAGCCCGCGCCGACGGTAGGTTTCACGGCGGTTGGGCGGGCTCGCGCCCGCCTCCGCGGCCTGCAGTCGGGGCAGAGATGCGTGCAGGGTGGGATGACAAAGCGGAAGAGGAAACACGGGCCGCAGTTGCGGATTCTTCAAAGAGCAGCGGCGGCGGTTGGGGAACAAGTGGGGGTTGGGGCGGCCGCAGTGGCGGATACGGCGGCGGAGGTGACCGCAGTGGCGGCTGGGGCGGCGGAGATTCTCTTGGCGGATGGAGAGGAAAAGCGCAGGATGGCGGCGACGGAAGTGACCGCAGTCGCGGATGGGAGGGCGGCGGATGGGGCGGCAACGGATGCGAGGGTTGGGGAATGGAGGGCGCCCGCTGGTGGGACGACGAGGGTGGCTGGTGGAATGCATGGGAAGGTGGCCGCTCGAGTGCCTCGGCAGGTTCTCCTGCCGCGGAGCCCGCGGCCGCAACAGCGGCGGGCAAAGGAGGCGGTCCCCTGCTTCCCCCAGGGCGCGAAGAACAAGGCGCAGTTGCGCTGTTTCAAATTGTGCGCAATGAGCCGCTGCCAATTTTCAAGTTGGAATTCTTCGAGAACTTCAGGGCGAACTGGAACGGCAATTATAAGCAGCACAACGCGGCCTTGAAGTGGTTCCGAGACGAGTACGAAGACCGAGAAAACCCTTTCGGCAGCCGCACGCCCGTCTTCGGAGGTACCGCAGTTGCGGAGGAAATTTCGAAGATCCTTAAGTACCGCGCAAAGGGGAAGGCGCAGGACAACAGGGATTGGGACTGGGACCACACTGTCAAAGTGCCGTGGTCTTGGCTGGAGATGGTCGCGCAGATGGATGGACCTACAATGCTGCGCGTCGTGTGCGGCCCTGACAATGACCGCAGTCGCGGGTTGGTCCGCTGCGAGTGCCGCCCGTGCCCTAGCAGTCTCGACAACATGAGGCACACGAAAGGGGTGGACAGAGGACAGGCGCAAAGAATCCCTCTGCCCCAGTGGGATTTCGTCCTCATCCGCGACGACGGCTCGGGCATTCGCGTCCACCCATCCTGGTCTAGCCCGAAGTTCAACACGTATGAGGTGGAGCCGCACTCGCATCCCGTGCGGGGCCCGAGGGCAGGTCTCGGCAAGAGCGATGGCCACGGAACGTTCACGTTCTGGAAGATGCTGCACGCCCATCCGAATCCTGGGCGGTTCGACGCGAGCAAGGGGGCGCAGCTGCAACCGCGGTGGTCCGCGCAGCCTTGACACCGCAGTTGCGGGATTGCGCAGCCATGGAACCGCAGTTGCGGGGACCGATCGCGTGACGCCGCGCTCGTTTGACTCACTATGCGCGCTTTCGGCCGCAGTTGCGGCGCTGCCTTCTAGCGACTTCATACAGCTTGGCCGCAGTTGCGGCGCTCCCACGACTGACCGCTGTAATTAGGTGCTTCGGGCGCGCATCACCTCCGTTGAAGCACTCGTGACGTTAATTAGCGCGGCCGCAGTTGCGGAGACAGGTACTTAAACAGATGGATCCGCAGTTGTTCGTCGTCCTCGTCGCCCCTTCCCCGTCGTCCTCGTCGCAGTCTCCTCCCTCCGCCTTTCCTCCTCGTCGCAGTTCCTTCCGTTGGCCGTAGCCCGCCTCCGTTGGCCGAGTCATTTCCCGTCGTCCTCGTCGCAGTCCCCCCCGAGGGCCGCAGTTGCGGACTTTGTTGATTCCTCCTCCTCCGTTTCTGCCCCGTCATCCTCGTCGCAGTCCCCTTGCTCCTTTCACCCTCGTCTGAGCTCTTCGCGCCATCCTCTTCCGTCGCGTCCTCTCCATCCTCCTCTTCGCCTTCCTCGTCCTCATCCCCGCCGTCTCCCTCGTTGTCCTTCCTCTCCCAAGCCGGCCGCAGTTCCCCCGTCGGACGGGGGCCGCGCGCGGCCACGCCATGGACCCAGGTCGCAAAGCCGAGGTCGACAAGCGGTTCGCCGAGCTGAAGCAGCAACTGCGGGAAAGGTTCGGCCTGCAAGGGGCTGCCGCGGATGCCGCAGTCGCGGAGCCGACGGAGGACCGCAGTAGCGGAAGCCCCGAGCGACCGCCGCGCGAGGCCTCCCCGCAGTCGTCTAGCTCCTCGCGGGAATATCGGCCGCCGCCGCCGATAAGCGCTGCGAGTGGGAGCTCTGCTGGTGGGAGGCGCGAAGAGGCGCAGTTGCGCAGGGCGCACTTGACCCCCAAGGCAAAATGGGGGCCTCGGGCGCAGACGCCGACGAAGCAGCAGGACCAACCAGCAGTGACGGGAGCCGCCACCGAGACCGCAGTTGCGGGGGTGGCCGGCGAGCCAGGTGCCGCGCGCGGCTCATCTGGGAGCAGCGCGCCCTCGGCCGTGCTGCTCGCAGCCGAGTCCAAACGAGGCGCCCAACCCGAAGACGAGGCCGCCTCCCAGGAGAAAGCCGCCGAGACAACCGCCTCGGCCGATTCGCGGCCGAGGAAAAGGCCGCCTCCCACGGAAGACTCGCCGCTGTCAGAACCGCAGTCGCGGGGTCGCGCGGGGCCTCCGTCGGAACCGCAGTTGCGGGAAGATGCGGGAGCACCGCGGAAGAAGCAGCGGACCAGGTCCCCTCCAGGGATAAACTACTTTGGGGAACGCCCCAAGTGGAACGAAGGATTCCTTCGTACAGCAGACGGCAATCGGGTTCCGTCCACCATCGCTTTGGTGTTCAACGTGGTGGTCATCACGAAGGTGGCAACAAAGGAAGATGTCTTCAGGTGCATCTTGCACCAAACTGCGGCGGTCGTCTTCGTCGTATGGGACCCCGAGCTGTTCCGCACGGGGAACGTCGAAGGCGCTTGCAGCTACGACGTTCCCGTTGGACTCAGGACTGCCGTCGAAGACGCTGTCATTTTGAAAAACAACACCGCGGAGCCTTACTGGACGACGGTTGCCCTGTTCAGAGACACGGGCGTGGTGCTCGTGCGCCCGCACATCATCGCAGAGACCGCAGTTGCGGGTCATGTTGTTGGGGCCACCCACGCCGTCACGATCCTGCGCTTTCGCCTGAAGGGCTCCGACATGAATCCTGCCGCGGTGATCCGTTTTGCCGTCGTGTCCAGACACGCAGTCACCGAACGTCTCCAACAGAAGATCACGCAATCAGAACAAACAGCGTGGCATCCAAGTTTCTTCAAGGACGCGGTTGCTTCCATCCATAAAAATGATGTGCGGTTCTTGTGCGGCCTGTTTGACATCCCGCCTGAGCAGCTCCAAGCATTTGGCCGCAGTTGCGGAGCCAGCTACACCTGCCCGGTGGGGGTGGTGTTCAGGGCTGGACCCGCCCTGTTCGGAGGCATTGTGGAGGGCACACGCGTCATGCATCCGAATTACGTCCTCCCCATTGGCCCGTGCGACGTGCGCATTGCGGACTACAACCGGATTTTGCAGGGAGGCCGTCGAAGAACGATCCCCAGTGGCTCCCTGATTGGATGCATCGAACAAGCGACTCCATCATCTCTCGGCGCTGGGTCCCAGCGAAGTACATGCCCAAGTGGGAGGATGACCCTGACCGCAGTAGCGGAGTCAGAAGAAAGCTCGGCTTGGCAGCGCTGCCCCCAATCGGCAAGGTCATTCAGAAGGAGCTCAACGAGAAGACCTTCAGCACGCACTGGTGCGAGGGCATCCACCAAAACATCGTCTTCGTCGGCCACGGACGCGCAAGTCGGGCGAGCAAGCGGAAGCACGAAGAGCCGCGATCTGCCGCAGTTGCGGACGAGCGGTGAGTGCGGCAAGACCGAGGAGCCGCAGTTGCGGAACAGAGCTCGGTACTACTGGGCGCCTGCTGCCTGCGTAGTGCATCCCATTAGCGATGGAGTGCATGTTGCGGTGTAGGATAGCCCGCAGTTGCGGGGTTGCGGTTGCCAAGCCGCAGTTGCGGTTGCGTATAATAGGAGAGCACGCGGTTGCGAAGCCGCAGTTTGCAATAAGTGTGCGCGCGCTGGGTCATCATCATCGTCGTCGTCCGTCCTCGTCGTCGTCGCTGCCGTCGTCGTCGTCGCGTCTGTCGTCTGTCGTCAGCAGTCGTCGTCGGTCGTCGTCGTCGTCAAGTCTGTCGTCTGTCGTCAGCAGTCGTCGTCGTCGTCGTCCCTCCTCCCTCCTCCCTCCTCCCTCCTCCCTCCTCCCTCCTCGTCCTCCTCCAGGCCGCATCCCCCCGCCACCTCCGTCCTAGCTCTCCTTCCCCTTCCCCTCCTCGTCCTCCTCCAGCTTGCACCCCCCTCCCTCCTCCAGCCTGCACCCCCCCCAAGCTCTCGCCCGATATTTTGGATTAAAACTGAGCCTTCAGTCGTCCGCAGGCATTCGGCTCAGCAGGTCGTTGGGCTCCTGGCACACACGCCTCCACCCTGAGCGACGGACGTCGTGCCATAGTCCGCCATATCGGAGCTCCGGGCCGCAGTGGCGGACAGCGTCGGCACAGATATGAACGACAGCGTCGGCACAGATAATGCCGCAGTGGCGGACAAGAAAGCCGCAGTGGCGGACGAGACAGCCGCAGTTCCAGGCGGAACGCAAGGGATCTTTCAGAGGGCCAACGCCTTGAGGTCTAGATTCAGGACAGGGGACAAGGTGCGCCTCCCTGTGCTCATGCTCGCCCCGCACACGGGCAACCGAGGCGGGCACTACCCTCAGCAGGAAAGGGTTCGGGAACTCGCTGTGAAAATCTTCCTGGCTGGATTCACGCAAGCCGAAGCTGACCACGAAGGTGTCTGCGTTCAGATGTACCCAGCACAAGAGCTGGTGCTGAGAAAAAAGGAGGACCCGAAGTTCCAGACGTACACAGAGTACAATCTGGAAAAAGCGACCGGCCACCTCGCTGCGTGCTTCGACCGCAGTTGCGGAACAGACGTTGCGTATGGGACGTGTTCGCACTCCCACTTGTGCCTCGTGTTGCGGGCGTGCGCCCTGGGAGCCAAGTGGCCCATCCCCCAAGGCATGGAGTTCACGGAGGACGAGAGCGCGAGGCTGAAGCGCGTGCTCGATAAGGACGGCAATCTCGACATGGCCGCAGTGGCGGAACATGACCCTGTCGCTAAGAAACTCGTGCAGGGGGGTATGCTCATGGAAGTGCTTAGCTGGAAAATCATGGACGAGGAACCCACTGGTGCTTCGCTCATCAGCCAGTCCCTCAATAAAGGAGCCGATTTTGCGTTGCGAACGACTGAACTCACCGCGCTCCGTGTTCTGTGCAAGGCTGTTGACGCGGAGCTGCACGCCGCAGTTGCGGATCAGGTTGCCTTTGAAAAGGTCAAGCTCTCCGTCATGCACGAACTCGATCGAGTCGTTCAGGACCCAGACTTCATTGAGCTGTTCTCGTTCGTTGTTGGGCTCGGGAGCACGAAAGCGCAGTTCATCCCCTTGCTGCTCCAGTTCTGCGAGGTCTACGTGAACTCCAGGAGAAGGGCCCTTCGGCTCGGTGCCTTCGGGGCAGCCAGCGAGCTTCCCGACGAAGTGCCGTGGGTCAAGGTTGCCGTGGTGATGCGATGCTACAGGAACGCGCCTGCGAGGAAGAGGGGCGTTGACACTCCTGTGTGGTGCCCTGACCCAGAACAATCGTGGAAGAAGAAGGAGTTCCGAGACTTCCTCATCGACATGAACTCGGCTCTCCGTTTGTACTTGTTCACGCTGAGCAAGGCCATCGACGGCATGGGCCCTGAGAAGGCGATCGAGTTCAAGGCGAACCTGTGCATACTGACCGCAGACGGCTTCATGCAGTACCTGAAGGACACCCACGTCAAGGAACGAAGTATCCCAGGACATCGTCAGGCGCTCCTCCGCGCTTGCGCGGAGGCCACGGGGAAGGTGGAGCCGAAGTCCAATCGGGACGCCCTTGAGAAGGCCCTCGGCGAAGTGGGAGTCGGAGGCGGGAAGCCCGATTGGTTCGATTTCAACGCGTTGCCGCGCCCAGAACCGAATGAGCCCGCAGTGGCGGGGAAGACAAAGGCTTCCGCAGAGGAGCACGAGTTGATGCCGACGGTCATTTCCTTTGACCCCACGACGCAATTACCAACGAACCACCAGCGCAGCAGGGACACGACGGCCATTCCACGCGGATCCTTCCCTTTGCCAATCGCCGAATGGAGGCGTTCAGCGGCAGCGAAGGAGCTGGGGCGGGAGCCTGCTTTGGTCAGCGCAGTGTTGCTGTGCCTTTGGGCGCGCCACATGTCCGCAGTTGCGGAAGCGCAAGTAGAGGTGTTGCAAGACGCTGACACAGAGAAACGCACCGTCAAGGCAACCGCTGCAAACGACGAAAAATGCATCGAGTTGTGGCCGTGCGTCCCAAAGGCATCCAAGGTGCACGCCGCAAGCACGCACCCCGAGAGGGTGGCCGTGCAAGTCTGGGTGAAAGGAGATCCAAATGGGGCCACGCCCACGACCTTCTACTTGCACCCCGAGTTCAAGCCGCCTGCGGACAAGACGCCCGCCGACGTGGCTGACCACGATGTGCGGTTGAGAGCATGGAAGTGGGATGCGCAAGAGACAATGCACGTCTTCTGGGCAGTCAACAGAGTCACGGAACAGGAGATCCAGCAGAGAAACAGCCGTAATGAAAGCGCAGTTGCGCGCATCAACATGGAGCTGGAGACGAAAGAATTGGCGGTGTGCGTGCCTGGGACAGGCGGGGTCGTGCTCGCCGTGAATGTCCCTGTGCTGGTGAATACCACGGCCGTGAAGAAAGGAGAAGAGCTCCTGTGGGAGGCGAGACCCAAAACCGCACCGAAGAAGAAGGCGGCCGAGGAGACGTGGAAGACGGACGCGGCCAAGAGGGCCAAAGGGAAGCCTTCGGGCCAGCCCGCGCCGAAGAAATCGAAGAAAGGGTTCGACGAAAGCGGGAAGATGTCGCTCTAATTAAGAAGCCGCAGTGGCGGCAGTCAGGGCGGCTTGCTCGCGTGACCGCAGTTGCGGGCAACAGGCCGAAGGGGGGGGCGCACGCGTGACCGCTGTTGCGGAGCGCTCGTGTAGTTTGCAGTGTCACTGCTTCTGTTAGCTGATGCCGCAGTAGCGGACCGCTGACGATCGAGCACGGAGGTTCGAAACGGACCTCCTCCCTCCCTTCTCCCTCTCCTCCCTCGCCCTTCCTCCACTTCCTCCCTCTCTCCTCCTCCTTTCTCCCCTTCCTCCCAAGTTGGAAGCCGAAACTACTCATTTCCTCACTCCCTCCCTCCCTCCCTGGAGGCCCTGGAGGGCCTCCGCCCTGGAGGGCCTGGAGGGCCCTGGAGGCCCTGGAGGGCCTCCCTGGAGGCCCTGGAGGCCCTGGAGGGCCTCCCTGGAGGCCCTGGAGGCCCTGGAGGGCCTCCCTGGAGGCCCTGGAGGGCCTGGAGGGCCCTGGGCTGAGGGCGGAGGCCCTGGAGGGCCTCCGCCCTCAGAATGCTTCAAAGCAGTGCCGCGGCACTGCTTTGAAGCATCTGATGCTTCAAAGCAGTGCCCCGGCACTGCTTTGAAGCATTCTGAGGGCGGAGGCCCTCCAGGGAGGCGCGAGGATCGCAGGGGCCGAGGGAGGCCCTCCAGGGAGGCGTTCAGCTCGCCATCTGGCTCAACCGCGCGCGGCCCCACTGCCCGCACCCCCGCCTTGCCCGCAGTTGCGGCTGTGTCCAGCGCAGTAGCACACATGCCGACTTCGAGCGAATGGAGCCCTGTGTGCGTTGAGAAGGTCTTGTGCATCCGTGGAGGTTGGCTTGCGCAGACCACCCCCGTCCCCGAAAAGGATGTCAAGGTGCTCCACGCATGGCCCCTCGGAGAGATAACTTTCGTGCACGTGAACATGCAAAAGGCTTGGCTGCTCAAGGTGTGCGCCAAAGGTAAACCGACCGCAGGGGCCTTGAAGGCCTCCAAGGCCTGGGACGCGCTGAAGAAAGAAGTCGCGAAGCAGGGCGGCGCCGCAGTTGCGGACGATGAGAGCGACGGCGACGCGGGGGACGAAGCAGATGACCCCATGTCGGCCCTGGTCAGCTCCACGGACGCCACGAAGAAGCAGGCAGCGACCCCGACCAGCGCCAAGAAGCAGAAGACTGGAACGCGTGCGGCGACTACTGGCCTGCCCAGGGGCGAGGCCGTGGAGTCGGCCATAGCCACTGTGCACTCTGTACAGATGCCCGCAAAGAGCCCCATGAAGTTTCCGCACGACACGGCCGTTCGAAACGTGCGGGTGGCCAGCTTCAAGCGGAGGACGTTGTGGCTGGACGCTGCAGACCTTGGGTGGCTGATCGACATGATCGTGGACGACGTGAGCCTCGGCGGTGTCCCCGACATCGACGACGGCGACAAGGACGAGGCCGCAGTGGCGGACAGGGACTGGGCAACGGCGGTTGACCCTGCCACCCCGCTGGCGAAGCAAAAGGAGGTCGACCCCCCCGTGGCGCAGGGGAGCGGCTCTGGCTTCACCGTCGTTTGGGACTTCAAGGGCGCTTGGGTCGCGACCATCACGCGAGAGTGTGCCAACAAGGGCAAAAGGATCGAGATGGATGTGAAGAAACTTACAAAGAAGAAGTGGCAGTCGGCGCAGTCGGTGAAGGGCTACGACTACGAGTGGGAGGGCATGACGCAGCACCAGCGCAAGCAAGCGGCTCTGGATTACCTCGAGCTCCAAATCCCCAGTCTGTTCGACTGAGGCCCGAAGCCGTATGGGCCGCAGTTGCGGTGGGGCTACTGAGTGCCCGCAGTTGCGGGGTGGCTGGGTGCGCGTGAACACGCGGAGGGCGAGGCGGTGTGAGGAGGCAGGCGGAAGGTTTAGGGTGTTCCACGGGTGCACGCCTTAGTGCGCCAACTTGTGTGGGCGAGCGTTTTTCTTAGAGAAGCATGGAGTGAAGCATCGAAACCCTGTGCGCGCGATGATTGGGGCTTCCGCGCGGGCGTTGTTGAAAAGTACCTCCTTCTTCGCCCCTCCGCATCGTCTTCAGTTGCTCCTCCCTCCTCCCCTCCCTCTTCCTAGTTCTGTAGCCCGCAGCCGAGTGCCCGGCCCGAGTCGTTCGCCACGCGACCGCTCATGGATGTTCCCGTGGGGCGGACATGGTATGGCGAGGAGGACGGAACGCATTTCGAGGTGGAGTGGCTCCATTACGACAGCGGCTGCGCACCGAGGAAAACGAAGTATGGCACCACTGGGCTCGCCAACATCTTGGGCCGCAGTAGCGGCGTTCCGTGCCCCAAGAAGATAAAGGTGCACGCATGTGCGGATTTTCCGTGCCTAGCGAAGTGGCCCGCGTCGCAGTACGGCCTTGCTGAGCCGCCTCGCTTTCATTTGCGGCCGTCTGCTTGGCGACCGGGCGCGACGCCACCACCCGCAGTTGCGGCTCCAGGCGGCACCGCAGTTGCGGCTCCCTCGGCCCCTGCACACATAGCACCAGCAACACCAGCAGAACTCGCAGCTCCTGCGCAAGAAGGACACGCAGCTCCAGCACCAGAAGCACCCGCAGAACCCAAACCTCCAGCAGCCCCTGTGCCCGAAGCACCCGCAGCAGCAGTCCCTCCAGCTCCTCCAGCTCAAGTGCACGCAACACCAGACCCGCCTGCTGCGCAGGAGACCGCAATTGCGGTTGAAGCTCCTGAGGGAGTGGAAGCGGACAAAGACACACCACTTCCAGCACGCTTGCCACCAGCGCGGCCGCTGCCAGAGAACTGGTCGAAGACGCAGGTCGCATTCTTCCCGTGCCCAGACCCAAAGGCTGCAGCACGAGTTGCGGCGCCTGTTGGCGACGCCTTGCGGCCACGAGTCGCGGCGCCACCCCTGGCGCCAGAGAAAGGTGTACCTGTGGAAGACGCGCCAAAGATCCAGGCCGCAGTGGCGGCGACGGTGCCTGACGTCGTGATGGCTCTCCTGAGGCAGATTCTGTCCGAGAATTCCTACATAGGGTATTCAGCTTTCATGCTGTTTGCCTTGCGGTTCGGGCGTCGACCTTACGTGTGGGAAGGCGAGAACCGCAAGGACCTCCTTGACTTCTACATGCCTTGGGCAAAGGAGAAGTGCACTGAGCCATGCGCCGTCGACGGCGTGGCGTGCGTACTCGCCGCTGCTGAGGATCTGTTCGGGGAATGGACAACGGTGGAACTCAGGCCCGTGACTCCCGAGAACCCTCTCCATGAGGTGCGCCACTGGGTGGCCGCAGTTGCGGTGGGTGGCGTGTGCTCTGAGGGGGCGGACGCGTTGAACAGGTTCTACGGTCCTCTGGGACAATGGGTCCTAGGGACTGTTTGCGATGGAAACTGCGGCATTGACCTTATGGCGATGATGTTGCAGAAACCGCAAAATGCCGAGACGCGCAAATGGCTTCGGGAGGAACTGTACGATTTCGGGGTGCGCCGCTGGGACGAACCGTGGTTGCACGACATGCTCGTTGTCACGCAGGAACTAACCTTGGAGGAGGTGCGGGCGTACCGCAGTTGCGGGGCCAGCGGCCCTGCTGGACCCATGGTCCTGCACGACTCCGAGGGCGAGGGCGAACCAGCAGAGGCGCCGAGAGAGGCGAGCGCGCCACGCCCCGCTCTCATGGCGGCGTTAGAGTGGCAGACGGGCGTGCAGGACATGGGTATATTGCTTGCCATGGCTGAGGCTATGCCCGAGGCGTTGCAGGAGGAGCAGATCAGGGCGCACGCACTGGCCAGCGCACGCCCAAAACCCGAAGTTGCGGAACAGAAGCGGCGCGTGTGCCCGCACATGCTCAGAGACCGCGAACTGGTTTGCAAAGAACTGGAGGCGCACGCACGCAGTTGTGGTTGGATGGGCGAGGGCGTTCTGCCACGGAATTCAATCGCGTCTTTTTGCGGGCGGTTCACGTGGCCGAAGGGCATGGGGGTCGTCCAGCAGCGCCAGGCCGTCTCCAAGTGGTTTCAAAACTGGCGCACACAAGGTGGACATGGCACGGCGGGCGTGCATGGCCGACGCCGCGCGCGGGGCAACCAAGGGCGCCCGAACAAGGCTCCATGGCTGGAAGCCGCTCTGTACGAGTGGTGGTCCCACATGAGGTACTCCGTGGACTGGAAGGCGGTGGCCAAGCGAACCGCAGTTGCGGAGGAGAGGCCCAAGATGTTGGCCAGGTTCTCCCAATCCCTGCTGGTTACGAAGGCGAAGCAACTCGTCGCGGACTACTGCGTGGAGACAATGAAGCGGGGAGGCAAACCGATGGTGCCGCAGTTGCGGCCTCGGTGGTGGGTGAAGTGGCGGCGCTCCTACGGCCTGAGCATGAAGAAGCCGAACCGCAAGTACAAGGTGCCAAAATGGTTGCTCCAATCTCGTTTTGAGACTATGATCTTGAACGTGGCCAGGGTCCGCGCAGCTGCAGAGGAGCTTCTGGGGTACGACCCGCACATCCTGAACTGGGACCAGTCGCCCTTTCACCACAACGAGTCGTCGTCGGCCTCGAAGCCGACCTTGGCTGTGAAGGGTGGCATTGTCCCGCTTGTCGAGGCGCATGACGACAGCAGGGCTCGGTGGACAGCGAACCTGACGGTGTCGAGCGACGCGGAGGACATCCGCAGTTGCGGACCACCGCCGGCGGAGCTAATGTTCAAGGGGGGATCTGTCATCGCTGAGGGCTTGGCCGCACATGCCCGCAGTCGCGGCTATCCGTCTTGGGTGAGCACGGCGACGTCCGAGAAGGGGTCCTACCGCGCAGACGACGTTGTATCATTCTTGCAGCGGCACTTGCGGGCCTGGCCCGACGACCCGCAGTTGCGGGGAAAGTGGCGCATCCTCATGGCCGACGACCATTCCCCGCACAAAGCAGACGCTGTGCGGAGACTCGCCTGGCAGCGCGGCTACGTGCTGATCATTCACGGCGGGGGGACGACCGCAGTTGCGCAGCCCGTGGACACGGACTTGAACCAGCACGTGAAGCGCCGGTACATTGCCCTCGAGACCAAAGCGCTGGTGCAGCAAATGGCGTTGGGGAAGCACGTGCCGCAGTTGCGGCGTTCCGATTGCGCCGACTTGATGCTGTCAGTGTTGGAGAATGTGCAGTTGCACTTGGACGCCGCGAAAGGTTTCCTGAAAGTGGGAATTCGAGCGCCCTTCGACAAGTCAGGAGATCTCGAGATTTGCCGAGAGGCGGCGGAACTCTGGGAAGCAGGGGGGCTGCGAGCAAAAGTGGACACCGCAGTCGCGGAGGTGAGGGAAGAATGCGAGCAGAAACGTTTGAAATGGTCCTACAATGACGTGCTGCGTCTCATACACGAATACGAGAAACACGACGCCACAGATTCCGTGTTGGAGAAGCTCGGCGACGAAGCGCTAGGCCAGGAGCCAGGCCACGAGGAGGGCGATGAGGAGGGCGGGGAGGAGGAGGAGGAGGAGGTGCACGAGGAGCACGAGGAGGACGAAGAGCAAGAGGAGGCCTCGTGGGCCGAGGCTCTTGCGGAACAGTGCGATGCCGCAGTTGCGGCACCTGGGCCTCAAGGATCCTCGGTATCCATGGACTGCGTGGTCGACGCAGAGGCGGCCGAGCAGGTGGCAGTGGCGACGTCCTTGGCAGAAACGCTCCGCGAGGCGGAAGATATGCTGCGCCAAGTGGGCATGGAGAAACTAGCGCAGGATTGCCGACAGCAACGACACAAACAAAAGAAGCGGTTGAGAGAGCTGGCGCGGGAGGACAACGAGGTCCTACGAGCGTTGACTGCCCAGCGAGACCACGAAGCCGCAGTGGTGGCGAAAAAGCGGCGCCTGGCTCTGGAAGCGAACGACAGGACGAAGGCGTTGCACGATCTCAAGAAGCAGATTCGAGAGGCCGAGGCCGCCTTGAGGGCAAAGAAGGAGGCCGCAGTTGCGGTGGAAACGGCTTTGGCTAACAAACACGCCCTAGCGCAGTGGAATCCCGAGGAGTTCAAGATCAAGAAAAACAGGATGGCAGCTCTGGATCGCCTGGCTCGCGGAAAAGGCGTCCTCTCAGACGAGCAGAGGGGGGAGTGGGCATGGTTCAAGACGCATTGGGACGAGGAGATGTGCAAGCAGCACAAGGAGCAATGGCCGCTCACGTTTGCTGGGTGGCTGCAAAAAGTCGCGAACGACGCGGCGTCTGGGAACCGTTCGGCGCTGTCGCAGTTCGTGCATTCGGAAACAGTGAGAACCCTGGGAGGGCAAATGGCGCTGGTAATCCCAGCCCTAGCGTGATGCAGGCCGCAGTTGCGGACCCACAGGAAGTCCAGAGGGAAGTTGTTTTTCCAAGCGGCTCCCGCGCGGGCAGGAGATGAGGCAAAACCGCAGTTGCGGTCTTCCTGCTGCTGTGAAAATAATCCTTTCACAGTCCCTTGCAATCGTCGCCCTCCTTCTGCTTCTCCGCCAGTCCATTTGTTGTTCTTTCGGTTCCTTTGAGTCCTCGCCCTCCTTCTGCCACTCCTCGAATCCTCTTTGTCTCCTCCCTCCATCCGACCCCATGCCCATTCACGATCCATTTCCGTAGCCACCGTGGCTCGAGGTGGCGCACGCGAAGACGCAAGCATGTGGCCGCCCGCGCGCCCGAGCGCATCCTCAGGGAGTATGGACCGTGGACCTCGATTCGCCAGAACGGTGTTCATCCACAACGCTGAGGAGGAGGAGGGAGGCAAAGACGAGGAAGCCGCAGTTGCGGATGATGACGACGACCAGCGGACGCAAGATGGCGACAGCACCGTCGCGTCCTCGGCTGCCTCCGCTGACGAGGCTGAGTCCCGGGGAGGTGCGGGAGCCGCAGTTGCGGCAGCACATGACTCCTACATGCCGAGAGTGTTGTCGTCGCGGAGACCCTGGAAACGGGTGCCCATCATCGAGACAAGCAATCTGTCGGAAAAACAAAGAGCTCTTGTCGACGCATGGGAGGAGAAAACGGAGTTCGAAGCGGGACGGGTCGGCTTCTACGTGGCCAACTTCGGAGGGACTGCAGCTAGACCCACGCAACGCGCGGACGAGTGGGCGCAGCTCCGCGCGAACCCTGCCCAGATCATCGCCCTCTGCGAGTGCGACGACGAGACCTGCGCGGTACTCAGTGGGGAGCACGACGCGAGGGACAGTGCAGCCGCAGTTGCGGACGATAGGTTTCGGAGTCGGACTCAATACAACTACCTGTGCGTTAAGGGCGGCGAGCCATCAGGGACCCTCCTTGTTGGCATGAGGGACCGCAGTGGCGGCCACATTGAACACGTAGACTTTGCGAGACTCTTCCACAAGCAGGAGAAGTCCAAAACGAAGAAGAAGAAGAAACAGTCCGCAGTTGCGGAGGCTCCTGCGCCAAAGCTGCACAACAAGTACTCCAGGGCGATGGTGGTGCGCGTCCACCTGGACCAGGCCGTGACCCATTTGGGGGGCTCCTTCAACGTCATGGCGGTGCACGTCCACCACAGCTTGGCCAACCAAGACTGGGGCGTCACGAAGCTCCATGAGTTCTACAACTGGTTCGTCGCCTACGTCAGGGAATGGGACGTGAAGGTCTGCATGGGGGACTTCAACATGTGCATGTTCCAGCTTGTGTCCTGGTGCCGCAATTGCGGCCTGACTGTGGACGTCGCCGCGTGGACCCCCTGGAAGACAGCAGGCGGCCAGCCCAGGGCAGACAGCATGGCGATTTTGTTCATAAACTGTCCTGGGCAGTACAAGCTTCACCATGGCCTGAGTGTTCTGCACGACCGTGAGGGCGGATTCTTGACGACCCAGCATGATCCGTCTTTCCCTGTCTTCGACTACACGAATGGCCCTGGGAAGATGCTTCAGACTTACGTGCCCAAGGCTGAGCCCGTTGAAAACAAGATGCGCGCCTTCCTGACGCCATCTGGCGAATCCTTGACCGCAGTTGCGGAGTTCGAGCAAAGGATGGCGCGCAGGGAACGCGACGATTGGGTGCGCCATCCCTTCAGAGTGAAGCAGGGCAACCTCGACGACAAGATATGGCATGGCGCCTTCGGCAGGGCGAGGCACGGAGCGCACTTCCCTCTGGTGGCTTTCACGCACAATACGTGCCGCAGGTCACCTGAAAGACTCGCCGCGAGGTTGGAACGCAGGAAGGGCGGCAGGAAGGGCGGCAAGAAGGGCGGCAAGAAGGGCAGCTACGCGGACACCGCAGTTGCGGGGAAGGGCGTCCGACCCCAGATGGGAACCGCAGTTGCGGGGAGAGACGCTGGGGCTGAGCGAGCTGGGAACACGCCACCGCCGCAAGCTGCCAACGGCGACGATGCGACCCCTTCTTGTGCCGCAGTGGCGGCTGGGTCCTGGGACGCCAGCGGCAGCGGCGCATGGGAGGCGCGCAGTCCCGCCACGAGATGGCAGGGCTGGTCCTGGTGGGACTGGAGCTCGAGCGAATGGGGCGCTGATGGCGCGCAGTGGTGGCCCTCTGATCATGCCGCAGTTGCGGACAATGCCCCTGAGGGCTCGCCTCCTCAGCGTGAAGTCGAGTGGGGCTCGAGCGGGCGACCTGCCGAGCGCCCTCCGCGGAGCTTCGAGGGGCAGCGTTGGTGATGGCCGCAGTTGCGGGCAAGTGGAGCATGATGTTGATTGCCGCAGTTGCGGACAGTGTACGCTGGAAAAATCATCATCATCATCAATCATAATCATCATCATATCATCATATCATACGTTCAAAGCAGTGCCGGGGCACTGCTTTGAACGCGTTCAAAGCAGTGCCGGGGCACTGCTTTCGATCGTCGCCTCGTCGCCGTTATAAGGGCTTTCGGATTAGGGCCGCGAAACGTGTGAGGGGTGTGCCGAAATGGGCTGGGAACCGCATGCGAACTTTGCCACCAGGGCCTCAGGTGGAACTGCCCATGGAACTACGAAACGTGTGAAAGGTGTGCCGACATGGCTGTGGAACCGCTGCGACCTTTGCCATTGGGGCCCTCGGTGGAGCTCCCTATGGGGCCACGACACGTGTGAAAGGTGTGCCGAAACGGGCGGGGAACCGCAAGCGACTTTTGCCACTGGGGCCGTCGGTGGAGCTCCCTGCGTGGCCACGAAGCGAGACGCAAAGATCAGAGGAGGGAAGAGGAGAGGAGGAGTAGGAGAGGAGACGCGGGGCGCTATCTTCAAAACGAGGACCCAACACCACAGGATAGTTGGGAACACAATTTCCCGTAAAGATAAGCTGTGGGAGGTCCGCGCTGATTTCTTGGATCCGCGCTGGAACCCCCGGCGCGCGGAGCGCGCCAGGGTCGACGCCGGAGGCGCCGCCAGGGGGCTCCAGCGCCGGTCCAAGAAATCCGGGCGGTTTTCTGAAAGTTAATGTCATCATTAATCTTATAGAGCAAATCCAAGGGAGGCTTGTCCAAGGGGGGTCGTCTGGGGGGGTTGTCCAGATCCTTGTGGGGCTGTCCAAGGGGTTGTTCAGGATGCATTCTGGAGGGGTTGTCCGGGGGGGGTCCAGGTTTTTTGGGGGGATGATGTTTTTCAGAGCGTGAATTACCTTCCCCGCTTTCGCTTCCAGGCAACACCAAGTCATACCATACGCCTCCTCGTCAAGTGACCTGACCAGTACATGCCGTAGTTTGGCATCGGTTGGTATCTCTTGGAAGCGAGGGTGGTCAAAAGCGAGGTAGGTTTGTTTGCCCCCTAGTTTTCCATTGAGCATCGTATGCCATTTGTTTCTCCTTGAGAGGAGGAGATGCCCCAGGAGCTGCTGGCGCTGGCGCGGAAGCTCTCCGAGTCCGCCGCCAGCTGCGCCCCGCTGGGCGGCCTCCTGCGGGACTTCTGGCCCAACGAGGCCAACGCCAACGAGTACGTCAGGGCACGCGGGGACTCCCTGACGCCCCACTTCGACGACCGCTTCTCGAGGAAGGAAGAGCGGCACAAGCGTAAGCTTTCGGAGGTCCCCGCGGATTTCTCGGATCGGCGTTGGACCCCCCTGGCGGCGCCTCTGGCGCTGCTCTTGGTGCGCCCCGCGCGCCAGGGAGGGGGGCCCAGCGCCGACCCGAGCAGTCCACGCGGACCTCCGCAAGCTTATGCCCGTGCCGGTTTTTGCTCCTCTGGCCTCCTGTCCGGGCCGTTGCTCGCGGGCTTGTCGCTCGCCGCGGACTGCATCATGACGTACTCGGAGGCGACGGTGGGGGCGAATAGTCCAGAGGGGGTACAGTCAACTCGTATCATAAGGATGCGCGGGAAGGATGTAACGACTTTGGAGGCCCGTGTTAATGTTTCTCGAACGAGGTTGGCCAGCGAAAGTCGCTCAGGACGGGCCCAAGGGGCAAGGATGCAAGGGTACCTTTGGGAAGGTTTCCCATCCTTACCATGCGGGTTGACTGTACATGTATCCAAGGGCACCGTCGCCGATTCTATGTCTTCGGCGAGACTTCCAAAGGGATGCGTGTAGTGCCAGCCCCCTGGCTCTTCCCAGACCCCTTGCGTCATGATTCTTGTTATGACGTGGGCCTCCAGAGGTCCGGACCAATGCTCCAGGACCAGCTTTTCGTCCTGAGTCGTGTTTCCACAGTCCCGAGACCCAGTACGGGCCCCTGGAGGCCGAAAAATGCAACAGCAATACGTGGCGATTTTTCATGACCCGAGGAGGTCTGGGTTCGCCTAAACTTTCGGAGGTCCGCGCTGATTTCTTGGATCGGCGCTGGACCTCCTCCCTGGCGCGCGGAGCGCGCCAGGGGCGCCGCCAGTGGCGCCGCCAGGGGGCCCCATCGCCGATTCGAGAAATCCACACGGACGCCCGAAAGTTTATGTCTATGTCGTTTGCCGACCTGGGCTATTCGGCGAGGATCCCAGAGGGATACGTATCATTCGGTGATCCTCGGGACGTGTGGTAACCCCGCGCACCCTGCGCCCTGCCGACAGCGCGCAGCTTCGGTCGGCCCTCATTGCGGCGCCTGCGTCGTATCGAAGGGCTTCAGTGGACAAGCATACGTTGGTGTTACCACACGGGGCAATCGAGTAATGGCCGCCCCCGTGCTATTCGCATCTGTCACCGCCGATCAGCAAAATGTGCGCGGATATCCGACGGCTTACCTGTATGCCATGTTTTGCTCCCCGAAAGAAGGCGGCGGGGCTTCTCAGGAGGCCTGGGCCCTCGCAGAAGAGCCCGGAGGGTACCAGTGAGAAGGCGTCTTGGAAGCCCGCGGGCCTGTGTCCGTGCCAGGCTTTGTTCCCCGAGTGCAGTGGCCGACCCTGGAATGGTCTCCAGGCCTCCCAGATGTGGACGGAGCAGATGGGGTCGGAGGCTCGCGCCGCATCGCCGATGCCTCGTCGGTGCGGCTCAATGTGGAGCCCGATGTGCTTCGCGTCGACGGCGCCGAGGCATCGCCGGCGCATCGCCGACGCAGCGCCCATGCGGCGCCGATGCGGCTCCGACCCCCTCTGGGAGGCCTCTGGCCCATGCCGCTCTCGCTCCCCGAGCGAAGCGCCCGCCCCTTGGCTGCTCGCCCCTGCCGCCGCCTCCGACGTACCACGAGCACCCCGCGGGCGGCCGGTGCCCTGGCTGCTGCGCCTGCCGCCGCCCCAGCGGCGCGGGCCGCGGCGGCTGCCCGCCGCCCCCCGCCGCGGCGGGCCGGCGCGTGTGCCTGCCGCGGCGGTCGCTGCAGCTGGTCACGGGCAGGAGCCGCTTCGACTTCGCGCACAGCATCGCGGAGGGGGGCGGAGCTGAGGCGGCGGTCTGCGGTCGGGGGCGGTGGCGTCAGCGTGTCGTGTCACCTGTTTGGGCGCGCCGCGCTCTGGCGCGACACGCTATGGACGTCCCAGTCCCAGGGCGTCAGCGCAGACGGCACCTCCCAGATGGGATTCACGCAAGTGGGGTCCGAGGATCGCTCCGCATCGCCGATGCACCAGGGATGCGGCTCGATGTGGAGCCCGACCTTCTCCACGCCAGCGTCGCCGATGCATCGCCGACACCGCCGATGCATCGGCAAGAGGCAGCTGGCCTTCGAGCGCTTTCATCGGTTCTCGGCGGCTTTCCAGCCTCGGGGTGTCTTCCAGCGGCTGCGCCTCTCCAAGAGCGCTCCGAGCGTTCCCGGAGCTCTCCGGAACGGCCGTCGGAGCGCCGAGTTCTGGCCCAAAATCAAGGGTTTAAAAAACGCCCCTACCCTGGTTTACGAGGCGCTGTGCGCTGAAACTCCTGTGGGCTGACAGGGTAAACCCTGCGTGATGTGCGGCGTGCTGGCGTCCTCTAGGCTTTGGGGGTTCCCAGGAGGTTTACAGACCACGCTCTTGCAACCCAGGGTAGGGTGGTTTTTTCATCCCTCAACAAAAGCCAGACGACGGTATAGTTGGCCTTCGGGGGGGCCCTCGTCGCCACAGGCGGACACTGCTCGGAGAACTGCTGCGTTTGGGCCCAAGGAGGGGCCCGAGGACCGATCTTTCGACTGCACGTAAGAGTGACCCTTTGCTGGAGTGACCTTCTGCGCGGGCCCACTGGGGTCTCACGATCGCCGAGCGCGATACGGCAGAAGCGTCCTGCTCGCTCGTGCTTGATCCCTCCGCGGCCCCCAGGAAGCCGCGCACCAAAGGTCACTCTTACATTGGGTCACTCTTGCGGGTAGTTAGTCGAGTCTTTCTAGGCCTCCCAGATGGGCGCCGGTGCATCACCGATGCAACGCCGATGCATGGGCGATGCGGCGCGATCTTCCGACTCCCGACGTTATGATTTTTTCATGACGTCGACCCCCAGAGGTCTCGACCCATTCCCCGGGACTCCCCTTCCATCTGCGTCGTTTTCGGACGGCCCCGAGGCCAGGGGACATGGGGGGGCCACATGCGAAGCCTAACCCTACCCCCACGATTTCTGAAAGGAAGTGTGGGGTTCACTTCGTGGGAGGGTGGGGTTCACTTCGTTCGGGAGCTCCCGAACGAAGTGAACCCCACCCTCCCCTTTCGTCGTTCCTCCTCCTCCTCCTCCTCCTCCCCCTCCTCCTCCTCCTCCTCCCCCCTCCTCCCTCCTCCCTCCCCTCCCTCCCTCCTCCTCCTCCTCCTCCTCCTCCTCCTCCTCCTCCTCCTCCTCCTCCTCCTCCTCCTCCTCCTCCCCCTCCTCCCCCTCCTCCTCCTCCTCGTCCTGGGAGGTTTGGGGTTTCGGCGCGCCGCCGCCCTCTGGACGCTTTGTTTTTATTTTTGTTTCCCCATTTGTGAGTGGCTTGGGGGTATTATTTTGATTATTTTTGATTGTTCGTCAAAAATCGGCCTGTAGGGGAACAGGCCCGACCTGAATCTACTTTTGAGTCGGGCGCGTCCCTCTGCAGGAGGGACATGCAAGCACTCTGGGGACGATGTTCCAAGCATTTGTGTATCTATTTGTTGGGGGGGGGTATTTTTTGCGTATCGTTAATTCTTCGTCTCTCTACAGGAGGAATATACGCAAGCAGAGTCCAAACATGGCCCGGGGACGATTTTTCAGGCGCTTGTGTATATTTGAGGGGGGGCATTTTCTTGCGTATTTTTATGGGGGGTATTTTCTTGCATATATATATATATATATATATATATATATATATATATATACATATATAAGGGAGGGCATTTTCTTGCCTATGTTTTACGCTTCGTCCCAAATCCGCCCGACCTGGATCGACTCGGCCTCCATAGTCTCGAGCTGCCGCTGCCTCCGCTCGCCCTGCCTCCGGGCGTCGCGGCGGAGCACCTGCCGGCCCGCGGGCGCCGCGTGTCGGTCGTGCTCCGGCAGGCCCGGTCCCCGTGGCCGCCGCCCGGGGCGGCGGGCGAGCGCGGAGAAAGAAGAGCACGAGAGACGAGGAGGAGGAGGAGGAAGGAGGAGGAGGAGGAGGAGGAGGATGCGCCTCCTCCTCCTCCTGGTCCTCCTCCTCCTCCTGGTCCTCCTCCTCCTCCTCCTCCTCCTCCTCCTGGTTCTCCTCCTCCTCCTCCTCCTCCTTCTCCTGGTCCTCCTCCTCCTGCTCCTCCTCCTCCTGGTCCTCTTCCTGGCCCTCCTCCTCCTCCTCCTCCCACGACGGGGGGGTGGGGGGGGGCACTAATTTCGGCGTCTGGGGGCTTCGGACGAAAAACCGGTCCCGGGGTCGATGTCAAGAAAGAAACATGATGTCGGGGGTTTGGGTGGGTCGGAGGATCGCGCCGCATCGCCGATGTGTGCGATGCATTGGCGACGAAGGCATTGAGAAAGTCGGGCTGCACATCGAGCCGCATCGCATCTGCATCGGCGCACGGTGCGATCCTCCGACCCTATCTGCTCCGACCCCATCCTGGAGGCCTAGACACAAGGCGGTGGCGCGAGGGGTGTGGCCTTCTGTGGAAACGGCGGGGCGTCTAAGAAGGCAGAGGCCTTCCCAGGAGAGCCCGGAGGCTTGTGAGAAGTGAAGGCGTCTTGGAAGCTTGCGGGTGCTTCTGGGAAGGCACCGTCTTCTAAGAAGCCACCCTGCCTTATTGTTTTACATTACTAATATGTTGT
>CAUYUJ010005439.1:0-15000 GCA_963575745.1 Prorocentrum cordatum | reverse complement strand
GTTTCCCTGTCTTCGGTGGAGGTCTAGAGTTGTAGATGACGATCAATGGAGAGGGAGCATGCTGCCAAACAATTTCTAGATGTCTGAAACATGTGTTAAGCATGTCTTAACATATAACAAACATGTTTGAACCTGTTTAGAACATATTTTCAAAATATTTTAAAGACATGCTTGGTTCAATGATCGGATTGTTAGGGTGTCCATTGTCATAGCATCCAGAAGTCTAGAGACCTCGGGCCCGTGGGATCCTCCTCTGCCCCCCCCACTGCCGTCGCGCCCGGATGCTTTCGGGAGGCACGCGTGGCAGCCGGGCCGGGCGACGTATTGCGACAAGTGCGGCAACCCGCGCCCGGAGAGGGCGCACCATTGCCTCACCTGCGACATGTGCGTGATGCGGGCGCGCCGGGGTTCGTCGTCGTCGTCGTCGTCGTCGTGGTCGTCGTCGTCGTCGTCGTCGTCGTCGTCGTCGTCGTCGTCGTCGTCGTCGCCGCCGGCGGCCGCGGTGTCCGCGTCGGCGTCAGCATGGCGTCGTCGTCGGCGTCTGTCGTCGTCGTCGTTCTCGTGGTCGTCGTCGTCGTCGTCGTCGTGATCGTCGTGATGCGGGCGCCGCCGGGAGCCCAGGGCCGCCCAGGCAGGGCACGGGGGTCCGATGACGGCGGGAGGGTCCCGCCGCATCGCCGCTGCATCGGCGAGGCGGTTGGGCCCTCCTGCCCCATCCATTCCTCCTCCTCCTCCTCCTCCTCCTCCTCCTGGTCCTCCTCCTCCTCCTCCTGGTCCTCCTCCTCCTCCTCCTCCTCCCCCTGGGTCCTCCTCCTCCTCCCTCCTCCTCCTCCTCTCCTCCTCCTCCTCCTCCTCCACCTCCTCCTCCTCCTCCTCCTCCTCCACCTCCTCCTCCTCCCCTCCTCCCCCTCCACCTCATCCTCGTTCTCATCCTCCCCCTCGTCCTCTTCCTCCTCCTCCTCCTCCTGGCGTCGTGAAAAAATCACGCCGGGGGGGGGGGGTCCTGCGATGTTCGGTCTGTGGGACCTCTGCCGGCCGCGGGGGCCGTGCGAAAAAACGGCTCATAGGACGAGAAGAAATTGGTCCGGGGAACGGGTGCACAGATTTTTAGGAGCCAACGCTTCGGGGGCGGCAAAGAGGGGGGTGTTGACTAGGGGGGTCTGGATATCATGGCGTGGGCCATGATGTTTCCCAGATTTCAAGGCGCCTTTTCTTATTTCATTACGTCCCTGGCCCCCCCGCTGGGCCGTGCCAATGCCGCCGGTCATGATTTGCACCCCCCCTCTTGGACACCCCCCTCTTGGCCGCTCCCGAGTGAAAGAATCACACGACGTCGAGGGTCTGGGAGGCCAGGGCCCCTGTCTGGGTGGCCTCCGCCAGGAGCTCCCTCGGGCTGGCAACGGCGCCCCGATGGGCCCTTGAATCGCTCGTCGTCGGCGTCGTCCGCGGCGCCGCCCCTCGTCGTCGTCGTCGTCGTCGTCGTCGTCGTCGTCGTCGTCGTCGTCGTCGTCGTCGTCGTCGTTGTCGTGATCGTCGTCGTGATCGTCGTCGGTTTCGTCGTGATCGTCGTCGTCGTGATCGTCGTCGTCGTGATCGTCGTGATCGTCGTCGTCGTGATCGTCGTCGTCGTGATGTCATCGTGATCGGCGTCGTCGTCGTCGGGCGGCTGCAGCGACGCCCCGATCTGGCCTCCCTCTGCCCGAGCCGAGGCCTTTCTTTAGTCAGGGCCCTGCCGTGCAGGGGCCGCCGCCCGTGGGGGGGGGGGGGTTCTCGGGAGGGGCTCGGGCTCCTCGGGCCGCGGCGCCCAGGCGTCCAGGTCGGGGTGAGGCTGCGCGCTGCCGAGGCTCGCCGCGGCCGCTCGCGCGGAGCCCTGGCATCGCTGGGTCGCGTGCATGTTCCTTCGGCGAGGGCCCTCTATGGAAGCAGCCTCGACCGCCGCGCCAGCGAGAGCGCGCACGACACCGAGAAGGGCACGGGGAAGGGGCGTCCGAGCGGTGGCAGGAAGCGGGAAGTGGCGTGACACCCAAGTTCTCGGGAAGACGCTGTAAGCATAAAGTGTTGGCGCTCCGCGCGGAGCGCCAAACATTTGAAGTAGGGCCTGCAGTTCAGACGTCGGCGTCCGGGCATGACTGGCTTCCCCGTACCTGTGACGGCCGTCGCGTCATATGTGCAGCGTTGGACACTGGCGGTGGCGATGTCTGAAGTGATTTCGGGCACTTAGATGTTGACTGATGGTGCACGGGCGTTCCTGTATTCCTCGTTCTTCCGATCTTCCTCATCCTTCTGTTCCTCCTGACATTGACCCTGCTGCTGCTGCGCATTCTCCTCCTGGTCCTCCTCCTTCCCTTCCTGATCGCCATTCCTCCTGTCACCGCCCATGGTATGAATGAGGCATCTGTCCGAACTGAGATGTTTGTCCAAAGATTCCCTTACATATTTCCCTGCTCGGCCCGTTCTTACTTAGCCAGGATCGCTGGCCAGCACTTTAAACTTGCACCTTTATTTCACATCCTCATGATTAGTGTTAAGTCGGGCCTGTCCCTCTACAGGAGGAATATTCAAAAATAGTAAAAAGTAGTTGGTGCATTTTTGGAGCATTTTTGTATTTTTCATGTTGCGTCCAAATTCCCCCGGTAGGGGGACAGGCCCGACCTAAGATTAGCGGCGGCGACTGCTCCTCTCCCTTCGCCACCTCTTCTGCAGCCCTCTTTCTTACTGGCCTGGGCAGATGGACCACCACTGCCCGTGGATCAGCAACTGCGTCGGCATAGGGAACCACAAGTTCTTCCTCCTGCTTGGCTTCTACGGCTGGCTGGCAGGAGCTCGCCCGTGCCGCCAGCTGCGCAGCCGCACCTGGCCCCTCTGAGCGGATTCTGAAAACATCGCGCTGTGGAAAAAATCACGACGGGAGGTTCCTCATTCTTTTCGGCCTTCAGGGACCCTCGCCAGGCCTCAGGACCGTCAACAAAAACGATTCAGGATGAAAAACCGGTCCCCGGCCCTCCCGCATTCTGAGCGGCGCAGCAGGAAGATCCAAATGACACCAGGGGACAAAAAAAAAACATTCCGTGGACTTCCTGGGAGTTCTGCACGCGCTCCGCGCTTGCCCTCTCCTTCTCCTCCTCTCTCTCTCTCTCTCACTCTCTTTCTTTATCTCTGATCTTCGTTTATGTGGTATGCCCTCGCACCTCGCTCTGCACTCTTACGGTCCCAGACCTACACTCAACTATAGATATACGTGTATATATATATATATATATATACACATGGATATACGTATGCATGGGGCCGAACGGTCGTTCACTGTCCGTGGGTGCGTGGCTGAAGCAAGGTTCCGCAGTGCGGATTGTTGTTGTATTTCGGTTGTTGTTGTCATCGCCCCTTTCGCGACCCACCCCGTGACCCACCCGCGACCCGCCCGCGACCCGCCCGCGACCCGCCCGCGACCCGCCCGCGGCCCACCCGCGAACCGCCCGCGACCCACACGCGACCCACACGCGACCCACCCGCGACCCACCCGCGACCCACCCCGCGCCCGCCCACTCACTCTTATACGCATCTGCGGGGTGCTACGTATATGCAGATTGTAAGTATAGTGCCCACTCACTCTTATCCGCATCTGCGGGGTGCTACGTATATGCATATTAGTGTATATGTGTATAGAAACAGATTCACAGAGATGTATGTGTATAGATACACACGTAGCACCCTGCAGATGCGGATAAGAGTGAGGGGGCGGTGGGGACGTCGGCAGTGTGCGAGACTCTGGAGATGCCCGCCGCAGGCGCCAAAGTTTCACAAATTACATAACGAGCCCGCTGCAGGCGTCGTTTTTTTTTTTCTTCAAACCGATATGGGTCGGTCGCGGGTGGGTCGCGGGTGGGTCGCAGGGTGGGTCGCGGGTGGGTGGGTCGGGGGTCGCTCGCGGGGGGTGGGGTCGCGGGTGGTGGATGTCGCGGGTCGGTCGCGGGCGGGTCGCGGGGTGGGTCGCGTGTGGGTCGCAAGTGGCTCGCGAGTTGGGTCGCGGGTGGGTCGCGGGTGGGTCGCGGGTGGGTCGCGGGATGGGTCGCGGGGGGGCCGCAAGTGGCTCGCGAGTTGGGTCGCGGGTGGGTCGCGGGTGGGTCGCGGGTGGGTCGCGGGATGGGTCGCGGGGGGGCCGCGGGTTGGGTCGCGGGTTGGGTCACGGGGTGGGTCGTTGGGCGGTTCGCGGGGCGGTTCGTGGGGTGGGTCGCCGGGTGGGTCGCGGGTGGGTCGCGAGGGGGACGACGACAACAAACAACAACAACACCAACAACAACAACAACACCAACAACAACAACAACATCAGCATCACCAACAACAACAACACCAATCACAACAACAACACCAACAACAACAACAACACCAACAACAACAACAACAAACATAACAAAAAACATCAGCAGCAGCAACAACAACACCAACAATAACAACACCAACATCAACACCAACATTCAGTTTAAGACTGTTCGCCCGTATTTGCTCGAGTGTCCAACAACGCGCATTTCCCAAACCCTCGATACCCGCCCTCTTCGTCTTCGATCGAACCTTTTTTGGGGGGTATACCTTTCTTCTCAGCAGGGTGGGCAAGCGGCGGGGCGGCCGCGGACCGTCGGCCTGGCCAGCGGCAGCGCTGATCGGCGGGGCGGCCGCGGACCGTCGACCCGACCCCAAGAGGGACGGACAGGGGACCGACCACGACGACGACGACGATGCCGACTACGACGACGGCGACGACGACGACGACGGCAACGACGACGACGACGAGCGAAAGCGAGAGCGAGAGCGAACGATAGCAGGGCCACAAGGACACGAAGTAGGCCGCGAAGGGCGACAGCGCGGACACGAAGGCAATGCGTATGGGGCTACGAAGAGCGCGAACGAGCGGGGGCCACGAAGGGCAGATAATGCGGGGCCACAGAAGGCAACGATGGGGCCACTGAGGGTAGCAACTGGGCCACGTAGGACAGTGAGGGGACCACAGACGGCGACAGCGGTGCCACGAAGGGCATGCACACGGGGCCACGAAAAGCGCGAACGAGCGGGGGCCACGACGGGCATACGTTTACTGGGCGCGGAGGGCAAGGACGGGGCCACTGAGGGCAGCATCGGGGCCACGAAGGGCAGCGAGGGGGCAACGACGGGCGACAGCGGGGCCACGGAGGGCATGCATATGGGGACACCACGGGCGCGAACGAGCGGGGGCCACGAAGGGCATACATAGATGGGGCCACGAAGGGCAGCGAGGGGGGCACGAAGGGATACGACGGGGCCACCAAGGGCAGCGAGGGGGCCACGAAGGGCTGCAACGGGGCCGCGAAGGGCTGCAACGGGGCCACGAAGGGCACCGAGGGGGCCACGAAGGGCTGCAACGGGTCCACGAAAGGTAGCGAGGAGGCCACGAGGGGCTGCAACGGGGCCACGAACCAAAGCGAGGGGGCCACGAAGGGCGGCAACGGGGCCACGAAACAAAGCGAGGGGGCCACAAAGGGCTGCAACGGGGCCACGAAGGGCAGCGAGATCCCGATTCCTAGGTAATCTGCGAGGGAGTCCCAAGCGTGAGCGCGATTCCTGGGTGCCTGGGTGTCGGAAGCGCGGCGCTTGAGTAAATCGCAAGAAATTTCAACGCAAGGGCGCTAGTCTTCAGCAAATTGCAAGCAAGTTTCCAGCGATAGCGCGACTCCGGAGCGCCGGGAGAGCGATTCCTGAATAAAGTGTAAGGAAGTCCCAGGCGAGAGCGCGATTCCTGAATACAATGCGAGGAAGTCTCGGGCGGGAACGGGGGTCATGGCTAAATTGTGAGGAAGTCTAAAGCGGGAGCCGTTGTTGTTGTAACCCGGGGGCCAGGGGCCCAGTTTGATCTTCAAGATTTCCCTTGATCAAAAGAACCGGGTACGAGCGTCGAGAGGCACATTTTGATAGAGAAAAATAGTCTGCCTTGGCGGAGGGATCCACAATAATTATATTTCTTATTTCAGAAATGAGAGTTCAACAACAACAACAACAACAACAACAATCACAACCACAATCATTGTAAGATTGGTCGCTCTTACTTGCCCGTGTGTCATTCAAGACGAGTTCCCCACACCCTCGATACCCGCCCTTTCTGTTTTCGATCACACCACCTTTTGGGGGATTGATCCTCTTTGCGGGGGGCGGCGGGCTTCGACAGGTGGGTGAACGGGCAGACAATCCTTCGTGGGCGTACAAGTGCCCGCCATTGAAATTGGCGTGGGCCCTGCAAGAAGAGGAGGGGGAGAGCGAGGGAGAGCGGGAGGAAGGGAGGGGAGGGACGAAGGAAGAGGGAAAACGCAAGTAGAGAAGGAGAGAAGAGGGGGGCGGTTGATTAGAGGCAGAGAAAGAGAGAGAAAGAGAGAGAGAGAACAAACAAAAATGATGCATATACATATATGTATATATATATATGTATGAAGAGAGAGAGAGAGAGAGAGAGAGAGAGAGAGAGAGAGAGAGAGAAAAAAAAGATAACTAGAGAGAGAGAGAGAGAGAAAAATAAGAGAGGTACAGAGAGACAGGAGGAGACAGAGAGAAAGAAAGAGGGAGGGAGGAGGCAGGATAGGGGAGGGAGAAGGGAGGAGGGAGAGGAGGGAGAGGGGATATGGCAGAGAGGCAGAAGGATGAGGGAAGAGAGGAGGGGAGAGAGAAGGGAGAAGAGGAGGGAGGAGGGAGGAGGGAGAGGGAGGAGGAACAGGAAGGTACGAGCGTGAACGTTCGAGGAAGTCCTTGGCGAAAGCGCCGTTCCTGAAGGAAATCTCGGGCGGGAACCCACGACGGGCGGGCGATCCCCTGACGGGCGGATCGGGCGGGTGGGACATTCAAGCGGGATGCCTGAGTATGGCGAGAGCGCGATTCCGAAGTAAATTGTGACGGTGTCCTTGGCGCAGCGTGTTTCCTGAGCGTCGAAAGCGCGATTTCTTAATACTTCGCATGGAATTTCACAGGCGAGAGCGCAGCTCCTGAATAAAACGTAGGGGGCTCTCGTGGCGGGAGCGGGGATCTTGATCAAAGTGCGAGGAAGTCATGATTCAATTGCGAGGATATCTCCAGCGGGAGCGCCCTTCCTGAGGAAATTGTGAGGAAGTCTCAGATGGGAGCGGGGGTCCTGATTAAATTGCGACGAAATCACAAGCGGGAGCACCGATCCTGAGTACATTGTGAGGAATTCTCAGACGGGCGCGGGGGTCCTGAGTAACTTTGGACGAAGTCTCAGGTGGGAGCCGTTGTTGTAATCCGGGGGGCCATGGGCACAGTTTGAGCATCAAGATTTTCCCGGACAAAAAAACAGTATGCACGGGTGAGGGGGGATCAACAATCGAAACCAATTGTCCTAGCCAGCCGAACCAGCCAGCCAGCCAGCCCAACCAACCAGCCACCCAAACAATTCAACCGGCTCAACCAGCCCAACCAGCCACCCCGCAACCCCAGCCAACCCGCCACCCCGCCAACCCGCCTCCCCCCGCCGCCTGCCTTCCGTCACCGTCGAGAGGGGGGGGGGAAGTGTTTCTTACAAGCGAAAACCACAAAAATCACCATCCCGGGGTCCGGCGGGTCAGCGGGGGGAGGGGGAATCGCACCGTACTGTGCGGCAGGGGGTTTCTCGCCCGAGGTGCCCGGGGACGATTTTGGGCCTCAAGTGCGTCACTGTCGTCATTTGATTACCTTCACCGCGCTCCCCTTCTCAACGGAAAGGCTCCCATCCGTGAAACTGTTGTCATTTTTCAGCTCCCGCGAGAGGCTTCTTAGAGGCCCCCAGAGGCTCCAGGAGGGCCCATGGCGGCCTCGGGAGTGCCTAGGAGATCTCTGGAGGGCCCCAGGATGACCCACTCTGCACCGCGCCCCCCTTCTCAACGGAAAGGCCCCCATGCGTGAAATTGTTTTCATCATTCCGCCCCCGCGAGAGGGTTCTGAGAGGGCCCACGGAGGCTCCAGGAGGGCCCATGGCGGCCCCGGGAGGGCCCACGAAATGTCAAGAGCCCCCCGGAGGACCCATTTTGAATTACACTCAGGGAACTCCAGAAGGCCCAGGAGGCTCCAAGAGGCCCCAAGAGGCCCCGAAGAGCCCAAACAGGCCACAGGACCCCCAGCACGCTCTAGGAGAGCCACGGCGACACCAAGAGGCTCCAGGACGGGCGTCATTCCCTCTCCTCCTCCTGCTCGTCGTCGTCATCCTTCTCCTCATCCGTCCTGCTTTTAATCCTTCCTCCCCCTCTTCCTCCTCCTTCTCCTCCTCTTTCTCCTCCTCCTCCGCCTCCTCCTCTTCCTCCTCCTCCGCCTCTCCTCCTCCTCCTCCTCCTCCTACCTCATCCGTAGCCTCGATGGCTCCGATAGCGCCGTGCGCGAGATCCGCCTCCTCCCCATCCGTCCTCCTCCCTCCTCCGTCCTCCTTCCCTCCTCCCTCCTCCCCTCTCCCGGGAGCGTCACAAAGAGGCCCTTCCGAGGATAATTTCACGACAACAAGGGCGCCGACACGATGTTCGGGGCATTTTTCTGACCACCTGCGAGCCTGGCACAAGCACACGAGTGGAGGAGGAGACACCACGACGCTCCAGGGAGTAAACTGCACCCAGTTGGTTTCTACCCCCGTGAGGGGCGCTACAGGGTAGTTATTTTTCTGAGACGAGAGCTCGACAACAACAATCATGTTATCCTCATGCGCGATGTTTCCGCGCAAAGCATGCGACCATTATGATGACCATCCCCATCATGAAGGACTCTTGTTCGCTAGCGGGGTCCGATTTTCCAATTCCCAAATCCCCCGCCCAATGAGGTGTTGCAAACACCTCATCCGAGGAGTTTCAACATATCCCGCCTCGAAAACGCATGCCCGCGCCTTGCTGCGCCGATGCGAGGCCGCCAGTGGAACCCCAGCCAAGGGTAAAGCACAAGAAAGTATCGAGCGACAGGATTGCCTTGGTGGGGGTGGGGGCTGTCGGACCTGGCCCTGAACAGACAGGGAAAGGCTCGAGCAGGGCCGCTGTTGTTGCTGGGAGTGGCGCCAATGCTGAAGAGAGTCGGGCACTAATCCAGTGTAAAACAAAAAGAAGTCTCGAGCGGGAGCGTTGGTTTTGTTGGGACGGCGGTTGCCGGCGGCGAGGAGGAGCACCGCCTTGAGCAAGAAGGGAGGAAGTCTCTAGCGGGAACCGTGGTTTTGTCGGGACGGGGGTTGTCGGCGGCGACGGGAAGTACCGTCCTGAGGAAAATGGAAGAAAGCCTCAAGCGGGAGCTTTGTTCTTGCTGGAAGTGGCGCCACTTCAAAAGAGAGTAGGGCGCCAGTCCAGCGTAAAGCAAAACGAAGTCTCGAGCGGGAGCGCTGGTTTTGTCGGGGCGGCGGCATTCGGCGGCGAGGAGGAGCACCGCCTTGAGTAACAAAAGGAGGAAGTCTCGAGCGGGAGCGTTGTTGTTGCTGGGGGCGGCGCCGGTGAGAGAAAGAGTAGCGCGCCAGTCCAAGGTAAAACGGGGGGGAGTCTCGAACGGGAGCGTTGGGTATGTTGGGACGGCGGCTTTCAGCGGCGTGCAAGAGTACCGCCCCTGAGTAAAAAAGGAGGAAGTCTCGAGCGGGAGCGTTGTTGCTGTCGGGGGGGCCGTTTGGCACCCCCCCAACCCGCTCGAGCGTGAGCCTCATTTTCAATGAACATGTAGCCGGCGCCGAGGCGAGAGCGCCAAAGCGCCTGGGGGGGTCCAACAATAATAATTATTTCGTAATTAACATTCAACGCAACAAGTAGAATCCTCACCACGGATTCTCATTTCAGCCACGCACCCAGGGACAATGAATGACCGTTCGGCCCACTCGCTCTGATGTGAATATATAGTCATACAGATATGTATTTCACCCGAGGAAAAACCAATCAGTGGATGCTTTGAAAATTAGTGAGGTGGATATTGAAGCCGCAGTGTCCCGAGGCGCCCTCCCGGCCGAAAAGCGTGGTCAAGGGGGGGTGCCCGGGAGGCGTTCCAGAGGAGCGCCGAGAGAGGAGCGAGGAGGCTGGTTGGTCCTCCTGGTTTCCGTTCGAGTCTCCACTCTCTGTCTCTCTTCTCCTCGGGTACCCCCCCCCGTTGTGTCCTGAGGCGCCCCGGCCGCGAGGAGGAGGGGGAGGAGGAGCAAGAGGAGGAGGAGGAGCAAGAGGAGGAGGAGGAGGAGGAGGAGGAGGAGGAGGAGGAGGAGGAGGAGGAGGAGGAGGAGGAGGAGGAGGGGGAGGAGGGACGCGGCATCAAGGGGGGAGGGCCCAGGTGGCGTGCAAGGTTGGAGCCGCGGTGTCCCGAGAGGCGCCCCCCTCCGGGCCGCGAGGCGTGGTCAAGAGGGGGGGGGCCAGCTGCCCGGGGGGCGTTCAAGACGAGCGCAGAGCGAAGCTGGGGAAGTCGGTTGGTTGTTTGTTTTTCTTTTTTTTCCCGCTCGAGTCTCCACTCTCTCTCTCTCTCTGTCTCTGTCTCTCTCTCTCTCTCTCTATCTCTCTCTCTCTCTCTTGTCTCATCGGGTGTCCCCCCTGGCCGCGATCAGGGTTGGGACCGTGGTGTCCTGAGGCGCCCCCCTGGCCGCGAAAGAGCGGCAAAGGGGGGGGCACCCAGGGGGCGGTCCACGTTGAAGCCGTGGTGTCCCGAGGCACCTCCCTGGCCGCGAGACGCGGTCAATGGGAGGTGCCAAGGGGAAGCTCAAGGTTGAAGCCGTGGTGTCCCGAGGCGCCCCCCCCCCCGCCGCGAGGCGCGGTCGAGGTTGGGTGCCAAGAGGAAGCTCAAGGCTGAAGCCGTGGAGTTGCGTAGCGCCTCCTGGCCGCGAGACGCGGTCAAGCGGGGGTGCGGTGGGGGGCGCTCAGGGGTGAAGCCGTGGCGTCTCGAGGCGCCCTCCCGGCCGCGAGACGCGGTCAAGGGGGGGGCATGGGGGGCGCGCAAGGTTGAAGCCGTGGTGTCCTGGACGCCCCCCGGCCGCGAGACGCGGTTTAGGGGGAGCGCTCTGGGACCTTTGTCCCTGAGGTGTTTTCTCACCACGTTCATCATATTGGTTGTGTCCCTGCAGCCACATGCATGGCATGACCTGTTCAACCAATATACGCTTAGATGGTCCCCCAAGACGCCTCAAGAGAGCATCAAGAGGGCCCCACGGGAGGCCCAAGAGGGCCCCACGAGGGTGCCAACAGGGGTCGTGGGGCAGTACATTGGAGGGTGCGGCTCCTAACACGCCCCCGAGACCCTAAGGGAGGCCCCCAAAGATTTCAAGAGCCTCCAAGAAGCTCCCAAGTGGCCCCGAAGAGACCCGAGAGGATCTCAAGGGGCTTTGCAGAGGCTTCAAGAGACCCCTGGAATCACGCTAGCTCACGAGAGGCGTCCAAGATGCCCATGAGACCCCCTAAATAATGATCCATGTCAAGGGTGTGCCGACATGAGCGGGCGGGTGGGATGCGAACCCTGTCTCTGGGCAGTCGGATTTGGGGCACGTCCGTGTGACGAGTGAGTCGAAATACGCGGGGGGACGCTACGCGAACATTTCCCATTAGGGCAGCATGTGAAACTACATCCTTCTGGGGCACGATCCGTGTGTAGGGTGTGTCGAGATGGGCGGAGGGACGCGAGTGAACTTTGTCCCTGACACTGTAAGTGGAGCTCCTGGGGGGCGCGATCCGTGTGAGGGACGTGCTGGAATTGGCGGGGCGATGCTATGTGATCCGCGTGATTGGTCTCTTTTCACCTCGAGTTCAGATCATGCGTGGGTCATTACTTCAGTCAAGGGCTGCGGCTTGCTAGAGCCTGGGGTGCGCTTTGTGCCGCCGCCACCGTCGCGGTGCCACCGCTGCCTCTGTTTCGCCGCGGGCGTTTCGGTTCGAGCTTGGTGCCGCGCGCGCCAGGATCCACCCTTGCCAGGCCGAGGCCAACGAGAGGCTTCTCGGAGCCCACGTCAGGATCCCCTTGCGGCACCCTTGACGCCACTCTTAGCTCTTGGGGCTGCTCGTGAGCCCTCAGGGCTTGCGTATGGAGCTGAGGGGGCGCTTCCTCTGTCCCTCTCTTTCTGTCCCTCCTGCGCCCCCTTCTGCAGTCTCCTTGGAGCTCCTTGGGCCACGCCTGGGCCCCCCTCGGAGCCTCCTTCGGGGAGCTCCGTGGCCGTCCCTGGGTGCCCTTTGGCCCTGCCTTGGGCTCCCCTTGGGGTGCTCTTGGCTCTTTTCAGGGCGGCTTGTCCCTGGGATTTCCGAGTGCCTGGAATCATGCTTGGCAGTTTGCACTATCGTGCATTACCTTGGGCTGTTTCCCGTCGCGTGTGCAAACGTATTGCTGCGTGATCCGCACTGCACTGGTGAGCATTGCTCTGTTTTGCGTCGGATTGCACTGCATTGCCGTGCATCTGTTTTGCTAACTTGTGCTTGTAATGCTCCGAGCCGCGTTGAACCCGCATCTGGTTTGATTGCATGGCAGTGCATTGCACTGCGCTGCTGTTTTGGTCACTCCATTGCTTGCACTGGCGTGCATTGCTTCGCATGGAATAGTGTGCAAATGTCCTTGTCGGCAATTCGTATCTGCTCTGCCCGCGTTACAGATGCATTGTACCCCATGCCCAAACCAGTGGTGGATACCTACGCCAGTGGCCATGTGATCTTGTCAAGGGCTGAGGCTGACCAGAGCCCAAGCGCGTCTCTCGAGAGCATTGCTGAGCGCTACATGCGATAGGCGCTGGTGTTCTGGCATCTGTAGTCTGCGTCTGCCGTGAGTGTGTGGTGTTGGTGGGCGGCGAGACGGTGTTGTAGCGTGGAGCGGTGTGATCGGATGTGTGGCGTTGTGTATTTGTGTGTTGCGTGTGCGTGTGGTGCTGTGTGTGTGCGTGTGCGTGAGCGTGTGCGTGTGGTGTGTGTGTGTGTTGTGTTGTGTGTGTGTGTGGTGTGTGTGTGTGTGTGTGTGTGTTGGTGTGTGTGTGTGTGGTGTGTGCGTGCGTGCGTGCGTGCGAGCCTGCGTGCGTGCGTGCGTGCGTGCGATGCGGGCGTGCGGCGTGCGTGCCAGTGCGTGTGTGCGAGCGCGTGCGAGCCGAGTGTGTGCGTTCGCGCGGCGTGTGTGGTTGTGTGTGGTGTGGGTGTGTGTGTGTGTGTGTGCGCGTGAAATGTGTGTGGTGTTTGGATTCGTGTGTGTGGTGTGAGTGGTTGTGTGTGTGCGTGGCGTGCGTGGCGTGCGTGCTGCGTGCGAGCGTGCGTGGCGTGCGTGCGTGTGCCTGTGCCTGTGCCTGTGCCTGTGCGTGTGCGTGTGCGTGTGCGTGTGCGTGTGCGTGCGTCTGCGTGTGCGCGTGTGCATGCGCGTTGCTGCTTCTCTCTCTCGTTCCCCCTCCGCGTCTCGGCGTCGCCGCCCCCGCCGGCTGCCCGCGCTCCCGCCGGGAGGGCCGCGCCTGCCCGGGGCACTGCCCGGGCAGGCGCCCCGCGGCCCGCGTCCCCGCCCCGCGCGCTCGCGCCGCCGGGCCGCGCCGCCCTGCGCCGCCCTGCGCCACGTGCGCGCCCGCCTCCCGCCGATCGTGGGCGCTCGCGTGCCCGTGGCCACGGGGGTGCGGGCAAAGCTCGTGTCCACATCCGCTGCAGCTTGGGGTCTCGGGCTCCCTTCCCCAAGAAACCGAGGAGCACCGGATACGGATAGAAATCGGGCCCCTGCTAGAGGCTCGAATCTTGTCCATATCCAGTGCGCCTCGGCCTTGCGGCGCCCCTTCCACGAAAGTCCAAGACGCCCTGTATATGGATATGAATATGGCCCGCAGGAGGGCTGCATCCGCGGCGTCCCCCATTTGGGACGACCGAAATGGATACGGAAGGAATGGGTACAATGCCCCACAGCAGTTCCTGTTCATTCTGAACAGGACTCGCTCTCGGTGTCACCGCGGCCTGTGTCCATTTGAGACAAAAGGCCGCCTGCCTGACAGCAGCCGCTGCTGGTTTCGGGCGACATTTGTTGTAGAACAGTGTACCCATTCTTTCCGTACCCATTTCGGGCGTCCAGACCCATGGCGGTTGGCGCGCTGCTCCTGCACAGGTCACGACGAGGTGTGTCCCTCGTCCTGCGCCGTTCTCCAGGACGTCTGTCGCAGGCCCGGAGGGAGACTCCAATACCAAAATCGGCGGTGTGCTTCCACCGAGGGAAGATGATCCCGATCTCGGCGATGGTGGCAATACTCGGGCTTTCTAGGTGGCCGACAGACTACCACCAACACCAAAATCCAGGATCATCTTCCTCCCGTGGAGGCAACCCCTGGTGTTGGTGTTGGTGCCCATTTCCAATATTCCAAGCCTGGCCACATCCACAACACTGGTTGTAACGAGCACGGTTGCATCCCTCGCGCGTTCGATCGCGGTGGTGGTGTCGCATCGCCAGCGGAGAACGACGTGTGCGTGCATGTTGTGCCACGTGTGTCAGTGTGCCGTCTCCGTGGGTGATTGTGCGTATGCGTGCTTGTGTGTGTGCGCCGCGCGTGCGTTATTTATTCCTTTATTTATATATATATGTATATATATATATACACATCTATATATATATGTATATATATATATATATATGTGTGTGTGCCTTGACTTCGTGTACCGTGCAGGGGTGTGCGTCTGCCGTGTGTGTGTGTGTGCGTGTGTGTGTGTGTGCCATGTGTGTGTGCGTGTGTGTGTGAGTGTGTGTGTGTGTGCCATGTGTGTGAGTGTGTGTGTGTGTGCGTGTGTGCGTGTGTGTGTGTTTGTGTGTGTGCGCCTCTTCCACCAGCGCTGTCACTCTGCCTAGCCGCCTACGCAAATGTGTGTGTGCGCGCGTGGTTGAGTGATTGTGCGTGCGGAGGTCTCCAGTCGCGGCCCGCCTTGCGTCGGATCCACCGGCCGTGAGAGGAAAATGTTGTGTTTGTGTGTGTGTGTGGGTATGTTGGCGGTGGGTCTGCTGAGTTGCACCTCGACCGCAGTCTCCCCCGCGCGTGCCAACTTTGAGTTTGGGGGGCAGGGGGGGTGTTTATGCCGAAACTCGCTTCGTGGT
>CAUYUJ010005438.1:22500-61400 GCA_963575745.1 Prorocentrum cordatum | reverse complement strand
GGAGGAGGAGGAGAGCGATGTCGATCGCTGTGAGGGGGGGGAGGGGGGGAGGAGAGTGATGAGCGCGGCGGGGCGCGCGGCCTCCTCACCGCGCGCGGCCGCGTCCTCAGTGTACGCGCGGCCTCCTCACCGCGCAGGGGGCTCATCCTCAGGGGCCGCCTCGCCGCCCTGCCCGTCGCGGAAGGCGGCCAAGCAGATCGCCTCCGCCTCGCTCAACGCCTGCAGCTCGGCCTGCTGTTGGAGCCGCCTGGGGACGCTGGAGTCGTTCCACCCATCCCCGCCCAGGGACACGAGCAGCTCCACCAGCTCATCCTCGGTGGGAGGGCGCACGGTGGCGCTTTCGAACTCCCACGAACGCTGGACCTCCATGGCCTGCTCCCTCTCGGCCGACGCCATCTGCGAGCGCTCCCAAGCCGCAAGGTACTCGGCGTACGCGAGCTCCGCCTCCTGCTCCGCGGCGTCGCCGTAGAGCTTCTTCTCGGCCGCGGCCTTGGCGGCGTGGGTGACGCGTCGCCAGATCATCTTCGCCCTGGCTTCGGCGATGATCCAGCCTCCACCCTCGGCAGTTGCGGCTGCAACCTCGAGGCGCGGCCGCTTGGGTGGCGGCGGCGGCGCCGCGTCCTTGGAGGTGGCCGCAACGAAAGCGGCGGGCGACGGCATCTTGAAGAACTTCGCGTTGGCCATATTCGGCCACGGGCCGCCTCGCGGCAGCGGAACACAGGACGGCTTCGCGCCGACCAGCCCAGGTGGCAGCGGTTCCGAGGGGAGATCGTCCATGACGCGCCCCCTCCTGCGCGCGCGCGCGCCGTCGCTTGGCCGCGAGCGCCCCGCGCGTCACTCGCGAGGCGAGCCGAAACGGCTGAGCAATCGCCGTCATCGCGAGCCCATCGCCGCCAACGCCCGCCCGAGCGATCGCCATCGCTCCACCCATATTCCCACCCGCGCCCGAGCGATCGACATCGCTCTCCTCCTCCTCATCATCGTCATCCTCCTCTTCCTCCTTCTCCTGCCTCCTCCCCCTTCCAAGCGATCGACATCGCTTCGCCTCCCCCAGCGATCGGCATCGCTCTCTTGCTCCTCCTCCTCCTCCTCCTCCTCCTCCTCCTCGCGGCGATCGAGATCGCGAGCCCCCCTGGCTGCCTATGCAAATCCCGCGGCCCCACTGGCTGCCCATGCACATCGCGAATTGCATCGCTACTCCTCCTCCTCCCTCCGCAGCCCCCTGGCTGCCCATGCAGATCCTGCTCCTCCTCATCCTCCTGCTCCTGCTCCTCCTGCTCCTCCTGCTCCTCCTGCTCCTCCTCCCCCTCCTCCTCCTCCTCCTCCTCCTCCAAGCGATCGCCATCGCTATCTCCCCCAAGCGATCGACATCGATATCCCCCCCCAAGCTTCTTGTTGGCGCGCGCAGCCTCGCGCCGCCCCACTGCGGGGGCGCAGGCCGCGGCGGCGGGGGCGGCTCAGTCAGGGCGTCCGTGGACGACCCTGGGCGCCCGTCGCCGCCCGTGAGCCCCTCCTCACGGGGGGGCCACGGCGGCGGAGGCGGCTTCGTCAGGGCGTCGGCCATGGCCACCGCCGACGCCATGGCCGCCTCCGCCTCGGGGGCGTCGTACAGCCTCTGCAGGCGGATGATCGTCATCGCGTCCTGCTTGAGCTGCGCCAGCGCCGCCGCATGCACCGCGGCGCGGCGGCGCGCGACGCCCAGCAGCTCGGCGGCCCGATCCAGCCCGACGTCGCGCATGTCGATCTGGAGGGCCAAGTGCCGCGCCACCTGGGGGGGTCGTCGTCGTCGTCGTCGCCGCCGCCGCCGCCGTCGTCGTCGCCGCCACCGTCGTCGTCGTCGTCGTCGTCGTCGTCGTCGTCGTCGTCTCGTCGTCGTCTCGTCATCGTCGTCGCCGTCTTATCCGCCTCCTCCTTCTCCGCCCGCAGCTGGGCGTTCGCCGCGCGCAGCTGCTCGACCTCCCCGCGCAGCTGCTCCACCTCCCCGAGCAGCCGCTCGGGCAAGCTCGCCTCATTCGTCGCCGTCTTCGTCGCCGTCGTCGCATCGTCGGCGTCGTCTCGTCGTCGTGCGCGGCCGCCTTCGGCCAGCTCGAGGCGCGCTTGCGCGCGGCCGCCAGGGGCAGCATCGCGCCTGCCCCGCGCGAGCCCACGGGGCAGCAGCGCGCCAAAGCTGAACGGTTGCGCGCTGCGCGCAGTGATCTTATTTTCCTCCTCCCACCCCCCGCCCATCTTCCAGCGATCGATATCGCTATCCTCCCTCCTCCGCCACCTCCTCCTCCTCCTCTTCCTCCTTCAAGCGATCGACGTCGCTTCACCTCACCCAGCGATCGACATCGCTCGATTTTCTTTTCCGTCCCCCCCTCCTTCCAGCGATCGGCATCGCTTTCTCCCTCCCCCTCCTCCTCCTCCTCATCATCATCCTCTTCCTCTCATCTCCTCACCCAAGCGATCGGCATCGCTTCACCTCACCCAGCGATCGACATCGCCCCCCACACACACACACACACCGCGGCGCGGCGCATGTTTCCATCTGTTTCTCAGCGCGCGTGCGCGATGACATAGTCACCGTTGCTCTTCACGCGCCACGCCCAGACAGCGCCATCCAGGTCAGCGTCGGACATCTTGATGACGAGGAGCTCGTTCACCACGCTGCCAGCGCTGAGGCCGCACGCGCCCGTTGAGATCTCGACCCCGCGGGCGACGATGTGCAGTTCGCCAGAAATCTCCGCGCACGCGTCGATGATAAACACCTCGCCGCCGCGCGAGCGAACCACCTGGCCCACGTTGTAGGCGTTCCCTTCCCAGCGCAGCCCCCTGGCCACGGAGACGTCGGCGGCCCCGACTACGGAGCGCAACCCGTCAGATTCGGCACGCGCTCCCACCAACGAGTTGCCCGTCGGCCCCATCTTCTCGAGTTGCCGCACTTGCTGCAATACGCAGCCCGCGAGCGTCGTGGCCTCCATGCGCGCGGTGTTCTCCACTGGTTCGGCCACCGCCTTTGCCACCTTATTGTGGCGCTCCGTCACGAAGCAGTCGAGCTCTTTCGGCTCCTGTTCCGCGTTGTGAAACACGTAGTGGTGTTTGGGCTTCACGTATTTGGTGCCGTACGCCTGCTTGTGCAAGTTGAGATGGACTTCAGCCGCTGCAATGAAGTCACTGCGAGGGGGGGCACGCCCGCGCTTGACCTTCAGGAACGCGTCCGCCAGCAGGCCGCACGCCCGAAGGGACGCTATTTCGCGCTCGAGCGACCCGATGCGGACGGCGCGCTCCTCGGCGAACGCCAAAGGACGAAGAAGGTCGAGATCAGCTCGCTGGCGCCTGCTTTGAATGATTTCTTGCACGCGGTCTCGTGCCCAGGCGTGAACATATGTTTTGCCGTTCTGCCGTGCGACCTCGGGAACTGCCAGCGCCGCGTGAACGCGTGAAGCTCGGGCCATCCGATGCCAGCTTTTCTCTGGCACGCCTTCACAAACGCGAACACCTCCCAGCCAACGGTGCCATTGCCCCATAGGTTGTGCATGCTGTCATACGTCATGGCGGACGGCTTCAATATCGCCCGCAATTCCTTATCCTCCAGCAAGCCATTGGGATGGTAGTTGAAGCCGCTGGCTTTGTCGAGCTTCTGGAAGTTGCCCTTCGTCACGTGGCCGGGCTGTCCCGCGGTCGCCGCCGCTGCGGCGAGGTCGTCCCGCAGTTTCCACACGTCGGCGTCTGAATGGCGATCGAAGCGCGCGTGCTCGTGACAACAGGTGCCGACGAAGTAGCCGCCGTCGCCGTCGACGGAACCGCCCTTCAAGATCACGTTCTTGCATCGCAAGCAAGGCCTCCAGCCGTTGGCACCCCGCAAACGCAGAATGCCTTTGAACGCATCCATGTCTGCGAGAAGATTGGAGAGGCGCGCCCGCACCAGCATCGGAGTGCCGTTGGCCAGCTCCACGTGCGCGCCAGCTCCCGCGAGCCTGGAGGATCCGAAGAACATCTCCCTGATGAGGAGTCGAGTGGCACAGGAGATGCCGCCGTCCACGCGATTGCTCGCTTTCGTTCGCAGACACCCCAGCGGTAGCCACAGCTCTTCCCTCCATAGCATGTCAGCCCCGAACTCCAGGAACGTGAAGAAGATCATCCAGAACTTCCGATCGTGCCTCAGGGCCAGCGCGTCGCCTGGTGTCACTTCGTCCATGTACAGCACCAGCGAGAGCGGCGCGCCGCGGACGCGGTTCGCGACCACCGCGAGAAGCTCACTGTACACGGGGCTGGCCTTGCAAACATACCGCAGGAGCTTGTCGATTCTGGCGAGCTTCCAAGCGAAGGGCGGCTCGTTATCTTGCATGGGCAATTCGATTGTCGCCCCGACGTCGTCGAATACGCCCTCAATGGTGGATTGGACCGCGTAAGCCGTCAGCTCTTGCGCATGGCCAGGCTCCGCGAGCTCCTTGGCGATGCGAACGAGGGCCTTGCCAGATACGCCATGCGTAGCGATGGCATCGGATAGCCGACGCCGCTTGGCCGCCTGAGGTCGCGGACATCGGATACCCGACTCCGCTTCGGGGCCATCGCGCCGCCGCTTGGGCATCGCGCCGCCGCTTTGGCCACGAGCGACGCGCGTCACTCGCGAGTCGAGCCGAAACGGCTGAGCAACTAGCCCCCATCGCGAGCCCATCCTCGCCAACGCCCGCCCGAGCGATCGCCATCGCTTCACCCCAGCGATCCCCATCGCTCCCCTCTCCCTAAGCGATCGCCATCGCTTCGCCCCAGCGATCCCCATCGCTCCCCTCTCCCTAAGCGATCGTCATCGCTTCACCCCAGCGATCCCCATCGCTCCCCTCTCCACAAGCGATCGCCATCGCTTCACCCCAGCGGCCCCCATCGCTTTTTTATACACATGTGCGCCACCAGCTACTCAGCGGGGCGGCGAGCGGCGTCAAAGCCTGCTGCTACCGCGCGGCCGCGCGCTGGTCCCAGCGCTGTAGCTGATGGCGGCGGGCCCTCACGAGGACTTCGCAGTCACAAGGTACGCCTTGGCCATCGACATCACCAGAGTGCTCTGCGCCGCCGCCTGCGTCGACATGTCGCTGACATCCTGGGCGGACCAAGTGAACTCCGAAGGTGCGACCTTGCCACTGCTGACTTTATGGGCGACCTTCTTCATCTTGGTCAGCGTGTCCATGAGCTTTTTCGCGTGAACCAGCGTAGCCTCGGGGATCTTCCCGACCCCGTCGCACTTGAGCGCCGACTCGAGCTTGTACATGGGCGCCACAATCCTGCTCAGGGTACGCGTGGCCAGGAGCTTCTGCTGCTGCGCCTCCTTGTCTTTCTTACTCTGCTCTTTCTTCTCCTGCTTCTCGCGCGCCGCGCGCTCCTTGGCGGTCTCGCCGACGCGCGGGTGCGCAGGCGACGAGCTCCCCGAGTCGATGTCGCTGCCGCTCTGCGAGGAGCTGGTCGGTGGCTTCTGCTTCTTCATCTTCTTTGTCGAAGATTCGGCTGCCCCTTCGTTCGCCCGCTTCTTGCCCTTGGTCTTGCCATCGACCTTGGCATTGCTCTTATCCTTATCATGTTTATTGCCCTTGCTCTTGTCCTTACCATCGGCCTTGTCACCGGTTTTGTCCTTGTCTTTTTTCGTGGCCTTATGCTTGCCCTTATCTTTATCAGGGCCATTGCTCTTGGACTTGTCATTGTTCGCCTTCTTGTCCTTATCATTCTCCTTATACTTATCTTTGCCCTTGCTCTTGTCCTTATCCTTGCCCTCACCAGCGTCCTTATCTTTATCGGCGCCCTTGCTCTTGGCCTTGACCTTTTCCTTTTCTTTATCCTTATCCTTAGCCTTGTCTTTGCCATTGCTCTTGGACTTGTCATTGTCCTTATTCTTGTCCTTATCTTTATCGGTGTCCTTTGTCTTGGACTTTCCCTTGTCCTTATCAGCGTCCTTATCTTTATCGCCGGCCTTGCTCTTGGACTTGTCCTTCTCCTTATCCTTGTCCTTTGACTTTTCCTTGTCCTTAGAGCTCTTGCCCTTGGGCTTTTCCTTGCTCTGCATTTTTCTGTTCTGGGGGGGTGGCGTGCCGTCGTCGCTGCTCTCATCGTTCGATCCGCCAGGAGTCACTGGAGGCGGCTGTCCGCCGTACGACCCGTCGCCGTCCCCCATGGAGTCTTCGTCCGAGGTCTCGAGGCCAAAACTGTCCGAGTCACCGCTGCCACTCTGCAACTGCTCCGAGCCCTCGGTGCTGTCGGAGTCCTCGGCATCATCGACATCAGCGGTGCTGTCGGGGTCCTCGGCGCTCTCCTCCTCGCCCTCCTCGGCGCTGTCGTCGGCGATCTCGGCCCCCGCTTGCGCGGATGCGGGCGTCTTTCTGGTGCAGGGCTCCTTGTCGTCTGAGCCTGAAGCCTCGAGCCCGTCTTCGGCCTCGGCGGCGCGCGATGCCCCATACTCATTCTCACGCCGCGCGATGTTGGCCTCCCACTTCTCGATCTCGTGGATGTCCACCTTGTAGCACAACCCCATCACGGCATGGTTCAACGTGTCAGTGCACGTCTTCTTGATCCTTCTCCACGGGAAGCCTTGCCTCTTGTACCAGCTCAGCGGGTAGTAGCCGCCTCGCTTGCCCGCCCGCGTCCCTTTCTCGTGGATCGCCTTCAAGGTCGCCTGGACCATGGCCTTGACGCTTGATTGGCCGCTGCAGGCGCGGATCTTCTTCCAGAACCCGACCCTCTCCTCAATGCTGAAGTCCTTCAGCTTCGCGGCCATCTCCTTCCACTCGGGCGCCCGATTCGCTTGCACCCCCCGCGTGCTGCACAACGCGCACCTGTAGATCTGGCCCTTCTTCGTCATCCGCACTGGGTACGCCTTCATGACGTCGCACGGCTGGTCGCACCTGTCGCAGAGGAACTCGTTCTCGACGGCGTCGAGCGAGAGCGGTGCTGCGCGCTTGTCAGGCGAGCTGAGCGCCGCGAACGATCCGACTCGAAACTTCGGCGAGGCGCCTGCCGTCGGCTCCTCGCCCATGCCCGCCGACGCCTGGGACTCGGTGTCCGAGGTGCACCTTCGCGGACGAGACGGCGGCGACGACAACTCTTGCACCGTCGCCTTCATCTTCGACTTCGCCTTCGCCTTCGCCTTGCCCACCTGCAGCGCCCCATCGCCGTCGCCGTCCTTCGGCGAGGGCACACTCTCGACGAGCCTCAGGGTGGGCACACCACCGCTCGCCTTCGCCCTCGAAGTGGGCTGCATCCACTTCGCGATGTCGGCGAACTTGGGCGGCGCCTTCTTGGCTGCGGCCACTGCCATTGCCTTCTCCTTTGCCACGGCCTTGGCGTTCACCTTGGCCGTGGCCTTGGGCGGCGGGCCCTTCGGGCCTGCGTACTTCGCCCTGACCTTCTTCGGCTTGCGCCTGCGTCTGGCGGCGGCTGGCCTCCTCATCGGCCCCCGCTCGGCCGCATCCTCGCTTCCCTCAGCATCCACCTCCTCTTCCTTGGGCGCCTCCGCCTCCGCGGCTCCGCCCCCCTCGGTCGCCTCCTCGCCTTCCTCAGCCGCCACCTCCTCTTTCTCGGGCGCCTCCGCCTCCGCGGCTCCGCCCCCCGCGCCCGTCGCGCCCTCGAGACCGAGATCCCCCGCGAGAATGTCCATCAGCTCGGCGTCCTCGGGGACGCTTGCGCCCGCGGCGCCTGCCAACTGCAACGTCGCCTGGCTGTCCTCGCTCGCCGCCGCCTCATCGACCGCGCTGGCCAGCGCGCCGCCGCATCCCGCGGCCATCGCTCGCAACGCCCCGCGACCGTTGGCGGTGCGCTCTCACCGATAGTCGAGCGACCTCGGTCGCTGGCTCTTGAGCCGCGCATGTTGCGTAGTGCCGTTATCAGGTAAGCTACGCGCGTCAGCGATCAGCATCGCTCGGGGAGGCAGCGATGAGTATCGCTCGATGTCGATACTTACTCGAATAAGTGGCATAACTATCGTAAGTGGCAACCAATGTTATCCTTTTGTTATCCTTTTGTTATCCTTTGTTATCCTTTGTTATCCTGATCCATGGGTCAGTTAGGATAACATGTTATCCTATCTGACCCATGTTATCCTATCTGACCCAGTCAGTTAGGATAACAAAAGGATAACACTGGGTCAGTTAGGATAACATGTTATCCTATCTGACCCAGTGTTATCATTTTGTTATCCTTTTGTTATCCTATCTGACCCAGTGACCAGGATAACAAAGGATAGCAAAGGATAACAAAAGGATAACAAAAGGATAACATTGGTTGTAACTGGCGATAGTTACGGTAGTTACCAGGGTAACTACCTCCCCACGCGATCACCATCGATGCCTCTCCTGCTCATTATCCTCATTCTTCCCTCAAGCGATCGGCATCGCTACCTCCCCCAAGCGATCACCATCGCTTCCCCTCCCTCATCATCCTCATCCTTCCCCAAGCGATCGACATCGCTACCTCCCCCAAGCGATCGCAATCGCCCCCCCCTGTTCCTCATTCCCCCCCAGCGATCGGCATCGCGATCCACCTTCCCCCACCCCACCCCACCCCCGCCACCCCCCACCCCCCAGCGATCGACATCGCTATCCTCCTCATCCTCCCTCTACTTCTCCTCATCCTCCTCCCCCCAGCGATCGGCATTGCTATCCCCCCTCACCCCCAGCGATCGACATCGGTATCCTTCTCCTCCTCCTCCTCATTCTTCTCCTCCCCCCAGCGATCGACATCGCTATCCCCTCTCCCCCAGCGATCGACATCGCTATCCTCCTCCTCCTTCTTATCCTCCTCCAAGCGATCGACATCGCTACCCCCCACCCCCCACCCAGCGATCGACATCGCTATCATCCTCATTCTCCTGCTCCTTCTCCTCATTTCATATTCATAAGCATGCGGCGGCGCGATCCGCGGCCGCGGCCGCAGGCGGCGAACGCCACAGAGCGCCAGCGACCCGCGACGAAGATGATGTCGGGCTCCAGGGTCGCCTCCCACATGTCGCTGAGAAGCGCCAGAGCCCGCTGAGCAGCGCCAAAGCCCGCTGCCACTGTTCAGAGCCCGCTGAGCTGCACCGACGCGCCCATCGTCTCGGCGACCTGCCCCCTCGCCGCCCTCAGGGACGCCTCCTCCTGCTCGAACGCCTGAGACGCCTTGAGGCACGTCTCCTTCGCCACCTTGGCGCAGCGCTCCGCCCGCTTCAGGCAGTCCATGAGCGCATCGGCCCGCGCCTTGCTGAGCCTGAACTCGGTCTCGGGGGGCACGTCGGGCAGCGAGACGTCTCCTGTCATGGGCGCCATGATCATGTTCATCGCCGCGGGCGCCGCGGACGGCGCAGCCTTCCCCGTCAGGCCTGCAGCCGATTGCACCCGCAACTGCATATGCTGCTGTAGCTGCTGCTGCTGCTGCTGTATATGCTGCTGCTGCTGCCGGATCTGCTGCTGCTGCTGCTGCAGCTGCTCCGCCGTCTGCTGCAGCTTGTGCGCCGCCGCAATCGCCGCGCTGGCCGCCGCCGCGGGGGCGCGGTCGTCTCCGCGGCCGCGGGGCGGCGTGCGCGGCGCGGGGCGGCCGCGGTGGCTGCGGTGGCTGCGGCTGCGGCTGCGCCTGCGCGCAGGCGATCGCGCGCGGCGATCGCGCCCGCGACTGCTGGCGGCCCCTGCGCTGGCGGCGGCCGCGGCGGCGGCCCCTGCGCTGGCGGCGGGCGCCGTCTTGTAGGGGTTGGCCGCGGTTGCCGCCGCCTTCTCGGCCTGGTGCTTCTTCCACGCCGCCACCTCGCTGTCGCTGAGGCGCTCCGCGTTGGCGTCGTCCAGGAGGCGGTTGATCTCCTCTAAGTTGGGCCCGCTCGCCGGCTTGAGAAACTTGTGGCTCTCCGCCGTCGACGTCGCCAAGTGGTTGAAGAGCCACTCCAAGCACTCCGCGTGGCTCTCCTTGTAGCACTTGGCCTTGCAGTTGCTGACGGGGCAGCCGACCGTGTACCACTCCTCCTCTGTCTTGACGGGGCAGGCTGCCGCGACGTCGGACGACATGGTCGGTGCTGGCGACGGAGCCGGCGTCGGTGCTGACGACGGCGCTCGTGTCGGCGCTGGCGTCGGCGCGGGCGGGCGCCGATGGAGACACGCTCCGCTGGGCGCAGGCGATCCGCTCCGATGGGCGCGCTACGCGTGGAGCCGACAATGGCCATGCAATGCGTGCAATGATGCGTGCACTGTGAGCACAAGGCCAGCGATCGGAATCGCTCCCCCACCCAATTTTGTCGTCGTCGGTCGTCGCCTTTGTCAGTCGTCGCCAGAAGTCGTCACATCCCCTCAGCCAGCGATCGTAATAGCCATCCCCATCCTCACATCCCCATCCACACATCGTAATCGTTAGTCGTCGGTCCTCATCCTCACATCCCTTCAGCGACACCTCCCATCCCCTCAGCGATCGTAATCGCTATTGCACACACAAGCGATCGTAATCGCTATTGCACACACAAGCGGTCGTAATCGCGATTGCAAACAATCTCTGCGCGTACACAAGAGATCGTTTTGCCGCAGCGCCTGGAGCAGCAAGCGCATGCAGATCGCTTATGCGCGCCCAAGGCGCGAAGAGGCGCCGCACCCCACGGCTTCGCAGCGCCTGAAGCCGCAAGCGCAGCCGAGATGTGCCAGCGCAAGCACCAGCGCCAGCGCGAAGAGGGCGCGACGGCGCCGCGCCTCTCGGCTGCGCGCCATGGCGCGGAGAGGCGCCGCTCCAGCGGCCAGCGCCAGCGGCCAGCGCGAAGCTCCAGCGGCCAGCGCCAGCGCGCCGCGCCTGCAGCGCAGGCGCCAGCGGCGCCGCGCCAGGGCGCCGCGCGCCTCACGTCAGCCGCGACGGCGGCGGGACGGCGGCGGGGACGCCTCTGCGCCACGGCGGCAGCGGCGCTGTCGATGGCCTCGGCGCTGCCCCTGGCGTCGGCGCCGTTGCCAGCGGGCGCGCGGGTGACGCAATGCGCGGGCGCACCACGCGCGGCGCCGCGGCGGGCGGGGGCGGCCCCGCGGGGGGAGGAGCCAGGGAATCGCCCTTGCCGCCGCCCTTGCCGCCGCCCTTGACGCCGCTGCGGGGGTCGGGGCGCGACCCAGCGGGGACCTTGCCTGGCGCGCCGCCGCCGTACTTCTTCGCGAAGTACTCCCTGTTCCTCCCCCCGCGGTTGGCCCACTGCTTGGTGTTGACGCGGTACCGCTGGCCGCGCCACGTCTCGGGCCCTCCCTCGGCTGGACCCGCAGGGCCGCGCTGCCACCAATGCAAGCCGAGGGCCTTCGCCGCCGCAGCCTCGCCGCGCAGGTCGGCGACCTGCTCCTCGGTGTAGCCCGCCCCCTGGCCAGCCGCGCGCTCCTCGTAGACCTTCGCCCACGCCGCCTCGGCCACGGCCTCAGGGGGAGGCGGCGCCCGAGGCCCCACCCTCTCGGGCGGCACCCGAGGCCATTGCGACCCCGTGGCGCGCGGGTCGAGGGCGCGCGGGCTGCGGCTCCGCGAGCGCTCCGCGGCCGTCGGCGCGGGCGGCGCGGGAACCGCCGCTGGCGGCGCGGCCGCTGACTCCTCGGCCGCCGCAGCCGCTGCCGCCTGACGCACGGCCGCCAAATCGCGGCGCGAGACGTACGGCCGCGGCGCGCTGAGCGACAGCGACGTCGACGTGCGGCCCGACTGGCCGCCCGACGAGCGGCTGTCGCGAGGATCGCGCGCCTGCGGCGAGGACACGACCTCGACGGGGGGCACCTCCTCGCGAGGCACCGCCTCCTCCCCCTCCTCCTCCGCCGCCTGCTCCTCCGCCGCCGCCGCCGCGGGTTCCTCGACCTCCGCGCCCTCCTCGCCTGGCGACTCCGCAATCTCCAGGAGCACGTCTGACGCATCGTGCGTCTCGACCTCCGCACCCGCCTCGGACGCCTCCTCCTGCTCCTTCTCGGCGGCCTCGGTTAAATGAGACTCCTGCTCCTCCGCGGCCTCGGGCGGCGCCTCCTCCCCGTGCTCCTCCGCGGCCTCGGGCGGCTCCTCCTCATGAGCAGCCAACGCCGCGTTTGCGAAGACGTCCGCGGCCTCGTTCGCGAAGGCGAAGAACTCCTCGGCGGCATCGCGACGGCCGCGGCCGTGGGGCGGCGCCATGGCGGCGCTGGCGCAGGCGCAGGTGTAGGCGCTGGGCCTGGTGTAGGCGCTGGCGCGCCACCTGCTGGGCCCCAAATGGCTAGTGCGATGCATGCAATGATGTGCGCAATGTGCGCACATGCCCAGCGATCGCCATCGCTCCTCCGCCTCTTGCTCTTCCACCTCATCCACCTCCCCTCCCATCGCCACGTCCACTCTAGCTTCGCCATCCTCCAAGCGACAGCTGCAATTCCACTCGCTGAAATCCCCAAGCGATCGCCATCGCTGCAATCTGCACTCGCTGCAAACTAATCTACAATCCCTGCAACCACAATCGATCATCATCGCTGCCCTGCCCAACCGACCTCAAGCGATCCCCATCGCTGTCCTGCAACTCCATCCCTGCACCCCCCCCGAACAACCATCCCTACACCAAGCGATCATCATCGCTGCCCCTCCTCCACCACTCCCTATTCATAGCCATAATCGGCTATCTAGTCGTGTGCGAGCACACGCATGCAGGCTGCATCGTCGCAGCACCCCTGCCGATCAAGTGTGGATGCCGAGCTTCTTCTCCTGTTTGCGCACCCACTTCTTAGCCGCAGCGATCGCCTTGTCGCTGCTGCCGCCGTGGTCGCTGAACTTGATGGCCGTCGACTGGCCTGGACCTTTCGTACCCGTGCGGCACATGACCTGGTTGCGGGACCATTCCACCGCATATGCGGGTTTCGGTGGTTTCTTGACCCCCTTCGCGCCCACGTGCTCGGCCTCAGTATTCTTCTTCTTGTTCTTCCTCTTCGCATTGGCCTTGGCTTTGGGGGGCGCGGGGTGGCCGTCGCCAGCGGCCTTGCGCTTCTTCTTCATCGGCGGCGGCGGCTCCGCCTCCTCCACGCCGTCGGCGCTCTTGTTATCGGAGTCGCCCCCGTCGCTGCCCTCCGACTCGTCCTCGCTCGGCGGCGTCTTGGCCACATCTGGCAGGCATTGTTTGCCACCGAGCTTCGCGAAGATCTTGTCCCTGGCCTCCTCCACGCTGCGCGTCGTCGGCGGCGGCGCCGACTCCGCGTCGCCGATCGGAATCGCGCCGTCCGTGGCGGGCGCAATGGGCTGCGGAGTGCAACGCCTGCATGGCACGCCGTCTCGCGCACCTTGGCGGCCGCCACCCTGCATCGTCATCGCCCTTTCCGCGAGCTGCAACGCCATGTCGACGGACGACCGATTGCCATCGGACGTGGCCTTGAGGCGAGCCTTGGACTCTCGCATCGGGACCGCGTCGCACAGCACCATCAACATGGCGCGGTCCAGCGGGCACTCGTTTGCTGGAGCCTCCCCTCCGCCACCATACGCGCGCGAGTACCACTCGGGGTGCACCTTCGGCATGTCAGTCGGGTCCGCAGGGAGCTCGCTGACGAAGGACGGCCCGGTCGCGGCAAGCTGCTTACACAACTTCCACGGCAGGAGCTTCTTGGCGTATGTTTTCGCCCGCTTGAAATAGCCCCACTGTGCCATCGGACACATGCGCATCGTCCAATCGGAGTCGTCCACGAGGAGGGCGACGCACGCCGCCAGTTGAACCGTCGGCTCATGCAGCGTGCGCCACCCGAGGGATTTGCAAGCCTGCAGGACGACCGCAACCCGACCCATGAAGTCGTTGCGCTCGTCCAGGATCTTGTCCCACTGCCTCTTCGTGAGGTGGGCGAGGATGGACGAGAAGTCCTGCATCGGCGTCCTGCCCGACCCCGCCAGCTCCGCGCTTGCGGCCGCGTTAGCGGCCAACATTTGCGCTGAGGCCGCCGCCAACGTCGTGACGCGGCCGAGCAGCGTGGCAAGCGCCCTCTTGCCGAAAGGCATCTGGCCGATCTCCAGGACCAGCATGGCCGAGTCCTCGGCGGAGATGAAGGTCCACGGCGCCATGATGGCCATCGCCATGGCGCTCTGCGCCTCCGCGATCTCCTTGTACGCGTCGGACTTCTTCCCGATCTGGGCGAGGACCGACTTGGCGGCCTTCAGCTGCTTCACCAGGTCGGCCGCCATGGCGCCCGCGGGCGTCACTCGCGTCGCGCACGCGGGCGTCACCCGCGACTGCAAAGCCGACAACGGCTATGCACAGCGATCGTTCAAAACGATTGCCGCCTACTTAAGTTTGCGATCGGTATCGCTTCTCTGCTTCTCCCTCCTCCTCCCCGCCCTCCCCCAAGCGATCGCTATCGCTTCTCCTTCTCCTCCTCCTCCTCCCCCATGCGATCGCCATCGCAACCTCCCCCCATCCCCCTCCTCCTCACACAAGCGATCGCCATCGCTACATCCCCCGTCCCTCCCCCTCCTCCTATGATCCCTCCTCCACCTCCTCCTCCTCCTCTCTTGTTTTTGCAACCCGTAGGGTTCGGTCCGTGCACGTCCTACTCCCCCCTCCCCCCCTCCCCCAAGCGGTCGCCATCGCTGTTCCCCCCGTCGCCCCTCCTCCTCCTTCTGGGGGAGGTGAAGCGACGGCGATGACGATGAGGAGAAGGAAAAAAGATGAGGAGAAGGAAAGCGATGTCGATCGCTGAAAGGAAGGTGGATGATGATAAAGGAGATCACTGAGCGCCGCGCGCAGCCGCTCTGCCTCGTGGAGGCGCGCGGGGCTCGCGCGCGCGGGGCGCGGAGGCGCGATGTGGGGTGCTCCGCGCGAGCTCGCGCAGGGGGCTCGCGCTTTGGCGCTCAGGCGCCAGCGCGACAACCTGCTGCAGCAGCTCGCGGAGGCGGATACCCCCTCCTCCCAGCGATCGCCATCGCTCTCCCCCGAATCCTCCTCCTCCGCTTCCTCCCCTTCCTCCTCCTCCTCCACCTCCTCCTTCCCCCTCCTCCCCCTCCTCACCCCTCCCCCCACCCCCTCCTCCCTTCACTCCACCGCCCCTCTCCCCCTCCCCCCGCCTCTGCAGACTGTCAACGCGGAGCAGACAGAGCGCGCCGTGCAGCTCTCGCTGTGGCTGGAGGAGGCGGGAAACGATGACGACGAGACGACGACGACGGCGGCGGCGACGACGACGACGAATGAGGCGGAGCGCGAGCTAGTGATCGCGATCGGCGAGAGGGACGCGGTGCTGCGGCGGGAGGCGGAGCTGAAGGCGGAGAACGCGCAGCTGAGGAAGGAGGCGCAGGAGGCGCAGCTGCTGCGGAGGGAGGAGCAGGCGCGCCTTCAGGCGGAAAATGCGCAGCTGAGGGCGGAGAAGGCGGAAAAGAAGAAGAAGAAGAAGGAGAAGAAGGAGAAGAAGGAGAAGGGGGCGGCGGCGAAGGCGAAGGCGGCGGCGAAGGCGGCGAAGGCCAAGGCGGCGCGCGCCGCGGCGAAAGCGCCAGCGGCGGCGAAGGCGCCGCCAGCGCCGCCAGCGGCGCCAGCGGCGGCGAAGGCGCAAATGTCGCCGCCGTCGACTCCGCCTCCGCGGTGAGGCCGCGCGCCCGCAAGCGCGGAGCGCGCCGCGCGCCCGCAAGCGCGAAAACAAAAGACCAGCGATCGTAATCGCTATCCCCTCGTCCTCTTCCCCCCACCCCGCCCTCCCCCAAGCGATCACCATCGCTTCTCTTCCTCCTTCCCGTCCTCATCCTCCTCCTTCCAAGCGATCGACATCGCTTCGCCTCCCCCAGCGATCGCCATCGCTTCTCCTCCTCCTCCTCCTCCTCCTCCTCCTCCTCCTCCTCCTCCAAGCGATCGCCATCGCTACCTTCCTCATCCCCCTCCTCCTCACCCAAGCGATCGCCATCGCTTCTCCTCCTCCTCCCCATCCAAGCGATCGACATCGCTACCTTCCCCATCCCCCTCCTCCTCACCCAAGCGATCGCCATCGCTACTGCGGCGAGCACCCACCAGGCGGCGCCGCGACGAGCTCCAGGTCGATGGGCAAATCCCAAATCCTGAAAAACCTCTTCAAATCCAGGTAACCTCTCCAAATCCAGAAAACCTCACCAAATCCAAAAAAAAATTCCCCAAATCCGAAAATCGTTCCTGAAAACTACATCCACCTCCTCCTCCTCATCCCTCCTCCCCCTCCTCCTCCTCCTCCTCGTCCTCCTCCTCGCCCTCCTCCTCGTCCTCCTCTGCGTGGGGGCCGCGGGCCGCGACGTCCCTGCGGCGCGGCGGGCGGGCGCGCGGCGGGGGGGGAAGAGAAGCGAAGGAGGGGTGGAAGGAAGTTATAAGTTACTTATAAGTAACATATATGTTACTTATAAGTATTGCATCTCAGCACGGGTAAGTAACTTAGCGGTAGTTATAAGTATCTTCCAGCGTCATTAATAATCAGCGAAATACTTATAACTAACCTAAGTATAGTTATGCGACAAGACAAATACTTAAGGGCACATAGAAATAGTTAGAAATACTTAGGTACTTATCCCTTGCTATAAGTATATTATACCTAGCTGTACCTATGGTGCAACTAGCAGAAGAACCACCATTCTCGAAGCAGGGAGGGGCGCCCCGGCCCGATCCAAGCAGTCCGCGCGGACTTCCGGTCGTCCGTGCTTGTGCCTCCGCAGACATTTGATGTCTGGATTTTTGCACTGCGCCGACCCCCAGACCCCGACCCCCTCGAGTCAGGAACAAAAATCGCGACAGGAGGTGTTTCGCCGTTTTCGGCCTCCGGGAGCCCTCGCCGGGCCTCGGAACGTTCAGTACACGATTCCGGATGAACAACCGGTGCCCGGGAAGGGGTCGAGGCCTCTGGGGGTCGACGTTTTGCTGCAACGTCTCGAGAGCTTCTTGGTTTCCTTCCCTGAGGTCCGATGTCGTGATTTTTTCAATGCGGGGTCCCCAGAAGTTTCGACCCATTCCCCCGGGACCGGCTTTTCATCCCGAGTCGGTGTTTGACGGTCCCGAGGCCCGGCGAGGGCCCCTGGCGGCCGAACTGTGCGAAAGACCTCCGTGCTGATTTTTGTCCATGCGTGGGATCTCTGGGTATCGATACCTTTAAGTCGGGCCTGTCCCCCTACAGGGGGACTTTCGACAAAAAATTAAACATAGTCAAAAAATAGTCCAAAGATAGTCTCGAGGCCGGGCGAGGGCCCCTATAGGGACCGAACTTTTTGCGAAAAACCTCCATCTTGATTTTTTCAGTGCGTTGGTTCTCTGGGTCTGCTCCTTCAGGACCGCCCTCGGGCGGCACGAGCCCCGCGGGCGCGCTGGCCGAGGCGCCGTCGCCGCCGGCCGCCCCGGGCGCAGCGGCCGCGGCCGCGGCGGGGCGCGGCCAGAGCCCGCCGCAGAGGAGGTGGCAGCCCAGGCCGCGAGGGAGCAAGAAGGCAGAGGGTCGCCAGAGGAGGGGGAGGAGGAGGATGAGGAGGAGGAGGAGGAGGAGGAGGAGGAGCAGGAGGAGGAGGAGGAGGAGGAGGATGAGAGGATGAGGAGGAGGAGGAGGAGATGAGAGAGGAGGAGAGGAGGAGGAGGAGGAGGAGGAGGAGGAGGGAGGAGGGAGAGGGGGGGGGGAGGGGGGGGAGGGTGGGGGAGGAGGAGGAGGAGGGGAGGAGGAAGAAAGAGGAGGAGGAGGAGGAGGAAGAAGAGGAAGATGCGGAGGAGGAGGAGGAGGAGGAGGAGGAGGAGGAGGAAGAAGGAGTGGGGAACATGGCAGGTGGCGAGCGGGAGCGGGGGGAGGAGGACGGAGGCATAATCGAATGGTGTAGTGCACCACCCGCCCTGCAGAGGTCTGCGAGGAGGAGATCTCGGAGGGATGAAGACCTCAGAGTTGGGAGGGTATCTCGAGGTTCTCGAGGAGGAAGTCTCGAGGTCCTCGAGGATGAGATCTCGGAGGGATCAAGACCTCGGAGTGAGGAGGGTCTCTCGAGCTGTTCTCGAGGAAAACGTCTCGAGGCTTTCGGGGAGGAGTTCTCGGAAGTCGAGGTTTTCGAGGAGGGGATCTCGAGGCTCGAGGTTTTCGAGGAGGAGATCTCGAGTGTCGAGGCCCAGGCAGCGAGGGATGTCACAACAATGGCAACAACGCAGATCGAGGCTCTGCTTTTTCAGCTCCGGCTTCCGGAGACTTGGGAGTTCCGAGTGCGGCCTTGCTGCAGCCCTCGCCGCTCAGCCCAAATAGGGCGCTACAGTACCTCCTCCCTCCTCCCTCCTCCCTCCTCCCTCCTCCCTCCTCCCTCCTCCCTCCTCCCTCCTCCCTCCTCACATGAATAGCATGCTTGTTTGTTACTCCACCACCTGCTCGTTCCTGCCAGCCTTATCCAACAACGCATGTAGCCCTTCCAGCAGAGTGTCGAGGACCGACGTGTTCGAGGAGGAGATCTCGGAGGGATCAAGACCTCAAGAGTTGGGAGGGTAGCTCAAGAGTTGGGAGGAGGAGGAGGAGGAGGAGGAGGAAGAAAGAGGAGGAGGAGGAGGAGGAGGAAGAAGAGGAAGATGCGGAGGAGGAGGAGGGGGAGGAGGAGGAGGAGGAGGAGGAGGAGGAGGAGGAGGAGGAGGAGGAGGAAGGAGTGGGGAACATGGCAGGTGGCGAGCGGGAGCGGAGGGAGGAGGACGGAGGCATAATCGAATGGTGTAGTGCACCACCCGCCCTGCAGAGGTCCTCGAGGAGGAGATCTCGGAGGGATGAAGACCTCAGAGTTGGGAGGGTATCTCGAGGTTCTCGAGGAGGAAGTCTCGAGGTCCTCGAGGATGAGATCTCGGAGGGATCAAGACCTCAGACTGAGGAGGGTCTCTCGAGCTGTTCTCGAGGAGGACGTCTCGAGGCTTTCGGGGAGGAGTTCTCGGAAGTCGAGGTGTTCGAGGAGGGGATCTCGAGGCTCGAGGTTCTCGAGGAGGAGATCTCGAGTGTCGAGGCCCAGGCAGCGAGAGAGATGCCACAACAATGGCAACAACGCAGATCACGGCTCTGCTTTTTCAGCTCCGGCTTCCTGGAGACTTGGGAGTTCCGAGTGCGGCCTCGCTGCAGCCCTCGCCGCTCAGCCCAAAATACGGTAGGTTCGCGTCGTGTCGACCGGCGGCGACCCCGCCGCCGACGTTCAAGGTTGAACGCCGACGGCGGCCCAGAATCGGTCGATGTTGAACGATTGGACGTTGCGGGGACGGCCGATCGTTCAAGGTTGAACGATCCAGCGCGGTGTCAGGAACCAACGCCAAGGTCGGCACGACACGAACCTGCCGTAGGGCGCTACAGTGCACACATGAATAGCATGCTTGTTTGTTACTCCACCACCTGCTCGTTCCTGCCAGCCTTATCCAACAACGCATGTAGCCCTTCCAGCAGAGTGTCGAGGACCGAGGTTTTCGAGATGGAGATCTCGGAGGGATCAAGACCTCAAGAATGGGGAGGGTAGCTCGAGTTGTTTCGAGGAGGAGGTCTCGAGGTTTGCGGGGAGGAGGTTTCGGAGGGATCAAGAGGTGAGTATTTCGAGGTTCTCCAGAAGAAGATCTCGAGGTTCGCCATGAGGAACTTTCAAGGTTTTCGAGGAGGAGACCTTGGAGGTCGAGGTTTCGGCAAGTAACATTGAGGCTCGAGGTTTTCGAGGAGGAGATCTCGGAAGCCTAGGTTCCCAGACCCCCTCGAGTTATGAAAAAATAGAACGGGAAGTGTTCCACCATTTTCGGCCTTTGGGAGCCCTTGCTGGGTCTCAGGATCATCATCGACGCTATGAAACAACAAGTAAACATGCAGTCGGGGGACTGGGGATCGAGGCTCGATGTTTTCGAGGAGGAGTCTGCAGAGGTGATCAAGACCTCAGAAGGAACGAGAGCTCATGAGGGATAGAGAACTCAGAGGCAGAGGGATCAACAACGCGGAGGCAGAAGGACCAAGAAGTCGGAGGGGGCAGCCCAGGAGTCGAGTTTTCGAGGCTCGAGGCTCTCGGATGGTTGCATCGGTTCTTGGGCGGTGTTCCAGTCTCTGGATGCCTTCCGGTGGCTGCGTCTCTCCGCGGGCACTCCAGGGGTGCCCCGATCGTGCCGCACGGCCGCCATGATCCGAACAACCCGGGCGTGCTCGCGTGCCAGAGCCGCGCCGCACGGTCTCTGTGGGCCGCTTCCGACCTGCGGGGGCCCTCGCCCTGCCCCGGCACTGCCAGAAATATTGTTGAACCACGGCCCGGGATGCAAAGCCTGTCCCGGGGAAGGGGTCGGGGATCCCCGGGGGCCACGCGTTGGAAAGTCGGGGGCGGAAAAGAGGGGGGTGATGACTAGGGGGGGTGGATATCACGGCGTGGGCCATGATATTTCCTCAGATTTCGTGGCGCCTCTTCTTATTTCATTGCGTCCCTGGCCCCCCGCTGGGCCGCGCACATGCCGCCGGTCATGATTTGCACCCCCCCCTTCTTGGACACCCCCCTCTTGGCCGCTCCCGAGAAAAGCGAGGACACCGCACGGCATGCGACGTCCCCAATGCCCGGGGATCTACCGATGTCGCCGCTCGTCCTGGGGAGCTCTCGTCGCCACGGCCAGGGGTGCTCCTCGGGGCACCCGCTCCGGGAGAGTGATGGGAGCAGCGGTACCCCGAGATCGGATGTCGTGATTTTGTTCCATGCGGGGTCCCCAGGAGTCTCGACCCAGTCCCCAGGACTGGCTCTTCCTCCCGAGTCGGTTTTTGACGGTCCCGAGGCCCGGCGAGGGCCCCTATAGCGGCCAAACTTTGCGAAAAACCTCCGTGCTGATTTTTGTTCTGGACGCCCGAAATGGGTACGGAAATCATGGGCACAATGCCCAACAGCAGTTCGTGTTCATTTTGAACAGGATTCGCTGTCCACGCCGCCGCGGCCTGTGTCCATTCGAGACAGGAGGCCGCCTGCCCAACAGCGGCCGCTGTGGGTTTGGGACAACACTTGTTGTTGGGCCTTGTACCCATTTTTTCCGTACCCATCTCGGGCGTCCAAATTTGCCAATGCGTTGGATCTCTGGGCATCGGTACCTCTGGCTTCCACGAGGCACGGGCTCGGCATGCCAGTTGCTAGCGCACGTCGCTCTGCTTCGCCTGGGGCGGGGGCCCCGGCAAGACTTCGGGACGCCGCTGCTCGGTGGCCAGTGGACGTGGCCAGCGCGCCGCGCCGAAGCGCGGCGGGCCAGAGCCAGCCGCGATACGCTTACGGTAGGTTTGCGTCGTGTCGACCAGCGGCGACCCCAGCGCGGGCGTTCAAGGTTGAACGCCGCGGGCGACCCAGAATCGATCGATGTTGAACGATCGGACGTTGCGGCAGCGGCCGATCGTTCAAGGTTGAACGATCCAGCGCGGTGTCAAAAACCAACGCCGGGGTCGACACGACACGAACCTGCCGTAAGCTTGTGGAGGGCGATCAGCGGAGAAGGAGCATGTTGCCAAGTCATTTCCGGATGCCTGAGACATGACAGCACGTGCTCCAAACACGTAAGCAGCATGTTTTAAACACGTTTAGAAGATTTCCCCGACATGTTAAACACATCTTGAATGCGATGGTAGGACTGTTAGGGTGTCCAGTGTCGTGGCATCCACAATGCTAAGCAAGCGCTCGTTCCTGAAAGTACGGTACGTGTTCGAAGGTCTGCGCGGATGTCTTGGGTCTGCGCTGGGCCCCCCTGGCGGCGCCTCCGGCCTCCTTCGCCGCCCTTGGCGCGCTCCGCGCGCCAGGAAGGGGTTCCAACGTCAATCCAAAATCGGAGGTTGATAGACCTACTACTCTGACACGTCGATCAGTGAATGAGCCGTTTTCTGTTCGCGAGAGGCGTCGCGGCCGTCATCTTTGCGGGTCCAGGTCCGTCGGTTTCGGTCCGAGGCCGTTTTCACTAAAGGGAGGTTTGTCCACCGCCGACAAAAAGTCCATGCGGACTTCTGGAACCCTGATATCCAACGTTGCGACAGAATAGCGACATCGCAAGTACTGGCTACCGGAGCCCCAATCCCAATCTTTCTGAGGCATTCCTCGAGCCGGAACGATCTGTGATGCTGTCCTGGGGCCAGAAGCAGTGTGAATACGCGCGGTGTGAAGAAGTTGTGACGCCGGGCTCTCAGCCGTGGGGCCCAGCACCGATTCAAGAAGTCTGTGCGGACCTCCGAAAGTTCATGCTCGTGTGATTACGGTGGGGGCCTTAGTTAAGGAGTGTGCCCAGGCTACTTCAGACCCTGGAGGATTCCTTATCTGAGGATGGCGGCAGTGATATTCATGGCCAGTCCATTTTTGGAGCTCCACTGGCTTCCAGATTCCAGACCCTGGATTCCTCATCCCATGGTTCCCTAAAGTCGAAACTGATAACAAGTATGAGCGACTTCCCAAGGGTGTCCTTGCATTCATGCCTCCCGGGTCCGTCCTCAACCACTCTCGACGGCCAGCCCTGCTCGAAGAGCCTCGCCATGGGCGCCACATCGCGCATCCTCACCACCAGTTTTGGCTGCACTCGATACCCCTCGCCGTAGCTTGTGCTGCCAGGCCCCCCACGTCATGTTTTTTTCAAAACGTCGACCCCCAGAGGTCTCGACCCCTTCCCGGGCACGGGTTTTCGTCCTGAGCCGTTCTTGGACGGTCCCGAGGCCCGGTGAGGCCCCCCCGAGGCCGAAAATGGCGGAACAGCTCCCGTCGTGATTTTTGTTCGCAGCGCGAGGGGCCCTGTCAGGAGCGAAAGAAGGACGTACATGTACATGAATCCACGCTGGTTTCGAGAGTTCGCATTGCGCGAATGTTCGTATCGCGCGGCAGGTCTCGCGGGTCAAGGGGCCGTGTTCATGTACATAGCTGGGCGCGTACGTCCTTTGTGTGCTCCCTACCCTGGGCTTCCCGAAGGCAGCGAGGGGAGCAGCAGGCGCCGCCGCACCCGGGAGCGCCGGCGGCGGCGGGGGCCGAGACGTCCGAGGCGTCCCCCGGCAGCCTCCCCCCGAGCCCGTCGGGCCAGCAGCCGGTGCGGGAGGCGCCGCCCCCGCAGGAGCTGGAAGATCACCGAGCACGTCGCCGTCGTCGGCGTCGTCGTCGTCGTCCTCCTCCTCTTCTTCCGCGAGGTGACGCGATTGTTTTTTGCTATTTTCGGCCTCTGGGGGCCCTCACCAGCCCTCGGGGCCGTCCTAAAACGACTCAGGATGACAAGCGGGTCCAGGGGAATGGGTCGAGAATCCCAGATGTCGACGCAATGAGAAAACATGACGTCGGGGGTTTGGCATGTCCCGCTATCTACAGGAGGAGAATTCAAACATGGGCAAAACATAGTATTGGGACGATTTTCCTATTTCACTTGTGGACCATTGTTGAGCACTTATGTCGCCCAAGATCCGCTTGTAGAGGGACATGCCCGACCTAACCCAACTCACAAAGTGCCTACTCTTAGGTCGGGCATGTCCCCCTACAAGAATTCACCAAAAATAGTTAAACAATAGTCTGGGGACGATTTTCTTTTTACTTTTCGACAATGTTTGAGCATTTCTGTCACCCAAAGTCCGCCTGTAGGGGGACATGCCCGACCTAACACTACTCGCAAAGTGCCTTCTCGGAAGCGTCCGACGAACGCGTGTTTGCCTTGGTTTCGTGGCCGTAAATCCCCCGCGGCGGATCCAGGTAATTTGGAGCTGATTTTTTTCACTCGAACACATAACGCGCGTTATGTGGCTCCCAACCCGCCCACCCACCTAGGAGATAACACAACGCCCTTCGCTTCACCCACCCCCGTTGCAGCAGCGCCTGTTGTTTAGCGCACAGGTATGCTGTTCGTAGTGCGCGCAACGCGTTGTTCTGTGTGCCAACGAACCCACCCACCCACCCACCCACGTACATAACGCGCGTTATGAGGTTTCAAGCAAAAAGCTTGAACTCTTGCGAATAGTTGCTTTGCGAGTCGTGGACCGCGCGTGCCTGGAAGAGGGAAAGAAGCATTTCTCGGAGGTCCGCGCGGATTTCTTGCATTGGCGTGGGCACCACCACCACCACCACCACCACCACCACCACCACCACCACCACCACCACCACCACCACCACCACCAGGGGGGTCGCCTCCAGCGAGGAGGTCCACGGTGCCTTCCCAGACTGGGGACGGGATGCCTCGAGCGAGAGAGGGGGGGGGCGCACCACCAGGAGGATCCCCCCGTGGCTCCTCGCACTCGTGGCAGTCGCTGCCTCGATACGCCCGTTTTGATACGCAACACGTGCCGTGTTCAAAAAACGTCCGTGTCAATGCGTTGCGTGTTGGCTCACCGTATTGGCCCACGTTTTGGCGAACGTATCGCGTCAGGCCTACGTGTTCAGTCTACGTGTTGAGCTCCGTATCAATACGCTATGTGTTGCGTGCTGCGTATCGGGGCAGCTAAGACTCGTGGTGGTGGTGTCGCCCCCCCCCATCCGACGCCCTGATTCTGGAGGCTGAGTTCCGCCATTCCGCCGATCCCCAGAAGACGATCTGCGCGGCTTCCGATTTCGTGATTGCTGTTTGCCATTTTCCATCGTGCTGCCTGTGTGTGTAGCTGATTCGTCCTCATCTTCCTCCGCGTCTGCTGCGGGGCTTTCTGTGGGCCTCTCGGAGCCCCATGGGGGCCGCCTCGTGGAGGTTCTTGCAAGGCTCCCGGGGACTTTGTAGGGTCGTGTCGATTCCTCTCTCTGTGTGTGTGTGTGTCCCTGGGCCCCCTCCTCTCCCCCCTCCGCCGGGCAGCAGAGCCTGCCCAGGAGCAGCGCGGCGGCGCGTGGAGCCACCCGTGACTGGCATCAGCAGCGGGGCCACCTCTGAAGCTATACGCGGGGCCCCAGGACCCAGACCCCCGACGTCGTGACTTTTCCATGAGGACGTGACCCCCAGAAGGGGACCGGCGTTTCGTCCCGAGTCGCTTTTTTGGGACGGCCCCGGGGCCCGGGGGAGGGCCCCCCGAGCCCGAAGCTGGCGCAAAGGCTGCCGCCGTGATATGTTTGCTTCGCCACGCGAGGGGGGCGCTCTGAGGACCCCTGGGCCGACCTGTCTCTCGCACCCTTCGGGCGCCCAGGCCTCCTCTCAGCTGTGCCCTGCCCCGTGCAGGAGCGGCAGTGGCCGCAGGCGCTGCGGCCGCAGCAGAAGCCGTGGCCCCGAGAGGCGCCGCCGGCGCCGGCTCGCTTGACCGCGGCGGCAGACGCCGCGGCGGGAGAGACGAGCTGCAGCGGGCCTCCGCAGTGCGGACCTCAGGGGAGGAGGGGGGGGAGGAGGAGGAGGAGGAGGAGGAGGAGGAGGAGGAGGAGGAGGAGGAGGAGGAGGAGGAGGAGGAGGAGGAGGAGGAGGAGGAAGGAGGAGGAGGAGAGGAGGAGGGAGGAGGAGGCGGAGGCGGAGGCGGAGGAGGAGGAGGAGGAGGAGGAGGCGGAGGAGGAGGAGGAGGAGGAGGAGGAGGAGGAGGAGGGTAGGTTTGCGCCGTGTCGGCCGGCTGCGACCCCGCCGCCGGCGTTCGACGTGCAACGCCGCCGGTTGCCCAGAATCGGTCGATGCTGAGTTCGATCTGACGTTTCGGAAGCGGCCGATCGTTCAGGAACCAGCGCCAGGGTCGACAGGAAACGAACCCGCGGGACTCATACCATTACCCCTCCCTCGTTTTTGCCTTTCTGGGCCTCCTGGGAGGCCCTCCTCGCCACCACTGGATTCGCTTCGAAGTTCTAGCCAGAACGCACCCTGGGAGAGGCCTCCGGGGAGCAGCGGTGTCGGTGCCCTTGTGTGGCCTCCCCAGGACCGCCTGCAGCGGACCACCTGCAGCGACCACCTGCAGCGACCACCTGCAGCGACCACCTGCCCCAGAGGCCCCCCGCAGCGGACCACCAGCCGCGAGGCACCGCCGCCGCAGGCTGCAGCGCGGGGGCCGAGGCTGTCGGCAGCGGGGCCCTGCAGACCCAGCCGCTGTGCTCGGCCGCGTCCCTGGCGGGGACGTGCTCCTCGCGCGGGTGGTGGGAGGCCCTCGGGGGCCACCCGCCAGCTGGGGGGGGGGTCCCCTCCAGGAAGCGCGGCGGGGCGGCCCTCGGGCGCCGGAGGCGCTCTCCTGCCTCGGGGCGCTTTGGCGCGGCGGCCGCGCCTCGCCGAGGGCGTTCGGGGGGCAGCCCGGGTCCTGCCCGGCGGCCGCCGGAAGCCCGAGCCGTGGCCCGCACGCCAGGCATGCCCGCGTCGCGAGAAAGGCAGGGCGCGGGGGGCGGTGGTCAGCCTACGGGCCACGGGGGGCCTCGCCGGGCCCAGGGACCGTCAACAGTCTGCTCGGGATGGGGAGCTGGCCTGAGAGAAAGGGCCTGGACTGGAGTTAACGGGCGAAGAACGGTATAACATAAACTTTTTCGCTGTCGGGGGCGCCTGTCCCTGGGCGGCTGGAAAGTTTATACCCCTACGGTGCCATCGTAAGGGTATAAAATTTCCAGCCGCCCAGGGACAGGCGCCCCCGACAGCGAAAAAGTTTATTTTATACCGTTCTTCGCCCGTTAATGGTGGGGATCCCGTCCTGAGCGCATCCAGATATCGGATGATGGGGGGGCTTGCTCAGGGGGGGCAGCGATCCCCAGTCACCCGTTCATCGCCGACGGGGGCCTGCTGGCCCTTCCCGCTCCAGGAGCGCGCGGCTTCGCTGGCGGAGGCCTGTCGCCGGTCCATCGGCGATGGATCGCCGATGGATGTTGGATGTCCCCCCCTCCGAGCTGGTCCCCCCAGATCATCCGGGAGGGGCTCGATGTCTGCACCGCGTCGTTTGGTCGGCCAAGGTGCTCGGTGTACAGGCGCCCCAGCTGCCCCACCTGTGGAACGCAAGTCCTTCGCCGAACTCCTCGGCTCCCTGGCCGACCAAACGACCTACCCTTGAGGTCTGGAACCCTTCCCGGGTCCGGGACACGGGGCTTTCGCCTTGCATGAGCCGTTTCCTGACAGTCCCGAGGCCCGTCGAGGGCCCTCGGGGGGCCGGAAACTGCCAAAAGCAGTTGCGTCTTCGGCGAAGCGCAGTGGGGGGGCGATGAAAGAGGAGGGCAGCGAGGGCCGCATAAAAAGGGCCCCCATTAAGGCCAGGCGCCCTTTAGGCCCCACAAGGGGGCCTTCAGGGCCCGAACAATGCACATTTCTCCCTCCTCCTTTCTCGCCCCCCCACCACTAAACGACGCCCAGGCGTTGCTTTTTTCACTGTCAGTCCTTGGCCACTTCCTTGCCTCCTCGGTCCATCCTTGGCCGCTTTCGTTGGCCGCGCTCCGCTCGAAAGGCTCCGAGGTGGGCGCCCATGGCCCGTGCATCCTTATCGCGAATCCTTATGATACGGGCCGACTGTGCCCGAGGCCCTCCGGCTGCCGCTCCCCCTCCCCCTCCCCCTCCTCCTCCTCCTCCTCCTCTTCCTCCTCCTCCTCCTCCTCCTCCTCCTCCTCCTCCTTCTCCTCCTCCTCCTCCTCCTCCTCCTCCTCCTCCTCCTCTATTCCTTTTCCTTATAGATAACTCCTCCCTGTCGCACCCCGAAGCCGGTTTTCAGGGCGGTCCAGGCGTTTCGCTTGAGATCTCCTCACCATGTACGACCCTGGAATTTTAAAATTGCCAATAGTTTCACAGATGGAGGGCGGGTCGTTTTCGAAATGTGGCTCTCGCTTTAGCGCGGCGCACATTCGTTTCAAACATTTGCAAGAGTTTCACGGATTGAGGGCGGGCCGTTTTCAAAACGTGGCTCTCGCCTCAGCGCGGCGTACATTCGTTCTGATAGATTTCAAGAGTTTCACGGATTGAGCGTTGTTCCTTTCCAGAATGTGGCTCTCGTGGTAGCGCCGCGCACATTCGTTTTCAAGATTTGCATGAGTTTCGCGCATCGAGGGCGGTTCTTTTTCAAAATGCGGCTCTCGCTTTAGATCCGCGCAAATTCGCTTTCGAGACTTGTAAGAGTTTCACTGGTTCCCATCATCAACGTACCAAACATGGTGTTCTGAAAGGATTCAGGATTATTCTGGTGCAACAGTTACGTTGGTTCGCTGTGATGAAGTCCCAGGAATGGCGCTCTGGCACGATTCAGGATCGTCAAGACGCAACAGTCAGGTTCATCCGTGGCGTTGGACTGCCGAGAACAAGGTTCTGGCATGCTTCAAGGTCTTCAAACAGTTGTCTTCGAACGAGGCAGCGTTGTAGGGGTCTATGAAGAGGGAGCTTCGAGGGAGGGTTTATTCCAATATCGTTGATGATTCTTGGGTTGACACTGGTCCTCCTCTTCCTCCTCCTCCTCCTCCTTCTCCTCCTCCTCCTCCTCCTCCTCCTCCTAGTCCCCCTTCTTTCCCGACCGCATATACCCGAGACTTCTCCTCCTCCCCCTCCTCCTATTCCCCCACTTACTCCTCCCCCTCTTCCTCCTCCTCCTCATCCTCCTCGTCCTCCTCCTCCTCCTGCTCCTCTTCCCCCTCCGCCCCCTCATCCCCGTCCCCCTCCTCCTCCTCCGCCTCCTCCTCCTCTCCTCCTCCTCCTCCTCATGAGCAGCAGCAGCACCCACCCCATCATCATCATCATCATCATCATCATCCATCATCATCATCATCATCATCAGCAATCATCATCAGCATCATCATCATCATCATCATCATCATCACCATCAACATCACCATCACCAATCACCATCATCATCATCATCATCATCATCATCATCATCATCATCATCATCATCACATCATCATCACCATCATCATCATCATCATCATCATCATCATCTCATCACCATCACCATCACCATCCACCATCTCCTCCTCATCAGCATCATCATACCAACCATCACATCTCCCCCTCCTCCTCCCCCTCTCCTCCTCCTCCTCCTCCCCTCCTCCTCCTCCTCCTCCTCCTCCTCCTCCTCTCTCCTCCTCCTCTTCCCCCTCCGCCCCTCCTCCCCGTCCCCCTCCTCCTCCTCCTCCTCCTCCTCCTCCTCCTCCTCCCCTCCCTCTCCTCCTCATGAGCAAAGCAGCAGCACCATCATCATCATCATCATCATCATCATCATCATCATCATCATCATCATCAATCACATCATCATCATCATCATCATCATCATCATCATCATCCATTATCCATCTCATCTCAGCATCAGTATCACATCGCATCAGCAGCAGCATCATCATCACCATCACCATCATCATCATCATCATCATCATCATCATCGTCATCATCATCATCATCATCATCATCATCAGCATCATCACCAGCATCACCAACATGATCATCATCATCTTCCCCCTCCTCCTCCCCCCCCTCCTTTGTCCTCCTCCTCCTTCCTCCTCCTCCTCCTCCTCTCCCCTCCTCCTCTCCTCCTGCTCCCCCTCCCACCGCCTCCTCCTCCTCCTCCTCCTCCTCCTCCTCCTCCTCCTCCTCCTCCTCCTCCTCCTCCCTACCTTCAGGTCTTGGGGCAGGCGCGAGCCGAGCGCAGGCGCGCCCCTCGCGGGCCCCACAGCCCGCCCGACAGCGGCGAGAGCGACGGCTGAGCTCCCTGAGGCCTCCGCGGCGGGCGGCGGAGGAGGGGCTCCGCTGGCCGCCTGGCGCCCCGCCCTCCTGTCCTCCCTCGGCTCGTGTCGGAGGAGGAAAAATCCTTGGCATCGCTCGTACGTGTGCGTTTTTTCCTTCGGCGAGGACCATCGGGGAGCATCCTTGATCATGTGGCGAAAAAGCCACGCACGAAGCCGGAGAAAACAGGGGATGGACGTCCGAGCGATGGCCAGAATCGGGTCGGGCGAGAGGGAGGGATAGCAAAGGGGGGTGGTTGAGAATCAGCTCGCATAGCTGATTTTCCATGGCGCCTCCCGGCGCCAGAGGCGGCCATGTATCGAGGAATGGTCCCCTCGGTGGGGCCGAAACCAGCTGCATGCAGCAGATTTCGGAACTCCCCCCTTTCCCCATCCCCCCCTTCCGTCCGGCCCGAGAAAAGGTACTATACGGCTGCCCTTCCCTGGTTTTCGCCTTCCTGGGCCTCTCGGGAGGCCCTCGTCGCCACCGCTGGGCTCGCCCCGGAATTCTGGTCAGAACTCCATCTGGGTGAGGTCCGGGGAGCAGCGGTATCGGTACTTGTTGGTTTCTCCATCGTGGGCGAAACACCTATCCGCCGAGTAGGGGGCCGACTGCAGAATTGAGCTGCCCCAGAGTTCATTTTCTCGTCGAATCCATGCACACTGCGTCGAGCGTTCGTGGATCTACGAACCTTCTGCGCAGCATGCACGGACTCGACGAGGAAATCAACTTCGGGGCACCTCGATTCTGCAGCCGATCCCCTGCCCGACTCCGTAGCCACGGCCTCGCGGGCCGCGCCTCTGGGCGGCCGCGGCCCCTCCGCGTGCGGAGGGGGCGCTGTCTCCGCCGCGGGCGCCCACGCGCGCGGAGCGCAGCCGTGCGAGCGCGCAGCCGCAGGGCCGCGCCCCCTCCGGGGAGCCCGGCCGCGAGGGCGCGGCCACACACGCGGGCGTGCTCGCCGCCCGGCGCCCGCCTGCCGCTGCCGCTGCCGCTGCCGATGCCTCCGGGCCTCCTATAGTCAGGGGGGAAAGAAACACACACACACACAGACACAAGTGATCGTCGACTCCCAGGAAAAGATGGGAGAATATGGGAAGTGGGGGGGAAGACAGAAGCCCAGAAAGTATGGGGAAATATGGGGAATCCTGCTATTTGTGTGTATTTACTTGTGTGTTTAGGTGGGGTCCCGAGCAGATGGGGTCGGAGGATCGCGCCGCATCGCCGATGCATCGGCGATGCGGCTCGATGTGGAGACCGTGTGTCCCCGCGCCGGCCTCGCCGATGCACCGCCGACGTCGACGATGCACCGCCGATGCATCACCGATGCACCCTCGATGTGTTGGCGATGCGGCGCGATCCTCGGACCCCACCTGCTCGGACCCCATCTAGGAGGCCTCTGGTGCAGCCGTCAGGGTGCAGCTCCTGGGGCCCAGACCGCTGAGTCCCGGGCAAGTGGTCCAGACCTCTGGGGGCCCACGGTGTGAAATCAGCACGAGGTCGGGAGTTGGGGAGGAGGTGACATTCAGCATCGGCGCTGCCAGATCCGCAGTCAAAAACTAGCCCAATCTGGCGTAAGCCATATGAATTCCGCTGAATCTTGCTTCATCGGGTCTGGGTTCAATACGGGCTGATCATGCCCAAGGGCCCTTGATCATTGTTTCGAAGGCCTCCCAGAAGTTGCCTCCTAACGGCTGGTCCATGCCGGCGGTCTGTGAGTGACCTCGGTGGTCCCTATATGCCAGCACGAGGGAAACAGTAATCGAAGAAGAAAAGACGAAAAGAAGGCATGAACGCAAACTGTCGCAAATTCCGCACGGATTTCTTGCATCGCTGGACCCCCCTCCTGGCGCGCGGCGCCAGAGGCGCCGCCAGGGGGGCCCAGCGATGATTCAAGAAATCCGCGCGGAGCTCCGAAAATCCATGTTAATGCTCGATGCCGTTTGTTTTTCCCCTCATATCAACAATGAGAGTGTGTGTGAGTTGGCCCTGCTTCTCGATCCCTCATGCTGCCGGAGCGCCGGTCGGCCACGCGCAGAGGGGGGCAGGGGGAGGGGGGAAGGCTTCTTAGAAGCACCCCTGCTTAGAATGCGCGGGCCGTGCCTGTAGATGTGGGGCAGAAGCTTTCTAAGAAGCAGCCTCCTTCTGAGAACAACTTCGAACCTCGACCCTCTGCCTTCTTTGTTCCTCTCGGCCACGCGCAGGGGGGGAGGGAAGGGGAACGGGGGGGAGGCTTCTTAGAAGCACCCTGCTTCTCAGAAGACGCGGGCCGTGCCTGTAGATGTAAGGCCAGCGCCTTCCAAGAAGCAGCCTCCTTCTAAGAAGCCTCGACTACACGTAAGAGTGACCCTCTGCCTTCGTGATCCCCTCCTCGGCGACAACCTCGAACCTCGACCCTCTGCCTTGTTTGTTCCTCTCCGCCACGCGCAGGGGGGGGGGGAGAGCGGGAGGGCGAGGGGGGGAGGCTTCTTAGAAGCACCCTGCTTCTCAGAAGGCGCGGGCCTCGTCTGCAGATGTAGGGCCGGCACCTTTCAAGAGGCAGCCTCCTCCTACGAAGCCTCCCCCCCTTCCCCGACCCTCGACTACATGTAAGAGTGACCCTTCGCCGGAGTGACCTTTGGCGCGACCTCTGGCGCGGGCCCACGGGGGCCCTCCCCGACCGCGGAAGAAGATGCGAGAGCAGCGGCTTAGCGCTTGATTGAGTTGGGCCCCTGACTCCCCCGCGCGGGTCCAAGTTCCCCTCGCCTTGCACCTCCTTTGAAAGAGTGCCTGTAGTCCAGGCGGGCCCCCGCCCGCCTGTGCCCTGTCTCCCCAATTGGAGCTGCGCGTAGCCCGCCAAGCTTTTATCGGAAGAGGTTCGCTCTCGCCCCGCAGACCAAAACAAAAACTGTAATCCAGGGGGGACCCTGCAGCCCGGGTTGGGGTCCTTGTAGTCCGCGGGGGTGGGGCCTTGTAGTCCAGGGGGGGCCCCTGTAGTCCGGGGGGGGGGGCCCTTGTAGTCCGGGGGGGGGGGCATTTGTAGTCCGGGGGGGGGGGGTGGTCCTTGTAGTCCAGGGGAGGGGCCCTTGTAGTCCGGGGGGCCCTTGTAGTCTGTGGGCCCAAAAAAAAGCACTCAGAGTAAAGCCGCGCACCATCTTGCCCAGGGTCATTCCGGCGTGCAGCCGATACCCCCTTTCGTGCGCGCCGCCAGTCCAGGAGTCCAGGAGCATCCTCGGCCCAGGAGGCGGCTCCGTGCCCCTCGGGCTCCGCACCGCCTTGGGGCCCCCCCACAGGGAGCTCTCGATGCGTGGCCCGAGGAGAATGGGCCCCCGAGAGCTCTGGCCGTGTCTTCCCCCCCCCCGCCCCCTCTGTGGCGCGCAGGGGCGACAGCGGCGTGGGGGCCCCACGCGGGATGCGACGGGGAGGATGCGGGGGAGAGGAGAGAGCGGACTGCGAGCTGTTGTCTGTGAGTGGTCGCCGCGGTACTGGTGGTAATTAGATGGGGGTAGCTCGAGCGAGATGGTTGGTGGTGGTGCTGTGTGTCGTCTTCCTCGCGAGCGTGGCTTTGGTAGCCTTCTGCCCTGCGTGCTGGTGCCGCTGCCCGATCACTCGAGCAATGCCCGAGCAGCGCCACGGAAGAGGACTGCGAAGAGGAGGAGGGGGCGGATGAGGATGGGAGACGGGCCGAGGGCCGTGGGAGCTCTCCATCACCCTCCCCGCCCCCCTGCCCCTCGGCTTCCCATCCGACGCGGCGCGCCCCCCTTCTCTCCTCCCCCCCCCCATCCCCGAGAAGTTCCTCCAATGCCCCCTCCCTCTTCCCCTCTGCTTTCGCCCCCCCTCCCGCCTCTCGGAAAAGCACTGGACGTACACGCCACGTCTTCTGGTCGGCCTCGGGGCCAAGGAGTTCGGCGAAGGAGTGCGCAGTGTATGTGTGCGTTGTGTGTGGTCTGCGTGCTCGTGTGCGTGTGTATGTGTGGTGCGAATGTGAATGTGGGTGTGCGTGTGTGTTTGTGCATGAATGTGTGCGTGTGTGTATATCTGTGTGTGTGTGTCTGTGTGTCTGTGTGTCTGTGTGTTTCTGTGTGTGTGGTGTGTGTGTGTGTGTGTGAGTGTGTGTGTCTGTGTGTGTGCGTGTGTGAATGTGTGTGAATGTGTGTGTGTGTGTGTGTGCGTGTTTGTGTGTGTATGTGTGAACGTATGTGTGTGTGTGTGCGTGTGTGCGTATGCGCTCCAGCGCCCCGCAGCCTGGGTAGCCGAGGCGTCTACGCGCCGGCCTCCGTCGATCGAGGGCCCCGTGCTGGCGGGGCCCCCCGAGGTGCGTGCGGCTTCCGGCCTCCTCGGCTGCAGGCCGCCCTGCCGGGGCCCTGCACAGGATGCCGGCCTGGAGACGCGAGCGCGGATCCGGGTCGGTTTCGTCCCAAGTAGTTTCGCACCACTTCCTCCGCCGTCGGCAGGGACGGCGGTGGAGGCAGAGGCAGGGTCAGAGGCACGCTGTCGCCTGCGATTGCAAGGGGCGTCCCCACACACCGACAGGGCGACTGGGCGTATACGTCGGCCCCCTCCCAGCCTCTCCTCCTCTTCTTCCTCCTCCTCCTCCTCCTCCTCCTTCTCCTCCTCCTCCTCCTCCCCCTCCTGCTTCTCTTCCTCCTCCTGCTCCTCCTCCTCCTCCTCCTCCTGCTTGTCCTCCTCCTCCTCCCTCATCCTCCTTCTCCTCCTTCTCTTCCTTCTCCTCCTCCTCCTTCTCCTCCTCCTCTTCTCCTCCCAGACCCCCGACGCCATGATCTTTTCATAACGTGGACCCTTGGAGGTCCCGACCCATTCCCCAGGACCTGCCTCTCGTCCCGAGTCCTTGTTTGACGGCCCCGTCGACTACATGCAAGAGTGACCCTTAGTTGGCGTGACCTTTGGCGTGGGCTCACCAGGGTCCCCCGATTGCTTACAGTGGAGACCCATGCCAAGAAGCACCCTGCTCGCCTCCAGGGTGCCGTGGGTTTTTTGGGCTTCGATGTTATTGCTATGGAAAGCGTGACGCTCCCGCACCAAAAATCAATGGACGTCCGTGGGTATCAGGGTTGGGTGTCTTGTGGAAGGCTTCTTGTGATCGGGCCCCTGCTGCAGCGCGATGCGATGGTGGTTGCTTGCGCCCTTGGATTTGGGCCCCCTGCGCCCCCCTTTCCTTCGCGCGCTCAAGGTCACTCTTGCCTGGGGCCACTCTTCTGCGTGTCGCCGCTCCCGGGGCTCGGCGAGGGCCCCCAGAGGCCGAGGACGGCGAAGAGCTCGGCACCATGATTTTTCCTCAGCGGCGAGCGAGGGGGGGAGAAGCAAGGAGGAGAAGGCCTTCTCCGAAGCCTCTCGGAGGTCCCCCGGCCCTCCGAGGAGACTTCTGTATGAGCCTTCCCCGAAGACAGACAGACAACGTCTCGGAAGGCGCGAGGGCCTCTGAGAAGCCCCGCCGCCTTCCGAAAAGGCCTTCTCCTTACAGTGCCGTTTTTATATGTGTATATATACATATATATATATATACATATATATATACACATGCTCCGCGTGCGGATCATGTATCAAACATGCAGGGATTTAGTACTAACACAACGGTGAGTTCATGCATAATTTGTTGCATACATCGATCATGCATTACAAGTCTTAATACCTAACAGCGAAGACTGATAGGTTTCTAATGGTGTCAAAGGAGGGCATCTTGACGCCCCAGGGGGGCCTGGGCGGGTGCCGGGGAATGCCGCGGGTGTTTGTGTACCTATGGGGGCGGGAACCGGGGAATGCCGCGGGAGCGTTTTTTCCTATGGATTCCTTTAAAGTCCTACAGATTCCCTATAGATTCGCCTATGGATTCCTGAGGCTGACGCAGGCTGAGGCCGAGGCAGGCTGAGGCTGAGGCAGAGGCAGGCTGAGGCTGAGGCCGAGGCAGGCTGACGCTGAGGCTGAGGCAAGCCGAGGCAGGCTGAGGCTGAGGCTGAAACTGAGGCAGGCTGAGGCATCCGTAGGAATCCATCGGAATCCTTAGGAATCCCTAGGCATCCTTAGGAATCCGTAGGCATAGTTAAGCATCCTCAGGAATCCATAGAAACCACAGGAATCCCTTGGAATCAGGATTCCTAAGGATTCCTCTGGTTTCCTAAGGATTCCTATGGATTCCTAAGGATGCCTAAGGATACCTTAGGAATCCCTAGGAATCCTTAGGATTCCATTGGATCCTAAGGCCGTTGCCACTGCGACTGTCACTGCCAATGCGACTGCGACTGCGAGAACAGCAGAATTCTACAACTGGATTCTCACCTGAATCTTAAGGGGAATGCTTCCAGGTATGCTGATACACATCGCTGTTAGGTTGCTTTGCCGGGATAATATGTGTTAAGATCCACTGTATTAAAAACCTGCTCCGTATCACTTCCCCCCCCTCGCTCGCCGCCGATGTCCGCGACTCGAGGGCCTCTCCCCGCCGAGGCGCGGCCCCCGCCCGTCTCACCCTCCGAGCGACCGCCGCTCCGGCCTCGCACAGCGGCCGCGCGCGCGGCGCCCCGCCGAAGGCTGCAGGCCACGCTAATTTGGAAGGGGCGGGGGCCGGGAGGCCGACGCGGACCCTCAGATCTGGGCGCTGCGGTGTTCTTCTCGAGGAGGCAGGGAGGCAGAAACACGGCATAGAAGCACGAGTTTCTGGCGCTCCGCGCGGAGTTCCTGGATCTGCGCTGGATCCCCGCCCCTGGCGCGCGGAGCGCGCCGGGGGCGGCGCCGGAGGCTCCGCCGGGGGGCCCAGCGCAGATCCAAGAAATCCGCGCGGAGCGCCAGAAGTTTATGTTATGCAGTTTCTGTTTCCTCTATTTTTCACACCAGGCATTTTCGTCCAGCTTCGGGCCCTGGGGCTCTCACGGGTCGATCTGGCGCGAAAAAGGGTGCAGAGAGGTGGGGAGCCTGGGCTCTGGTGGTCCTTTTTCTAGGTTGCTGCTCCTGGGAGGTTACATAATGTTCAATCTGGTTGAATCCCGCTGAGTCTGGTTTAATAGCACTTCATCCAGGCTTGATCCCAGGTTTCATCCAGCTTCATCCTGTGAATTGGCCTCTTAATCGGGCTTGATCGCCCTAAACCGTTCCAACGAAGATTTCCCAGGAGTTGCCTCCTAAATTTGCTGCGATGCTGCAATTTTGTTCGCAGCGTCGGATCGCAGGGGAGGGGTGCTCCGATCCCCCCCCCCCGTGCGGGGCCAGGGTGGGCTGCCAGGGTCTGGGGAGGGGGAGGGCGCGGGCGGGAGGAGGAGGAGGAGGAGGAGGAGGAGGAGGAGGAGGAGGAGGAGGAAGGAGGACGAGGCGGAGGAGGAGGTGGAGGAGGTAGGAGGAGGAGAGAGGAGGGAGGAGGAGGAGGGAAAGGTTCTGAGGAGGGTGAAGGAGGGAGGAGGAGGAGGAGGAGGAGGAGGAAGGAGGAGGAGGAGGAGGAGGGAGTAAGAGGAGGAAGAGGAGGAGGAGGAGGAGGAGGAGGCGGAGGGAGGGAGGAGGAGGAGGAGGAGAGGAGGAGGAGGAGAAGAAGGAGGAGGAGGAGGAGGCGGAGGAGGAGGAGGAGGGGAGGAGGAGGAGGAGGAGGAGGAGGTAGGAGAGGGAGAGGAGGGAGGAGGAGAGGAGGCGGGGAGGAGGAGGAGGGCGGGGAGGAGGAGGAGGGGAGAGGAGGAGGAGGAGGAGGAGGAGGAAGGAGGGGAGGAGGAGGAGGGGAGGAGGAGGAGGAGGAAGCGGGTAGGTGGAGGAGGAGGAGGAGGAGGAATGAGGAGGAGGAGGAGGAGGAGGAGGAGGAGGAGGAGGAGGAGGAGGAGGAGGAGGATGGTTAGGAGGAGGAGAAGGAGGGAGGAGCGAGGAGGAGAAGGAGGAGGAGGAGGAGGTGGAGATGGGAGGAGGAGGAGGGAGGAGGAGAGAGGAGTGAGGAGGAGGATGGAGGAGGGAGCAGGTAGGAGGAGGGGAGGAGGGACGAGGAGGAGGTGGAGGAGGAGGAGGGGGAGGAGGAGGAGGGAGAAGGACGAGGAGGAGGAGGAGGAGGAGGAGGAGGAGGAGGAGGAGGAGTTGGAGGAGGAGGAGGAGGGCAGAGGGAGGACGTGTTGCATCTCCGCCCCCTCCATCTCGGTTCATGACGCGGCGTGGTCGTATCCGTCTCCGCTCGAGTCATCCCTCTCGTCCTGTGCCATTATCGTTCTTATCCTCCTCCGCTTGCTTCTCGTCGTCGTCCTCGTCTTAGTCCTCCCCATCCCCTTCCCGCGGGAAGTAGACACAAGGGGGTGGACGAGCACCTCACCGCATGGGCCTCTCGGCCCTTTCCAGAGTGCGGGAATTCGGACTCGTGGTTCCGCTCTTGCTCGTAGGGCAGCGGGAGTGCAAAATGCTGCAGGCGCTGATCGTGCCGTGCTCTCTCCGACGCTCAGGGTGTGGGCGAGCTTCGTGCGCAGTGCCACGCGATCGGTACACGGAGCACATGCACGCGTGCCGGCCGGACGCGAGCGTACTCCTCCTCCCGGCCTCGATCGACCCGTGCTGCTGCGCAGAAGCGGGCGCACCCGCGGAGGGACGCACGCTCGCGCGGCGGGCGCCGCGAGAGCGGGGAGGTGCAGCTGCAGGCTCGCACGGCCGCGCCGCTTCGGCTCTGACCCGCCGCGCCCCGGCCTGCCAGGCGCCAGCGCCCTCGGGTCCTCTCCCCGCCTCCCGCGCCTTGGCCGGAGCGCGGAGCGACACGCGATATCGGCTCGCAGGGCGTGCCGCCGGGGCCGCCGCTGCGGCGCGCGGAGAGCAACGGTTCCGGCCCGCGCGGCCAGATCATCAGGAGGAGGAGGAGGAGGAGGAGGAGGAGGAGAAGGAGGAGGCGGAGGAGGAGGAGGAGGAGAGGGAGGAGGAGAGGGAGGAGGAGGAGGAGGAAGAGAGGAGGAGGAGGAGAAGAGGAGGAGGAGGAGAGGAGGAGAGGAGGAGGAGGAGGAGGGAGGAGGAGGAGGAGGTCGGAGGAGGAGGAGGAGGACCTCCTCATCCTCCCTTCTCCCCCGTGCTGCATAGGGTAGTGGTGGTCGAAAATTCGCCCACCCTTTCTGCGGCATTGAGCCGGATCGATCTGTGATCGCCCAGGGGCCTGGTGCGAACAGCAAAACTTCAACGCCCGGATCTCAGGGGTTGTCGTCATCCCAGCCCCGCACGTCGTGGTTTTTCCATGGCGTCGGCCCCCAGAGGTCTCGACCCACTCCACAGGACCGGTTGTTGTTACCCCGAGTTGTTCATTAATGGTCCCGAGGCCCGGCATGGGCTCCCAGAGGCCGCACATGTTGGAGAGCCCGCTTTCGCCGTGATTGTTCTGAACTCGAGGGAGTCTGGGAGCCTCGACCTCCGAGATCTCCTCCTCGAAGACCTCGAGCCTCGAGATCCCCTCCTCGAGAACTCCTCCTCGGAAACCTCGAGACTTTCTCCTCGGGAACCTCCAGAGACCCTCCTGACTCAGGTCTTGATCCCTCCGAGATTTCCTCCTCGAGGATCCGCTGGAAGAGGGGGAGGAGAAGCAGGAGGAGGA
>CAUYUJ010005438.1:10000-17500 GCA_963575745.1 Prorocentrum cordatum | reverse complement strand
AACGGGCTTTACATATGTAAAAACATGTTTGAAACATTGTTAGAACACGTTTTACACATATTAAAACACATGTATAATGCAACGATCGGGTTTTTAGAGTGTCCATTGTCACGGCATCCACGGATTTAGGCCTCCTTATGCCGTGGGGGCATTCGTTCAGGAATGGGCCCAGGAGGCTTCAGACCCCGGGGGATTCCTTATCTGATGAGGGTGGCAGTGTCATCCATGGTCGATCTACGGTCAGAGTTGGACCGGCTTCCAGGCCCTGGATTCCTTATTCCAGGTTTCCTTATCCAATGCCCTCACGGTCCGTAGCCATTTTGGCTCAAGGCCATGAACCGTCCCGACGACCGCGAGTCTTTCGGGGCGACTTCTGAGCGCGAGGGAGGTTCCGCTTTGAGGCCACCTTCCTTTCCTAACTGTGTCAGCTGCCACAGCAGCACCTTCCAGGACCTGCGGGTCAAGTCTTCTTCTGAGTCGGCGGGTCCGCCCCCGCCGTCTCCTGCCTGCTGCTTGCCCGCAGCTGAGCAGCGCGCCCGACCGTACCAGCGATGGGGCCTAAGGCCGTGCCTGGCTTCGTCGTGTGCACGGGCTGCCGGTACCGCTGGAACTTCCGCTCGAACGCGAAGTGCTGGCTGTGCGGGATCGGGCTGGAGCTGGCCCCCTCGAAGCCTTCGCCCCGCGTTGGGGTCTGGGCGGACGGTGGCGGCGGCGGACCCCAACTCGCACATCGCGGCGGCGGCGGCGGAGGCCCACCGAAGAATGGAGCCAAGGACGGTCAGGGCGGCAAGGGCCGCGGTGCAGCCTACCGTGGTGGCGGCGGTGCAGTCTCCCGTGGCGGCGGCGGGGGTGGCGCGGGCTGCCGTGGCGGAGGCGCCTTCCCGAGGGCCCCCTGGTCGGCCCTGCCCGAGAGCGAGCTCGACGCGCTCCTCGCCTGTGGGGACCCAGCCATCGCAGCCAGGCTGCAGGAGGCGGTCCGCGAAGCGCGGAGCTTTGTCGCGCCCGCGGTCGCCCCAGTGCCGAAGCCGCTCGAGCAACGTCTGGAGTCGGCCACGGCGAAGCGGATCAACCTCCAGCGCCAGCTGGATCAGGCGGCGGACGCGCTCGTGGCGGCGGAGGACCACCTCGCTGAATGCCGCGGCTGGCGCGACGAGGCTGCGGGCAGCCTCGCGGAGGCCAAGGAGGAGGAGAACGCCCTCCTGCGCCAGCGTGCCCAAGCGGCGGGCGTCGTGGGAGCCCAGCCCGACGGCGCGAGGCAGCTCACCTTCAACTTTGACGCGGAGTCGTTTGACAACTTCGCCGAGCTGGAGGAGGAGGCGCAGGCCGCCCTCAGGCGCCTCTGCGATGAGGGGCTCCAGATCATGCAGGGCGCGCAGGCTACGTTCGAGCGCAACTGCCAGGAGCACCAGCAGCGCATCAAGCGCCAGATCGCGGAGGAGGTGGCCAAGAAGCGCAAGCGCACCGAGGAGGGGCCTGCAGCAGCCGTGGCCCCTGGCACCCCCGTGCAGGGCGCGGGCGCCCCGCCGCAGCCTGCAGGGCAGGCGGCCGCCCCTGCTGCCCCCGCCGCCCCCGCCGCAGACGCTGCGCCTGGAGCTGGGACTCCCCCAGCGGCAGCGATGGAGAGCCGAGCGGCAGACGAGGCGGCCCGCCAGCGCGCTGCCGACCAGAAGGCCGCTGCGGCGGCCCCTCCACCTCCTGCTGGCGCTGCTGCTGGCAGCGGCCTGGCCCGCGCGTAGCACCCTGCTGCCAGGCGGCGGCCCCGACAGCGCGGCGCCGCCCGCCCCTGTTGGGGCTGAAGGGGACAGAGGCGGCGGCGCCCAGCCGCTCAGAGGCGGCGGCGGCGCCGGGTGGCGGCCTGCCCGCCTACAAGGCGGCCAACGTGGCGACCGACGCCTGGGCCGAACTTCCCTTCATTGTGCCGCTGCTGCGCCAGGAACGGCGCTTCGGCGTCGTGCGCCACGACGCCAAGTTCGAGGCGCTCAGCAGCAGGACAGAGCCAAGCGCTGCGGCTGGCTTGGCTGGGCCCGACCGAAGGACTGGCAGTCCTCAGCCTAGCCAGGGGCCCACATGCCATAGTGGGTACCCGATTCAAGTTGACGAGGCTACGGGCGAGGGAGTGAGACCCCCTGAGGTTCGGAGCCCCAAGGCGGCGAGCAGCCGCCCGCCTGGCGGCCCCGCGGCCGCTGCGGCAACCGAGCAGCCTGCGGCCCAGCCTCAGCCTGGGCGACCGCAGGCCAAGCCCCTCCAGCTGGCCTAGCAAATCAGGCCTACGGGACCGAAGCCAACTAGCTTCGTCACGCTGAACGTCTCGACCTGGTCTGAGAAGAAGGTGGAAATGGAGCGGATCCAGGATGGAGGAGGTGACGACGTCATCCTGGCGCAGGAGAGGCGATGCGCTTTTAGCCAGAAGGCGGCCAACGCCTGCTGCTGGGCCAGGAGCAACAACTTCAGCGCCGCCTTCGGCAGCGTCCACAGCACGGGGCAGGCGGCGCAGGCGGGCTCGGAGGGCGTCGGAGTGCTGGAGTCAACGACCTGGGGCGCGGCGGCGACCGACCACGACGGGCACCAGCACAGTGCCCGCATCCTGGCCCGAAGGGTGGCCTTCGGTGATCTCGCGGTCACGGAGGTCAGCGCCTACCTCGAGCTCCCGTTCAGGAGGCTCAAGGAGTCCGTCGAGACCGCGGAGCTCCACCTGACCGACCAGTTCGGCATCTCCGAGGGTGAGTGGTACCAGGGCAGGGCCAAAGGACCCCGCTCTGTCAAGAAGAAGCTGGCGGACCAGCGGCGCAGGAAGGCGGTCAGGAAGCTCAGCCTCCTCACCAGTTGCCGCCTCCGCCTCGGGAGGATCGCCAGACAGCTCAGAGCGGCTGCTGCGGGCTGCTCACCCCCTGTGGGGCACGTAGGCTACATGAAGCACCTGGTGCAGGTGGCCAGGAGCTTGGGGCACAAGTTCGAGCAGGCGGGCAGCACCGCGTTCGAAGACAAGAAGCTCGTCTCGCTGAAAGAGGTGACCCAGGTGCCCACTGTGCAAGGGCAGGCCTTCCTGCGGGCGATCGAAAGAGCGTTGGCGTCACACGGGGGCCCCCACGGCGACGGCGACCACCAGCAGGACGAGTTCGGCTGCTGCTTCGCCCTGCGGTACTCCTCCGCCCTCTTTGCGGAGAAGGCCAAGGAGAAGGACAGGAAGGAGGCAGCGGTCCAGGAGTACGACGCCAGGCCTGCGACTCTGTGCCAGCTCCGCGGCGAGGAGAGCGGGACCCTGGCCCGCCGCCACCGCAGGTGCCCTGCCTGGGGGGGCTGGAGGCAAGGTCGCAGCCCCGCCGGCTTGCTGCGAGCTGCCGAGTTGGTGGCAGAGTTCGACGGCGAGGTCGACTTCCTGCACGCCGCCGCGGCGGAGCCCGCCCCTGGGACAGGTGGATTCAGCCCACCGAAGTCGCAGTCCCAGGGGCGCGGCGAGTTCGGGAAGTTGCACGACGCGGAGGTGCGCGGGCCTGTCGTGTCAGCGGCTGGCAACATGCAGATGCCCGTCGCGGAGGCTGACGTTGGCGACGGCGAGGCGCAGGCCGCGGCGGCTGACGGCGGCCCCCTCCTCGCCACGGCGGCGGCCCTGGCAGCAGCGGCGGCAGCGGCCGCTTCCTGCTCGCGGCCGTCGCCCGCGAGGCGCCGCCCCGCCTCGGCCGATAGGCCCGCGGAGGTGCTGCGCCGAGCACCCCAGCGCAGGGCGCAGGAGCAGTCGTGGCGCCGCGAGGCCTCGGCGCCCGCGCCCAGCCCGCGGCGGGCGGCGGCAGCGGCGGCTTGCAGCGGCCCAGCCCCTGAGGTGGCGGCTGATGCGGCCCGTCCAGCGGGATTGAGGGTCTACGGCCACCTCATGCGGGGGTCGCGCGTCGAGGGCAACGGCTCCGAGCCCCCCCTGGTCTGCTCAGCGTGCTGGGGGTACTGCCGCCTCCCCAGGTGCGCGCATCGCGGCCTGGCCATGCCGTGTGGGGCCAGCGCGGCGGCTGGGCAGCCCACGTCCCTGAGGGGCCCCCGAGCCCAGGCGCGGACGGACTTCGCACGGGGCACCCTGCCTGCGTCCAAGGATCCGTTCGCGCCGCTGGCCCCGCCGATGGAGAGCACGCGCCTGTGCTGGGCGACGGCGCTCCAGGCCAGGCTGGGCCACGGGGCGGAGGAGCAGGCGCTCGCGGCGGCGCCCGTGCCATCGCAGCGGCAGCCTGCGGCCGCCCCGCCCCCGCCACCTGCGGCTGGCGATGGGGGCCAGGCGGCAGCGCCGCCGCGCGCCGCGGCGCCGCGGCGCCTGGTCGCGGCGGCCCCGCGGGCGGAGGCCGAAGAGCCGCGGCAGGTCCGCCCAGGGCTCGAGGGCGCCCTCTGCGCCCGCGGCTTCGCAGTTGCTGCGGCGGCCCGCGGGCGCGAGAGAGCCGCGGGGTCGGCGGCCGCCCGCGCACGCCGCGCGGCGGGGCTCGCCGTGCGCTGATCGGAGAATTTATGCATGAAACCGCCGAGCCCGCTCGGCGCCCACATAGATAAAAATGCCCTCACGGTCCGTAGCCATTTTGGCTCAAGCTGGGTCCCCCGCGGCGGCGCGCTTCCTCTATGCGATGGCGGCGGCCTGGGCGGCGGGGCGCACTGGCTGCGGGGGGCGGCCAGCCAGCTGGCAGCCCAAGGCGCTCAGGCAGCAGGAGATTCTGGTGCTGGGCCCCTTTGCGGCGAGGCGGGCGGCCAGGCGGCGGCGCTTGGGAGCGCTGGAGGCCTGGTGCCATGCCGTGGCGGGCCCCTGCAGGCCAGGGTCATGGCAGGACCGCGAGCGCGCGGCCAGGCCGGCGTTGGTCAGCGCGGTGGAGGGCCGGCGGGTGGCGGGGGCGTCTCGCCAGCGCCGCAACGCGGCCCTCCACGCAGCCTGCGCCCCTCCGAGCGGTTTCTTCAGGGCGTCTGCCGAGGAGATCGCGGAGGCGGCGCGGGGGCCCCGCCTGGGCTTCCTGGTCGAGGCGGAGCACGCCGCGCACGTGGCGAGCGGCGACGCGGGCGGTTTGGCTAACAGGGCTGCTGGGAACGAGTGCGAGCAGATGCAGTGGGTTTCGGCGCCGCTCAGCGTGAACTGGGAGGCGAAGCTGAAGACCTACACGGGGGGCAGCATGTGGCCCGAGTTCGGGGTGAAGGTTCTTCACGAGGCTGAGCTCGAGCCACAGCTGCTCAACTTGGCGGACGGGCTCCACTCCGCGAAGCTGGGGTCCATGCAGAGCGAGTGCGAGGAGAAGGAGCTTGAGGAGGCGTCTCCCGCCCCCGCCCTTTTGGTGCTGGAGGGGCTGGAGGACGGGGGGGAGCTCGACGTCTGGGCGGGAGGCAGTGGAACGCTGCCGCAGCTCGGAGGATGCGAGCTGCCGCCAGGAACATGGCAGGTAGCCGACCTGAACGCGGAGGCGAAGGCCTTCACGGAGGGATTGGCTGCGGGTTGGCGGTTGGCCGAGGCGGTCGAGGCGGTCGGCAGTCAGCGCAACGTGAAAGACGAGGACGCTGTCGTGGGGGTGGGGGCCATGGAGATCCTCAAGCGCGGATCGGACACCCAGGGCGCGAGGCCGCGGGCCGCGTTGGCCAAGGCAGTCTCCAGCGCCAAGGGCTTTGACGCAAAGCAGGAGGACAAGGAGGCCGCCGACGGCGACGGCGCGATCAAGGGCATTGTGGTGACCATCGGGACCTGCTGCCTGGAGGCGGCGGCGCGGCCTGTGGAGCGCGCACTGACGAGCAACGCGCGCGCTGCGATCTCACGGGCCAGGCGCTGCCGAACCTGGAGCAGGGGATGGACAAGCCGAGCCAGGAGGACAGAGTCGAGCAGCGCACCAGCGAGAAGGGCGAGCACGACTCTGAGCGGCACGACAGGTTCGGGCAGAGCGGCAGGGGGCAGGGCGCCGCGAAGCTGGGGGGCGGCGCCAAGCTGCAGGTGGACTACGACGAGTCCAGCCCCGACGCCGCCGACGAGGAGCTGGCTAGCGACTTCTTCAGGGCGCGGTCGGAGACCGAGCTCAAGGGGCACGTCGTCGACATCCTTGCGGGCATGGACCTCCCCAAGGACACTGTCCTCGACGTCTTCGAGCGGCTGGGGGCCAGGGGCGCGGCGCGGTCGCCCTGGGCCAAGGCGACCGCCAGGGCCTTCATTGTCCAGCTCGTGAAGGTGGCCCAGGGGCGGAGGGACAAGCGCGACGCCGCGGGCGTCGCGGCCACGGCCTCCAAGCCCCGGCAGCTCCTCGGCGCCGCGGCCGGCGGGGCGCGGGGCGCAGCCCGTCGCGGGGGCCCCGCCGAGCCCGCCCGCGCGAGGGGCTGGGCGGCTTGGCGACGGCTTACCGCGTGGAGCTATGCAGGCCGCGCGGCGAGATCGCAACCTAGACGCCCCGCGAGGTGTCCGAGGCCAGCGGGCGCGAGTGCCCTCCACCCGCTGCTACTGGGAGCTGTGGGCGCGCGGCGAGGCGCCGCTCGGAGGCGGCGGCCTGCGCGCGGGCCTAGGGCTGCATGTGAATTTCGAATCGCGGGCGGGTCCGCCCACCCTCGAAGTGCAAAAAAAATGCCGTCACGGTGGCGCCAACTCGGCCCAGGCTGTCGCCCGGCGCGCGGCCTGCGAGTCGGCGCCAGGCGGCCCCTCGGCCGCTGTCCCCCGCGGGCCCTCTCCCCGCCATTCCTCTGCGGCGCCCCTCCGCGGTCGGGGACGTCGGCCCCGCCCTGGCTGCCGAGCGCCGCGCCCAGGCCAGGCGCGCGCAGGCGCGAGCCGCCCAGGCGCTGCTCCGCGCCTTCAGCGCCCGCCAGCACCGCGGGCGCCATCCCGCGCGAGTGGGCGCGGCGCTGGCTGTGGCGCTCGGCTCGGCGGCGGCCTCTCGCGCCCCCGCTGCCCCGCCACCCGGCGCGGCTGCGCTTCCGAACTCCGCGCCTGGCGACGGTCGGAATGCCTATGGTGGTGCGCGCGACGGGGCTTCAGGCGCTGCGGCGGCCGCCGCGTCTGGCTCGGCGGCGGGCGGACAGGCGGCGGCGCCTTCGGCGACTGCGGCGCCCCCGAGGGCCCCACCCTCACCCGCTCGGCCGCGCGGCGCGGGCTCTTCTCCGGCAGCGGCGGGGGCGGCGGCTGCCGAGATCCCGCTGCGCGGCCCGGCGCGCCCCTCGGACCCCGAGCCCAGGGGAAGCAAGCGCATTGTTTAGCCGACAACAGCCCTCGGCGACGGCATGCGCAGCACCCCCCTCGGCCCCGACCAGGAGCTAGCCTCTGGCCTCGCCAGAGTCCTTGGGCACGCTCCAGCTGGGCCCTCGTCGCCATCATCCGAGGGCGCGCTCGATCCGAGGGCCTGATGCGGATCGCCCTTCGGGGCTTCGTTGGAGCTCTCAGCCTTCAGCGTGGCAACTGGCAGGCGCTGTGCCTCAGCGGTGCCTCCCTCAGCCATTTGGGACTGATGGGCGCTGCCGACGCCTTTCGGACGGCGCTGCAACTGGCGGCGTTCAACGAGAGCGGCCCTGCCGCCGACCGCT
>CAUYUJ010005438.1:0-5000 GCA_963575745.1 Prorocentrum cordatum | reverse complement strand
ATTATTACTGGACCCCTCATAGGCGCCCTGGCGCTCTCGCCGAGGCGCCAGCTGCATTTTCATCGAAAATGAGGCTCACTCTCAAGCGGTTTGGGGGACCGCCAAAAGCGGCCCCACAACAACAACAACGCTCCCGTTCGAGACACCCTCCTTTTTTACTCAGGGCTGGTGCTCTTGCTCGCCGCCGAAAGCAGCCGCCTCAACAAAACCAGCGTTCCCGCTCGAGACTTCCTCCCGCTTTACCTTGGACAGGCGCGCTGCTCTTTCTCTCATCGGCGCCGCCCCCCAGCAGCAACAACGCTCCCGCTCGAGACTGTTTTTTTGTTACTCAAGGCGGTGCTCTTGCTCGCCGCCGACAGCCCCCGTCCCGACAAAACCAGCGTTCCCGCCCGAGACTTCCTCCCGTTGTACGCTGGGTTGGCGCCCTTTTTTCCTCCTCCTCCTCCTCCTCCTTTTCCTTTTTCTCCTCCTCCTACTACTAAGATTGGTACTGCTACAACCACCACAACAATAACAATAACTACTGCTACTACAACTACTCCTCCTTCCTCCCCCTTTTCCTCCTCCTCCTCCTTCTCCTCCTCCTCCTCCTACTCCTCCTCTCCCACTCCTCTCCTCCTCCTCCTCCTCTTCCTTCTCCTCCATCCTCCCCCTCCTCCTCACCCTCCTTCTCTCCCTCTTCTTCCCTCCCCTCCTCGTCCTCTTCCTCCTCCAGCGAGATGCGGGGCGTGCGCAAGGCGATTGCGATGGCGATGTGCCGTCCGAGCTGTGGATGTCGAAGTTGCTCGGAAGAGTTGGTGGCAACACCTTCTTGTGCGGGAGATCTGGGTGAGGGAATATCGGACCCCAAGGGGGCTATCCGGACGGACCCCTATGTCGGATGGACCCCCCCTCACCGTATATCCCAGGGTTGGGCCCCAAATTGTTGGTCCAATCGAAAACCCCCCAAGAGCTTGGGATAGGGATCGACATCTCCCGTGTTGCAGTTTTTTTGATCGTCGCCCAAATCCGGGCTCGCTGTGGGGCCCGCAGTTATCCGCGCCGACGTTGCCGAGGCATCGCCGACGTCGCCGCTGCATCGCCAATGAATCGGCGATGTATCGGTGATGCGGCGCGATCCTCCGACCTCGGAACCCATCTGCGGTCCACAGGGCTTCCCGCCGCAGGCTCCTCCCGCATCCTCCGCCTCGTCGTCGGCGTTACCTTTTCTGCCGGGGGCGCCGAGGTCCGGCGCGTGTTTTTTGTTGTTGTCGGACGCCTTCGCGCAGGAGCGTTGAGATCCGAGGTTGTTATTTCGGGCGCCTTCGTAGATTCCCTGTGTTGTTGGTTTTCGGGCGCCCGCGGAAGTTTCCGGGTTTTTTCTGAAGCTTTCGGGCGGTTCCTGGAAAGTGTCGGACGTTCTCGGACGTTTCCGGAGGATCTTCTCAAAGTTCCGGGCGGTTCTTAGAGGGTGTCGGATGTCTTCGGACGTTTCCGGTTTTTTTTCTGCAGTTTTCGGGCGGTTCTTTGAGGTTGTCAGATGTCCCCTGATGATTTCGGATCGCACGATTCGTGCAAGTTTTCGAAGGTTCTCGAACGGCGGTTTTCGGACGTTTTCACGTTTGTGAATGTTTGTTTTCTGACAGTGTTCGACCTTGTCCCCCGACGTCGTGATTTTTCGTGACGTGACCCCCAGGAAACCGGACCCCTTCTCAGGCACCGGTTTTTCATCCAATCAATCAGGAGGGAAAAAACACACCGACACAAGGAATCGTCGATTCCCATGACAATGCGGGAAAATATGGCGAATGTGGGGGGGAAACGAGACTCCAGAAGATATGGAAAGACAGGGGGAGTCCTGGGAGACGTGTGTCTGCTTATTCGTGTGTCCCTGGGCCCCCTTCGGTGTGGCGGGATGTGTCGTTGCTGTGATGAGCCTCGTCGCCGTGTCCCAGGATGAAACGTCGGCTTGGGTCGGCGATACGTAAGAGTAATTTTTCGCCAGGGTGACTTTTGGTGCGGGCGCGCTGGTGCCCCCAGATGGCCGAACGCTTGGCGACAGCAGCGTCCCGGGTGTGGCCTCCCCGCGGCCCCCGACAGTCGCGCACCGCAGGTCGGTGTTGCCCAGGGCCGCTCTTGCATAGCCGGCTGGGGAAAGGCTTGGGACTTCCGGGGGCATCCGACCCAGACCCACGACGTTTTTTTCTTCCACGACGTGGTCCCCAGGAGCTTGGACCCTTTCCCGGGGACCAATTTTCCATGTTTTGAAGTCCCGAGGCCCAGCGAGGTCCCCTGGAGGCCGAAAGTAGGAAAAACAACAAAAACCTTCGTTCTGTCACGGGTCTGGGTACTGCGATCGAAAAAAAGAAGACGTCTCATGTCCAGGACCTCGTCGTCGTCGTCCTCCTCCTCCTCGTCTTCCTCCTCCTCCTCCTCCTCCTCGTCCTCCTCCTCCTCGTCATCCTCCTCCTCTTCCTCCTCCTACTCCTCCTCGGGCGGGGTCTGGGCTTGCCACCGAGGAAAAGAAGGCGCCCCATGTCCGGGACCACCTTATCGTCGTCGTCGTCCTCCTCCTGCTCAGGTGCGACGCCCCGCCTCGCGGCCCCCCCGGGGCTCCCTCCTCTGCTCCGCCTATCGCTCGGGCGCGGGCCAGCGCCGGGCCCCAGGGGGGCGGGAGTCCTCCTCCTCCTCCTCCTCCTCCCTCCTCCTCCTCCTCACTCCTACTCCTTCTCCTCCTCTCTCCTCTCCTCCTCCTCTCTTCCTCCTCTCCTCTCCTCCTCCTCCTCCTCCTCCTCCTCCTCCTCCTCTCCTCCTCCTACCTCATTCTCCCCCTCCTCCTCCTCCCCCTCCCCCCCCCTCCTCCTCCTTCTCCTCCTCCACCTCCTCCTCCTCCTCCTTCTCCTCGGGGCTCCCTGGCACTCGCCTCGGCTGCGCGTATGACGAGTGACCTTCCGCAGGAGTGGCCTTCCCGCACCCCCTCGCGTCGCGACGAACTCACGACGGGAGGTTTTCCGCTGCGTTCGGCCTCGGGGGGCCCTCAACAGGGCCGCGGGAGCGTCAGGACACAAGTCAGGACGAAAAGCCAGTCCCGGGGAATGGGTCCAGACCTCTGGGGGTCGACGCAATGAAAAAAATCATGACGCGCTGTAAGAGGCGGGAGTCAATGCAAACGGGGGTCAGCCAGAGCGCCGGATCTTGCAGGACCCTGCAGAGCCAGGGGTGCATTGACCCAGGCTTGGGTGCAGGAGCCTGCAGGATCCTGCAGGATCTTACAGGATCGTGCAGAGCCCGACTGACCCGGGTGTGGATTGACCCGGGTCAGTAGTTCCCCGACCAAGGAGTCCCACCCGATCGCTGAATGCGATGCGATAGCAGCGGCTTGCGCGCCTGGCGGTGTCCCCAAAGGGGCCCCCTTAGCCCATAGCCGCGTACTAAAAGTCACTCTTGCCTAGGGTCACTCTTGCGTGTAGCCGAAAGAAGTTCCCTGGCACGCCCCCCTGGCACGCCCTGTGGTAAGTTCCGTGGCAGGTCCCTGATATGTCCATGGCACGTCCCGGTCCCCTGGGGCATCCAATGCGACCTGCGCCCTCTGTCGGTTCGTCCAGTTATGGAACTTAGTCGAATCTTGAGCTCGGGCTGGTTGAGCGCCCCGCACGTTTCGACAACAACCAGTTCTGGGCGAGCTAAAGATCCATATCAGCTCGGTAAAGATACGGACGCGAAGGACGACTGGATCCACAACGCAGCAGAGTATAGTTACAGCACAGCGTGGAACAGCACAATTCAGCATGGCACAGCAGCACAGCAACGCCGCTGGCACAGTATCATCACCATGGACATCCTCAGCAATGCCACTGCCTATTGCCCAAGCTAGGGCAGCTTTATACATTTAATATTCCTTATCCTTATTACATGACACGGAAAAACCCGACAGAGATGGGCATCAGATAATTCCAGGCCCTCCCGGGGCACCGGCGGAGACCTGGAAAGAGTCCTCCAAAGCATCCCTCGGACCTTCCAGACACCCCACAAGTGCCTCCACGACGGCCAAGATGGCCTCCAAGAGGCCAAGATGGCCTCCAAGACGGCCGAGCATAGCCTCAAGATGGTCTAAGACGGCCCCAAAGGCTCCAAAGAAGCCTCCAAGAGGTCCCAAGAGCCCTCCAAGACGCCCTCCAGGGAGGCCCGAAGAGGCTAAAATCATCGATTTCCCTTAGGTTTTTTGAAGGATGTTGGCATGTTCTTCTTTTCAGCTCTCCGACGGCCGAAGACGGCCCAAGCGGCCCCCAACATCGCCCCAAGAGCGCCCAAGAGCCCTCCAAGATGGTCCCATGACGGCCCAAGAGGCCCCCAAGAAGGCCCCAAGAGGGCCCCAAGACGGCCCAAAAGGCCTCCAAGACGCCCAAGATGGCCTCCAAGACGGCCCAAGAGGCCCCCAAGAAGGCCCCAAGAGGGCCCCCAGACGGTCCAAGAGGCCTCCAAGTCGCCCAAGATGGCCTCCAAGACGGCCCTGAGGCGCCCCAAGAGGGCCCCAAGTCGGTTCAGAGTGGCCTCCAAGACGGTTTCCGACGGCGTCAGACGGGCCAGGAAAGCCCTAAGACGGCCAAAGAGGCCCCCAAGAAGCCCCCGAAGGCCCCCAGCTGGCCCAGGAAAGCCCCCCAAAACGCCTCCAAGACGCCTCCAGGAAGCTCGCAAGAAACCCCAAGAGTGCCCCAAGACGCTCCTTAGAGCCTCCCACTACTCTCCATCTTCCTCTTCCTCTTCTCTTCGTGCTCATTCTCCCCCACATGATCCCCGAAGGCTTTCCAAACCGACCCGGAGAACTCATGGTCAGGTACCTTGGCCACGCTCTACCCCATCTCTCCGCCACATCGGCGTTTCCAAAAAGGCAGGTCCGCGGAGCATCAGTCCTCCTACTTCTATGCATTTATCCCCTCCCATCGTACCGTACCCTCCCCCCATGACACCAGGAATGCCAGCCACCAGGTTGTCCTGCGATCTTCTCCGTCATGGCAGTCAAG